>VYXB01001211.1:684519-718406 GCA_013397135.1 Pachyramphus minor | reverse complement strand
ACAGTTTTAAAACCAAAAAACCCAAACCCTTAATCCTTTATATCCGAAAGGCAGCACTGAGTGCCATAATGTTCTCAGCCCCTGTCATTCCTCCTCCCTGATAATGATCACAAGACAATCTACTGTCAGCCACAAAAATATTAGTTATCATTAGATTAAAATGATGTCTGTGGTCTTCTTCCCTTTACTGGTTGTGCTTCTTGCCTTTCCACAGCATTTTAGAAAGGTTAATGCTCTTTCTCTCAGGTCCTCACACAGTTACACAAAGGGACAACCTCTGAAGCCCAAAAAAAAACAGGGCAGAACTTTTCTTGGACAGAGATGAAAACAGTCTCCTTTCCTAATGCAGATTTGAAACATCCTCACTTATTCTGAAGATGTAAACTGCACACAGAAGAGCATCTGAAAAATTGCCACAATAACAAATGCACTCAAAATATTAGTTTGCAAGTCAATCATTGGACTGATCATTAGTGCTTCACAAGCTTTGATGCACTACTATGCCACTAATAAAACACGTCAGTGTTCACAGTTTTAGACTACTCTTTTATGCAAGTAAGAAATCTACTAAAAGGAAGCACCTCAGGAGCCAGTTTTCTTACTGCAATATCAAATGTTTCAATATAAGCAATAAATCATACAAGGTTCACCAGGTTTAACAGAGCAACAAAATTCTTAGCTTAAATACTAGATATCCTTCAGCTTTTAGGAACCATTATGTCCCCCTAATTTAGTTCAATACCTACTGTATTGCAAAGTGGAAGACTCTGAGGAACACCTGACTAACATGCACTGGTGCTGCTACTGAAGGAAACAGTTCTGTGTGTCCTGTCGTCCCTGGAAATAAATAAACAACGAGGAAACAAATGGGTTTGTATTTGTAAACACTGTCAAGGCAACAATCAGATTTTAAGATTCAGGGTTTGTGAAAAAAAATGTTTCTTTTTTCAAATTTTGAACTATATTTCATAGTCTTTTCTGCTTGTTGAATACACTTTCATGTCAAAAAGGCGGCAGGATGTTACAGAGATGGTCTGTCTTACCTTGGAATTTCACACACAGGAATTTTCTGTGCCTGGAACCAGCTTTGGACAGCTGGAGCTTTGCCACTGCCACTGCTATTCATCTGCTCCTGAGAGAGGCCCTCTGGGTCTGCGATCCCAAAGTTTGAGCTCTCTCAAGCAGACAGCAAGGAGCTACAGCCTGTGACTTCCAGGACTTTCTCTTCCCTGCAGCCAGCTCTAGGGACAGGACCTGTATTTGTTATAGGAGTTTCTTCATGGAATACGATTTGCCAATTTGCTGTGCTACGGTAAAGAAATGCCCAACTTGAACTTGAAATCATCATGTAACAATTGCATATATTTATTTCCAAGGAGCAGTAAGCATTACTTTAGCAAGGAAACAGGGAAAGTATCTGAAAAAATATACTCTGCTTTATCATAGGCAGCAAGAAAAACAGAATCAAAAAGAAAATCTATTGTCAACTATAGAAATATTAACTATCATCAGAGTTAAAATGATCTTTTCTTCTTTCCTGTAACTGGTTGGGCTTCTTGTTTTTAAATCCACCTCAGCTTTTCAGTAACACTCATTTCTAGTAGAACCATTACTGAAAAAAGGAATCGTTCCTATCATTGGGATTTGTCATAAGGAAGTTGTATGTCCTGAATTTCACCTCTAGTAAAAACTTCCTTCCAAATTCTGTGTCCTTTCTCCGAGATTACATAGCTGGGGCAAAAAACAGACAATTGGGCTGTGATTGGACCCAGTTCCAGTCCACGACCCCGCTCCCTCACAGAGCAATGTGGCACAGGACCAAGACTCCACAGTGTCACTGAAAATGAGGAACAAAACTCCCTAGCACAAATGTAGTATTGAGCACACATTATTTTTATTATAGCCCTAGATGCACAGGGGATAAGTCCACCTAAGGTGCATGCTTGGGTCAAGAGGGTACCAGTACTTATTAGCCAGAAATATACACACTAATTACTTCGGTGGTTACAGAACACTCCATGATCTTCCATATATGTAGTTGTTTTTTGCTTTGGTGACTTCTTGGGGGTATTTAGGGACCTCTCCCTGGTCTTCCATAAGACCATAAATGCGGTTTTCACCCTGGCTGTGTGATCTGTGCTATATCTGTCTTAACTAACAAGGTTGGGCCGCTTTGACCTGTTACAAAGAGGTCCCAGAGCCCCTAAACTGAATTGGCCCGAGTGGACTCGTTACAAGACCCTCAGCGCTGCACCGTTAGATAATGCTCTGGTAACGTCACCCTGCCCAGCAGAGACCAGCGCTCTGCCACCCTCAGTAGGAAGTTCCTCACGCTGGGCTGAACCTTCTTGTGGTTTAGTTTACGGCTGTTGCTCCCTGGCAGCGCTGAGAAGAGTTGTTACAGGTANAGAGATGAAAACAGTCTCCTTTCCTAATGCAGATTTGAAACATCCTCACTTATTCTGAAGATGTAAACTGCACACAGAAGAGCATCTGAAAAATTGCCACAATAACAAATGCACTCAAAATATTAGTTTGCAAGTCAATCATTGAACTAATCTTTTGTGCTTCACAAGCTTTGATGCACTACTATGCCAATAATAAAACATGTCAGTGTTCACAGTTTTAGACTACTCTTTTATGCAAGTAAGAAATCTACTAAAAGGAAGCACCTCAGGAGCCAGTTTTCTTACTGCAATATCAAATGTTTCAATATAAGCAATAAATCATACAAGGTTCACCAGGTTTAACAGAGCAACAAAATTCTTAGCTTAAATACTAGATATCCTTCAGCTTTTAGGAACCATTATGTCCCCCTAATTTAGTTCAATACCTACTGTGTTGCAAAATGGAAGACTCTGAGGAACACCTGACTAACATGCACTGGTGCTGCTACTGAAGGAAACAGTTCTGTGTGTCCTGTCGTCCCTGGAAATAAATAAACAACGAGGAAACAAATGGGTTTGTATTTGTAAACACTGTCAAGGCAACAATCAGATTTTAAGATTCAGGGTTTGTGAAAAAAAATGTTTCTTTTTTCAAATTTTGAACTATATTTCATAGTCTTTTCTGCTTGTTGAATACACTTTCATGTCAAAAAGGCGGCAGGATGTTACAGAGATGGTCTGTCTTACCTTGGAATTTCACACACAGGAATTTTCTGTGCCTGGAACCAGCTTTGGACAGCTGGAGCTTTGCCACTGCCACTGCTATTCATCTGCTCCTGAGAGAGGCCCTCTGGGTCTGCGATCCCAAAGTTTGAGCTCTCTCAAGCAGACAGCAAGGAGCTACAGCCTGTGACTTCCAGGACTTTCTCTTCCCTGCAGCCAGCTCTAGGGACAGGACCTGTATTTGTTATAGGAGTTTCTTCATGGAATACGATTTGCCAATTTGCTGTGCTACGGTAAAGAAATGCCCAACTTGAACTTGAAATCATCATGTAACAATTGCATATATTTATTTCCAAGGAGCAGTAAGCATTACTTTAGCAAGGAAACAGGGAAAGTATCTGAAAAAATATACTCTGCTTTATCATAGGCAGCAAGAAAAACAGAATCAAAAAGAAAATCTATTGTCAACTATAGAAATATTAACTATCATCAGAGTTAAAATGATCTTTTCTTCTTTCCTGTAACTGGTTGGGCTTCTTGTTTTTAAATCCACCTCAGCTTTTCAGTAACACTCATTTCTAGTAGAACCATTACTGAAAAAATGAATCGTTCCTATCATTGGGATTTGTCATAAGGAAGTTGTATGTCCTGAATTTCACCTCTAGTAAAAACTTCCTTCCAAATTCTGTGTCCTTTCTCCGAGATTACATAGCTGGGGCAAAAAACAGACAATTGGGCTGTGATTGGACCCAGTTCCAGTCCACGACCCCGCTCCCTCACAGAGCAATGTGGCACAGGACCAAGACTCCACAGTGTCACTGAAAATGAGGAACAAAACTCCCTAGCACAAATGTAGTATTGAGCACACATTATTTTTATTATAGCCCTAGATGCACAGGGGATAAGTCCACCTAAGGTGCATGCTTGGGTCAAGAGGGTACCGGTACTTATTAGCCAGAAATATACACACTAATTACTTCGGTGGTTACAGAACACTCCATGATCTTCCATATATGTAGTTGTTTTTTGCTTTGGTGACTTCTTGGGGGTATTTAGGGACCTCTCCCTGGTCTTCCATAAGACCATAAATGGGGTTTTCACCCTGGCTGTGCTATATGTGTCTTAACTAACAAGGCTGGGCCGCTTTGACCTGTTACAAAGAGGCCCCAGAGCCCCTAAACTGAATTGGCCCGAGTGGACTCGTTACAAGACCCTCAGCGCTGCACCGTTAGATAATGCTCTGGTAACGTCACCCTGCCCAGCAGAGACCAGCGCTCTGCCACCCTCAGTAGGAAGTTCCTCACGCTGGGCTGAACCTTCTTGTGGTTTAGTTTACGGCTGTTGCTCCCTGGCAGCGCTGAGAAGAGTTGTTACAGGTAAGAACCAATGGAGGTGGGAGGACGAGCCCGAGGGTCAGTGCCCGGTCCGGCTCCCTCAGGCCCTCATGGGCGAGCCTGTGGGTCAGCACTCGCAGCCGCCGCCGGGCTCAGGCCGTGCCGCTGGTCCCCCTGCCCAGCCCAGCCTCCCATGTGCCCCTGGGCAAAGGGGGTGAGGAAAACCATCCCCTGGGCTGGCTGCCTCATTCCATGGAGTCACAGAACCACCAAGGTTGGGAGAGACTTTCAAGATCCTCCAGCCCAGCCGCCAACCTGCTGCAACCCCTAAACCACTAAACCCCTTTGCCCAGCTCCAGACACGGACGCCTTTTAAACACCTCCACGGGTGGTCAGAAAGCCCTTACATAAAACAGAAATGAGAAGCACTGAACCAGAATAGGGTAGGAAAAACCCTCAGGCACATCTCAGTGTTCTTTCAGCAGAAAAAGGCCTTGTTGTCTTGTTCGAAGGTAGACAGCATGTTTCTGTCCCTGGAAAAGGAAAAAATAAGCGGATAAAATACTTTTCAGTAAGCATCTAATACAGTTTAGTAGTGAGAAAATTATTAGCAGCAACCCAATCTTGTTTCTGGCCTCCCCTTCCCTCTTACAGACTTTTGTCTGAGGTTTTGGGGTTTGGTTCACCTTGCACAAAATCCTGTGTCCCAGTTCTATTTCAAAATCAAATTGCTGCAGCAATTTAAGGTGGAACATCAGTGATTTGAATTGTACAACTCTTCCCTCCACTGCCCTCAGTTGTAATCATTTCTGTTGTAATGTAGAAATAAGTTTGAAAGGTTGATGCTGGCTTTTTCTTTTTCCTTTTTTTTCCCCTCAGGGGACACTCAAACAGAGTGGGTAATGTCAGTAAGCAAAGAAAATACCCCACGTAAAAGTACTAAGATTTCAAATGAAAGCAAGAAAGAGAGTATTTGTACACTCTCCAAAAATGAAGACATTCTTGTGGAAAAGGTAATGTGCAGTGATTTGAGTGTTTGAATTGTTTTGTATGTGCTCTAAAACAGATGTGACCACCCTGTTTATAACTGGAGGTCTATTTGTGGGGAGAACTATGGTTCAGATTAGCAAATGTTGGTAATTGTTTCTGGGGAGAATACAAATAGTTGTCTGCAGGGGAGAAAATACTGAAGTTATTTTGAGAGAATTTTCTACTCACCCAAATTTTAAACTGTTCTGATTGATGTATATAAAAGAAAATTTACATATGAATGCATGTCATTCTTGGCATAGTTTAGATGAATACTTGTTTTGTGAGTGGATCTGACTATTAACTTTTTGAAGGTGTGTTAGACTGCAAGTGTGCTCATGCATTTGATAATTTGCTTTGGACAGGATGGACTTAGGCACTTTCCAGAAGATAGAAACAGGAGAGATTACTCAGAGGGATAATGATATCCACTTATGGAGAATATATGAAAATTCTTCTTTAATTTCTTTCCACTTTAAAGAAATAGTTCTTTATGAGGTGCTACTGTTGGAGACCAAGAATAAGCAGCATAGTGTCTAAGGTAGATGAGAGAACTCTGAACTCTTTATGCAGCTTCAGTCAAGGGAAAAACTGCCACTTACATTCAGTTGATCCTGAAAAAATTTCTAAAGACAAAGAACTAACAGTTAAACACTGGTCAGGTGTCTTGAAATCGCTGTAATACGCCCACTGTGTTCAGTAGAAAGCATGATTTCATTATTTTCTGGTGATGTGACTCGAACTCCAACAGTTCAGCCGTGTTACACTGCTTAGAGCATTGTTATGACTGTTGTATCTCACTGAAGCATCTTAATTCCAGCACTTTTTTCCATGAAAATGAGCTTTCAGCCTGGTGATTCCCAATGTATGTCACTCCTGTGACTCCAGTAGTCAGTCCCTGATAATACAGAGGTATTTCTGGGTAGAAAGGTGGGAGGAAGGTGCTGAGGAGGTGTGGACACAGAGCTTAGGTAACGTTTGGTGCTGGTAGGAACGTTGAGGACTCAGACTTGGGTGAAAAATCGATTGGAAAGAAATATTCATGCACACAAGTGAGAATGCAGAGGCTACTAAATTCATTGATTAGATGCCAGAAGTCTGGCAAAACTCCATTAAATTTTAAAATATGCCACTTGTTTTGTATAGTCATTTCAGTGGTTTTAGATTTGAAACACAGCATCTCTTTGTTCTAGATCAGACTTAGGATTGGTGAGCGGATGGATTTAAATGCTGACCTGTTTAATGAAAAATTAGAAACTTTAAAGAGAAGAGTCGAACAACTAGAATGCAAAAATGCCCATGAAGAAATAGCTAAAATATTACTGGTAAGTGTCTGCATAACTGTGGGAATATTTTGCATGTGAATCACACATGATTATTATGATACTTTAAAGACCCCAAAAGTATGCAAATTTTTCACTTTCTGTGACATAAAGATAAGCTGATAGTTCTATTTTCATCCTTTGTTCATTGCAGTTCTTTCACTATCTACTCTTCGTATGACATTAATACATAAATTCCTTATTTCAGGTCAGCTGTGTTCCTTAACTGCTGTGTTTGTTTTCTGTTGCAGAAGAAAGTATCAAAACTGGAGAGATGTATTGAACCTGTGGTAGCAGCTCAGGGGAAAGTGCTCTCAAAACCAGCTGCTGCTCAGGTGTGATGCAGATCTATTTGCTAACATGGGATTTAGTGCTGCTTGCCCTGAAACCTCGTAGTTTTGACAGCTGTATTTGACAGTTGCTATTGCTTGCATAAAGGACAGAAAATTTTAGACTACAATATAGTTTTTTTCTGATTAAACAGTCTCAAATGAGGGCCGGGACACTACGTGTGTTGACACTTTCCATCAGCTCTCTAGTCAGCCAATTGCATTGGAGCCATGAACTGCAAGTTGAAAACCACTTCCTTAGGCAGTGAAATCCAAAATATGGAACAACAAATAAAAATATCAGTAAAATAGCTCTTAATACATGAGTATTTTTCATGGGAGGCATTGATGTATTAGTACTAAAATGGTAAGATTACAAGACATCTTTTTTTTTGTGGGGACATCAGATTGTTATGAGGAACGGGAATTTCTCATGTCTTTAGCATGATTATATTTTGTTGTGCTGAAAATCTTTTAGCTAATCTTATGGGAGAAGTAGTTCTGTGAATTGTCAGCCTCTTGTTTCATGCTGACCATATATTGCATGAAAAAAAAATCCCTCTTTTACAGAAATACAGTTGTTTAAAAGAAATCTTTGGGATCTCAGTAGTTTTGTTCTTTCACAACTAAAAATATAAAGGAACTGCGTTGACAAACATGCAGTCTTGTCTTCTTGTTAAAGGCTTTACAAAATTAGTTTCATATCTTCCTGGCCCTTTCCCAAAAAACTTTAACCAAATCATAAAACAGGATAAGGTCCAGTAAGATGCTTACAAGACTCAAAATTTAAATTTTATTGTGAGGTTTTTAAAACAAGCTTAAAGTGTGAAAGCTTTTAAGAAATTACCTCAAGCAATTAGATGATGTTCTAAACAGTTTGTTGTGAGCCACCAAGTGTTGCTTTTACTGGCTTGAAACTTTTGGATGTATAACTTGTACTTTTAAAAATCATTTTCTGTTGTTGTAAGGAATCTTAACAGACAGTGTTCCATTCTTCCAGTTGCTAAGTAGTCTTGGAGACACTTGGTAGAAGCTTTCCACTGAAATTCTGTGTTGTTTTATCAGAATGAAAGGAAGGGAAGAAAACCCAAGCTGACCCCTATAAAAGAAGGAAACCACTATTACAGTGAAGGTAAAAAGAAAATTTTGAAGTTTACTTTTCAGCATCTCCCTAAATTTAATGGCTGAGGTGTAACTATGTAAAAATGTAGGTAACCATATGGAGAAGATAATTCTGTGGCAGCAAACACCTTGTCCCTTGCTGTATTGGGGTTACCTGGGAGGAGTTTGGTCTCAGGGGCTACAGGGGTGGCTTCTGTGAGAACAGATCAGGAGTTGGCTCAGTGGGATCAGCTGACAGAGCCATTCCTAGCCCATCCCAAAAGGGACCTTCCACTGGCCAAAGCTGAGTTTAAATTGTGGATTTGCATCCTGCTGGATGGTTAGAGCTTGAGAGAAAGTTAAGCTTCTTTAAAGACCTTCTCGAGTGAGAAAGGAGCAGCCTTTGAACAGTTGGGCTTTGAAGGAGAAGCTTCTCTTTGGCCACGAGGAGGCTCTATTGTAACAAGATTGGAACAGTACAACCTTTTCCGACAGAAGGAAGTAAGGGATGCCAGGAGATACCATGGTCAGAAATAAACACACGGAAACCCCAAACCACAAAACCTGTTCCAGCCATCCTCCCCCTTTATCTTCTTTTCCCTCTACTTTGCCTTTTCCTTTCTTTCCTTCCCTCCACTTTCAAATCTGTCATGCCTAAAAATGTGTAAAAACATTATTTGACAACAGGATTTAAACTTTTACCCTAACAGCTTCTGAGCTCTTAACTTCCAAAACAGTTTTAATTCTTCAATACCGACACTTTAAGTGTAAGATTTTCATGCTAAAAAGCAAATAAAAATATCTAAGGTAATATTAAAAAAATATTCTCCATATCTAAAGTAATATTGAAAAAATATTCTCAAGAGAAAATAGCACTGTTTTTACTTCTTGCTGATAATAGGCTAAGAAGATTGAGTCTGTGAAGCAGTGTACACGTTCAATTCCTACCATTTCCTTTGTAACAATATGGGCCTACTTGGTTTAAATGAAGTTTTCTGAAGCATTTATGACAGGAACACAACTGATTTTTAGAAATACAGTTTCACTTTGGGGAGGGGGGGTTCAAAGACAAATGGAACAAAAGCTTTCTTCAAGCAGCAGCAGTAAAACAGACCAAAATCTGCACCACGTGATACAGTCCTGAGTATCATCAGGATTGTTTCATATCTGTAGTGTTATATTTATTATAGCATTTATTATAGCAGTGAATCCCATGAAGGCATCTGCAGTTGTACTCATCTGTGCCATGCACACCTGTTTTAAAACTAAGTAACTAAGTACATCCACAAGTTTGTGACTTTTTGGGTAAATTTATTGGGAGGGAGAAAAAAGGGCACACGCACATACCTCCCTTTAGAAATTCAGGCAGTGCAGTAATGATCCAAAGTAAACAAATATCTCTCCAGATGTAACAGTAACCTCTTGAGCACTCCTTTTGATAGCACACAAGTTGTCATTCTAAGTTGTTACTACTGATGTGTAAGGAGGGTTTTCTACTTCAGGGAAAATCTTACTGGACAGATGGAAACATCAGCAACATGCTAAATACTAAAACATGGATATTGAGTAATCTGGGCCACTGCTGTTAGTGGGGAAATTCACAGCAGCAGTTCAGTTTATGTATTCAGATGAACCTGAGTTAGCTTTTGGTATTGTTGTTGCACTAACAGCTGGTTTTGTCTTGGTGTCTAGACTCTCAAGCAATTTCCACATCTTCCTCCAATAATCCACATCTCACCTTTCATCCAAAGCTTGATGAAAAATTTGAAGACGCTCCTCAGAATCCTGAAACTAAAAGAGGTTTTTCTGCAAGATCCAAAGGGGATTGCACTGCCATGGGCCCTCAGACAAATTGATCCAACATGTGCTTCCCTACACAGTTACCACCTGGCTCTGTTCCATTAAAACCTCGGTAGTAATTCTGCATCACATTAGAAGAAAATAGGCCAAATAAGAGCTTTGCCACTTTCAGTGCCTTACTGTTACCACAGGTCATCATCCCAAAGTCTTATTTCTTCATTTAATGAAAAGATCCATGGGGGTGTGACAGACCATTCTGTGCTACACAGTCTGTAATTACTTAAAAAACTCCTTAGGAGACCCAGAGTACCCTACCAAGTGGTCTGCTGCTGTTCTGCTGTTCTGTACTACATTGTTACTTGCAGTGAATTTCAACCTAAAAGTGTTATTTGTATTGTGACATTTATACTGTAGAGGATTCATTTCCTCAGGTTTCTTAATTGTGTCTGTTACAAATGTTATTCAACTACTCTGTAAGTTTGATTCTATGGCCTTGGAAATTAAGTCTTGTTTTTAAAACTAATTTACTTCCACATTTCATTTTCTTTCACCTTACTGCTTCAGAGGGGATTATTGCACAGATGGTAGAAATTAAAAATAAAATTTTCAGCTTTGTTATTTCAGTAGCATTGATGAACCACGATTTTAGGGATCTTAGCTCTCTTTTAGTGTTTGGAAAGCTCATCTTATTCCTGATTTTAGAACTTAGAGGAAGGATTCTTTCGTTTTGTCTGTTTAGCTAAGTGGCACAAGTTTCCATGATGCTCAGGGTAAGAACAGCTCTGCAGTCCCATTATTTTGAAAACATTAAGAACCACATAAATTATTGATGTAGCTGGGGTTAAAAAAAACACTTAATGTCTAAGAAGCACAGATCCCATCACCTACAGCACTTTTGTTTTTTTAAAGGTATCTCATAGCAAAGTAATGTACAACTTCATTTTCTCTTGTCCTGGGTGGAATACATTTTTTTTTACTATACTTTTTTTAAAAGTATCTTGACATAAATACTTTAGATTGGTTTTCCAAGATTGTTCCCTGTGCTTCAAGTGCTTGCTTGCTGGGTAAAAAATGTCAAGGTAGATTCACAGCTGCCAGGGAATATTTTAATAATTTGGACTTTTTCCTTTTGTTCACCATGATTAGAAGGAAGAAGTTTTATGGGGTTTGGGAAATTATTTCTGGGGAGTTGGGGGGAGTGTTTTGAATGGATCTGTAGAAACCTGTGTGTGCTGCTGGTTCCTCAGTGCAAACCTGAATTTTGGACCAGAACAGATGCAGAAGTAACTGTTTACTCACATGGCCAAGGCACTCAACCTCATCTTAAATACATGGCTGATTCTACAACTGATGAAAAATAACAAAACCCTTACAAGGAAACTACTTTCCAGGGCATCTGTGGATCCTGCATTACTCAGTAGCTATTGACACCAGACATTTAAAGGTTCAATACACTGCAATTTTCTCTGCTTATGCTGAAAGGACTTCAACAAAGGACAAAAATAGCTTGTGGTTCTAGTAGAGGCAGGAAGAATTTAATTTTACCTGTTCACACAAGTACTCAACTAATTCTCATCCAGCATAGTATAAATATATCCCACGCTTAAAGACAAGGTCAGATTGCTAAATGCTTGCTATTACAGTACAAGAATGTTTTATTTTCATGTACATTTCAGAATATATAGAGTATAGAAAATTGTATATTTTAAAGGCATATCAGGTAGAAAGAATATCCTAAAATACGTTTGCCCTGCTAAAACTCTTGTTCACTGGTTTGCTATTTGTGGTTTTGCTATGCAGAACATTCCTGAATGTCTGTTCTGTGTGGCATCACGTGTATGCTGCTGTTTGTACTCAAGTATTGGTGTTGTGCATCCAATGTTTGTTGTCTTTAATTAAAGGGACAGAGCTTTAATGTGGAATTAATCTCTGTGTTCATGTATATATACATCTTTTCATTATTTTAAATACTCGCTCTATAAATGACCTGAGCATGATCAAGGCAAGAAACTGAAACATCTCTGCAAGTCATTGGTATAACAGCTAACTTAGAATTTTACAGGACTGTCCTCTAGGTACAAGTCAGTTGTAATCCATATTTGCATAAGAACTTCCCTTTTTTATGTTTTAATAAATCTAGCAAAATGCCTGGCTAATAAGTCTATCTTCCTTTATCCTTAAACCTGCGTCTATTTATTGAACACAAATTCTGCTTTCAAGTAAAAATTCAGGGTTTGAACCTGAAATGTATTCAGCAAATTGTAATAACACTTTTTTAAAAAGTAGGCTAATAATTCTTGAAATTTGGAGCACTCCCACTAAGAGGAAAAAACATGACATAATACTGCAGCATTATGATAGACAGGGGAGAATGCATTTTCTTCAAACTGATTTGGGTTTTTTCCTGTTATTTTAGCGTGTTGTCCTTGCTCATCCTAAACTTTTAACAGTCTTGTTGGGATTTCTTTGTTCCCCAAAAAGACAAGTAGCACATGCCAAATCACGTTAGGGTGCTGAAGGAATGAAGATGGAACTATATGACTTATTACTCATGTTGGAGACTGTTCCTATACAGTTATGCATCTGAGCTTTTTACTCTGTGATAAATCAAGGATAAATCTGAGGGAATCAGGTAATTCACTATCTTACTACATCATGCATCATTATCCATTAACTGATGTATAATGTAGTGACTATTCACTCCAGTAGAGCTACATTACTTTGTGATACTGAATTTCCTCTAAATACCTCATTCAAAACCTATTCTACTATTTTATTGCCTGGATATTGGGCCAGCTCTAGTGAGTATACTGAAATAAAGAAATGGGTAGAGCTTTTAAAAAGTCAAATCTGTACTTGAGCATGAAAGCTGTGACTAACCAGAAAAGGCCACTTCATTCATTCTCCACTCTGATCTCCCAACTCCAAAATAACCATCAGCCAAAGGGTTACACTGCTGAGCAGCTAAACGTGGTATTACAGAACAGATTTAGCTCACAAAATTACTGAAAAATAAAAACCACCAAGTCATTTTATCTTGAAAACCTAGTCTGGAATTCATAAGCATAGTAATTGCTGTCTGATTTGTTTAGTAGCAGTGTTTAGTTCCAGTAAAATCCACAAAAGAATTTAAAATTAATTTTTTTAAGGCAAATTTCCTAATGGGCAGACTCAGGGAATGCTTTTGTAAAGGCCATATTAACCATGAAATCACTATGTGATAAAAGCCCAGTGTAATAAACATGCTGAGTTTGGCTGTAAAAACCTAAATTTGGCATTGCTTGATCACTAATTTGCTTGGAAAGATGCAGATGAAGGCACTGTGATGCTTGTTTTCCTCTTCTGCCCTGCAGAAAATCTACACACAAGGCAAAAATAAAGGGATTTAGGACTGGACTGGGGTATTCCTTAACTACTCAGACTGAGCTGGTCCCAGCTGAACAGTGAGTTTGCTGGTGAGTTCTCCCGCCAAGGGCTCTGTGCTTAAATTAAACGTGAAAGAGAATCAAGAGAAACATTTGCTGGAGTACAAAAAGGACTTGTTTACTTTTGCAAAGCAAGTGGTTTTAATAAAAACTTGATGACACTTACTGCACATTACAAAGAGCAGAACACTGGTCCCGTGCCAGGACAGACACTCTGAGTGCAGCTTTGGGCTTTATAATTCTTTCCTTTTTTCATTGTGATCTGGGCCTCATTTTTTTACACCCCCTGATATTTTACACATTCCAAAGGGATACATCTGGTTCAGGAATACAGTTAGAATATTGCTTATAAACTAATTTGCACGGGCTTTATTTGTAATCAACTAGAGGCCAGGAAGAAACTGTTAATGTCTGGTAAAGGGAAAACCATTTATATGATGATGAAATATGTAAAAGAAACAACTTGGCTCTGTCCTGCTCCGACCCCTGTGACCTGTAGGTGCCAGGCATCCCATTTCACCTGCCTTCTTTTTTTTTTGTGATTTGTTTCATACCAAGAACACAGTACATTTTTAGAGAAACAATACCTTTACTACAAAACCATGTAAAGGATTATATACAAAATGGTTACTGGAATTTGGTTTTGTACTGCAGTGACAGAAATAACTAGCTGCTGACATTTATTTACGCTTCCTTAATACTAAGTACATCACACCACTGATAAGGGTAAAGGCAAATGCAATCCAGGCTAAGACAAAGGAATAGCCATATTGGCCTTTAGAAACTTCCATCCTATATTCATAGCTCTGGTGCAGTTCTTCATGCCTGTCTGTGTAAATGGAAGCTGCAATCATAACACACAGACCTGGAGGAGGAAGAAAATAGTAAAGTTTAGCATCTTGAAATATTATCAATACATATATAACTATTCACTGTCTCTCTTCTGTCAGCTGCTTCCACCAATGTCCTTTCTTTGCAGACACTTGTTTTCCATCCTCAGACTAACCTGGAAGTATTTCAAGACATATTCTCAGTTTCTTTGGCATGGATTAAATTTGAAATGCTGTTGCGTATCTGCGCCATTTGCAGTGAAAAGAAAACAATTCTGAACATCTGGATAGTTCTAAAGACTGACAAAAAATGGACCACCTGCCTGTAACCATTACAGAGTTATTTAACTTGTTCAAAAAGTTCAGAATCTCAGATTCTTTCCCTTCCAAGTTTAAATTACTTTATCCTGAGCAGTGATGACATCCATGTTTTAACTTCCTCAATATTAGAGAATGGAGTAGTTCACTGTTTAAACAAATACGAAGGATAAGCTACAGCCTCAGGAGCCCTACAAATTCCTCATGCAGCTCATTCTTTTTGAAACCTTTTTCCCCTTCCCTTTCCTACTTTCACGAAAACATCATTAAAGTTACAAGTGTTGAAAAATCACTCACACGACAGGAGCTGGATGATTGAGGTTAACACAAATCTTTCTCCTTGCTTGAGACGGAAGAGTTGAAGAATGAAAACCAGAAATGCCACACAACAGAAAATAGTAGATAGGATCATGGCAGCCTGAACAGCCTGAATCGATTGATACTCTGCAGAAACAAAAGCAGCCTTGATTAAAATTAGTTTCTCTCTTACCCTTCTCCTGCAATGAGGGGCAGAGCTATGTCCTGTAAGCAGGAGTTCAGCAGACACAGCAAACCACTTGTGCATTGCCTTAGGGTGGTTCTTCCCTGCTTCCTTGGTATTGATGCAGCCAGTGGTTCTCATAAAACTGAATAAAAATACTGAAGGGGCTATTCCTCCCACACCACATCCTTTGCTACCATCAGTGTACTAAAAGCACAGTGCAACTGCCAGCTGTCCCAAATGGCTCCCAAAGGCAGACCCCAGCCTCCAACCGGACCTGGAGACAGCCCTATCTATCCAGGAAGATGTAACCAGGGAGGATATCCACATTCACCACAAAAGATTCCTCTGTTTTGGATTTTTATCCTGTCAATTACTTCCCTGTAACCAGGAGCCAAAGTAACCAATAAATTTTTAACTACGTGTAGCTGCTTTGTGTAACTTTGCAGCCAGGCTGAGCTGCTGTGTCCCCCCTCCTCCAGCACAGCCACTGCAGGCACAGCTCTGGGAGCAGCAGACATTCCTGAGCTATCCATCATCCACCCATTTGGGGACCTGTTTGCAGTGGATGCACAGCAGTACATCAAAAGCAAACCCTTAAATCTGTGTTAGCTGAGATACGTCTGAGTGTGATGGATCATCTCACTGCAGGTTAGAGGCCATGAACCAACCTGACACCTCAAAAGCAAAATTACTTCATGGGTACACAGCTCTTTGAATTATCTACCTCTTCAATACACACCCAGGTTGAAAGTGTAGAAACAAAGCAAATGTAACATTTATTTTTTGTAAAGCAGGATGTTATGCTGGGTTGTATATTAAGGACTCCTTGTTAAAACTCTAGCTTGTGTTCTTCCTTTCACTTTTCCCCACATTCTTGTGCAGTCAGTATTCTTAAGTTCTTCTTTGCAAGTTCAATTCTGAGGCAAATTCTGTCACTTCAGTCACTTTCAGATGACTTTACTCTTTTTACCTGATCTAATTTTTTAACTACTCTTTACTACTTCTTGTTAGTTGTTTGTGTTTACTCTCTTGCACTGGGCTATTAAGTGCATGTGGCAGTTCCTTCTGCTTTCCTCTCACAGAAACTGTTGGAACAGCTGCTTTTTCAAAATCAAAAACCACTATTAAAGTTTTTAGAACACCTGTACAGCTAGAGCACGCAGATTTTTGAACAATTACATTATTGCCCCTGCAAATTTCATAGCAATTTCACCAGACCTACTAAGGGAACAAAGACATAGGCATGGAGAGACACTCACCGCTGAACTGGTCAGTAATAGCCATACAGGTGCTAGTATTCGTGGTACACATTCTCCAGACATCTGTAGAAAAGTTATCTCCTACCCACCAGGCCTGCAAAGTAAAAGTAAAGGGTTCTTACAGGGGAAAAAAAATCACAAAATCCCAAAAAACTCCTCAGTTGTCCATCAATTGTACTTGGAACAATTTTCTGTTTCTTTTTGATACCTAACCACTCAAACTAAATTTGAAATTTAATGGTCTTTTGGAATAAGGGCCATATCATCCACATGTCATTCTCATTTTAGACCTCTGTAAGGTATGAAAGGGAACCTTAAACATCCCAAAGCACAAGGGATTTCCACTGTTTGGGCAGAAATTTTGGGTAGTCAGTGATTGCTCTCTCCATAAGACACCTAGACAAGATCTGCTTTGTACATCCAGACCCTGTTTAGGATGCACACCTCCTTGTAGGCACAGCATTTGCTAATTTGCAGGAAACAGCAGGGTATGAATCTATGAAACAGAATCCTTTATAAATATCCCAGTTCCTGGCACTGAATTGATAAATCTCAATGTAATGTGGCTGCGCTGTCAATGGGCAAATGCAGTATGAACACTTTTTTATCTGACAAATTAAGATCCTCCTGTGGTATTTGTGTTTGGAGGTTTTAACATTCAAGGCAAAATGGCACTGCAGAGTCTGAACAGATTTTTATGATAGCCTGGAAAACGACAAGCACTCCACACAAGTGGCATTTCCTCAGGAAACCCATTCCCATTCCAATAGCTACCCAGGCCTTTGTTTTGACTAGAGTTGTACAAAATATGACTTTTAAATATGACTCCTGGTAGGATCTGCTGCTTAAATAGACATTCCAGAAACCTCACAGCTTACTGTGCAGCTTTGCAAACAATACTGCAGTAAAAACTATAATACATTATGGTAGCAGGAATATGTGTGATAACAACACTGTGTTTTAAGAAAAAGCATTACTTTCTCAGGATGCCATTCATTTGGACTTTGCAGTCCAAGTTCAATATGTTATTTTTCAGCTCTGAGCACTATATAATCTTTTCAGAGTTATTTTCATGACCATAAAAAGCCTCCAAAGATCATAAAATCTAGCAGAAGGTGGTTGCACAGTTTAAATTTGCAATTGTTCAAAAGCAGCTAATGACAAAGTGGGGGTTTATTTCTGTAATAATTTGGTTTGTATGTAGTGGACTTGAGCTGAGAATAAGTTGTTTTGCTCACTGTTCTTTGTTTTCTAAATATTCAAAGGAGCAGGGTAAGACAACCTGCTCTAATGCTCAATTAATGACCTACCTCCATGGAACAAATCAACCAGCTGACTGAAAGATAACATCTGAGTTTGTACAATTTTGCAAGAAATAGTTGTGGGTAACACATCATTTCACTTAGAGCATAGTCTTGGAAAAGACTGTGGGATTCAAACCAGCTTCACTCAACAGTGAAGTATTTTCAGCAGCAAATTTTTTTAATCCCAAAAGTCTGTACACACCAGACCTCTTGGAGAAAGAAAGGCCACAGACTACTGAACAGTATAGTGAGCTGTTCTGGAAAGAGGAACATTCAATTAAAAGCTAGATGTAAATATTGGAAGGGAAATTCTTTCTGGTCACAAAAATAAAATGTAAATTTGAAAAGAATACAATAGAAATTATTCCAAAACTTTGTGCTGAAACTGCTTCAACTAAAAGGGCACAGATACAATCGTGGGGTCTCTCATGCTTTAACTGGGCATCTTGGACAACCATTTCTGAGGCAAAGCACACCTTGACTGAAATTATCCCCACACATTATTCATGAGCTGTTTGACTTCATATACTTGACATAAAAGGACAGTAGACTTTCCCCGTTTTCCTTGTATCCAGCTGACCCAAGTCCCATAGCTCCACCTTACCTGCTTTCAATAAGCCAGTTGAAGAAAACTAGAGAAGAAAAACTCAATTTTTATGAAGCAAAGAAATGCCTGCATGTTTGAGAGAAAAAGAGAAGAAATGGCACTTACATTGTCAATAGTTGAGATGAACAGCAGTGCTGCTGAGGTTATGTGAAACACAATAATGAAAGCCAGGAGAATCAACATCCTTGCTCTGTGGAGGCTTTGGTCTGAGATCAATCTGTCAAACAGAAGGGCAAATAGGAACAATCTTTGAAAGCTGTCAGTGACTCAAGCTGAGGTGACACTGCTTCACTGGGGCTGTGAGCAGTCAGGGTCAGCATCAGTGCATTTCTGAGGGAGGTGCTGTTAAGTCAGGAACATCGGATGCAGTTTGAGTTGTACAGCACATGTTCTATCTCCAGAGATACTTAACTGGAATCACAGGTGTTAAAATGAATCACAACTTGAAATGAAGCCAAGAGGTGCATTTTGCAACCTTCCAGTGAGATGGCTGCAGTGAATAAACACACAGAGAAGTTTCTTTCTGTGTGCTTCTCCAGCAAGGATGGCAAAGTCCTTCATGTTAGCTTTTAGAGCAGTGCTGTTCAAATTACAGCCTCACGTGCACAGATGCTGGAATTTCCACTGGCTATAGCAAAGTCTTGTTTCAACCATCCTTTCCAAGATTTCAATGGATGCTTGCAGAACAAAACTAAGTGCATCAAGAACTACCTCCTAGATTTAGTAATGACTACACTGTAGCTTAGGTCTCATGCCCTTTGTTCATTTAGTTACAAGTTTTATCCACTAATTAATGTAATGCCTAAGGACTATAATTTTCTTCAATATATTGCCTGGATTGGTAGGGCTGAATAAACCCACTAGTCCTGTAATAACCCAGTTAGTTAATTTATGTTCAGTCACTTCATACTCTCTATAGGCTACCAATTACCTTTATACCTTTTCCAACCCCCTTCCTACAATTTCACATTTCACAGGGAAAAAAACATACTATGTACAGAGGAACCAGAAACTGTATTTAACTGGAATTCCTAGGGAATCTGCAAGCACAAAACAAACAGGTTAGGGAAAACTACTGCTACTAATAGGTAGAAAAGTGTAACAGCTTGGTATATCTATTTCTTCCTGTGTAGAAATGCTGGCCAATTAATATATGCTATATACTAGAAGGAATGTGCAGTCTTGCAGATCTTCTCTTTGCATTTAAGGTGCACAGTTGTGTAGATTATCTGGATGTTATCATTCATCAATACATTAATGCATGTTTCTCCCCTTCCTTTGCTTTGGACACGTCTCATGTCAAATGATCCATTCACATGTAACACAGTAAATATCCAGAAGAAAGGTCAGTTATGATTTATTTTTTTCAGGACTTCCATGATTTTTTTTAATTTCTAACTCCTTTTGTTCTGCTATTTACTAGAATCATGAACCACATGGATAATTTAACCAAATAAAAAGGACTATTTTGACAGCATTTTTAAAACAGCTCCCCTGGAATTCCCACTGGCTCAAAATATAACTACTCTGCAAAACTTCAGCAAAAACATATTCGACAGTGTAAAAACACATTAAAGTGAGACAAAAATTCCAGACTAATCCTTTACATCTCCTCTGCAGTAGAGTGTTAAAACAAGATCAAAGGTAAACAGTATTAAAGTGGTTTTGAGAAAAATGATGGGACAACCTTATACCCATATCTAATTTCAATGACTGAATGGGAAAGCCAAGTCAAATCCTAAAATAGGAAAAGCAGCTACTCAAGTTTGTACTCCTTGCCATTTCCTCTCTGTTAAACTTTGCCTTCTCAGCCACAACAAAGAACAGAAAGTGGCAATTTCCTCCAGTGAGCCCATTCTGCTGCATGACTCAAGGTCCTCTGAATCCAGTTCTGCTTCTAGAAATGTCATTCATGGCTCTCGATTGAGCCTTGCTTGAATGAAAGGAAGGAAGAAGGAAAAGAAGATATTTTGTGGATTTGTGTAATGACACATCAAAATATTTTCATTGTGAAATGTACCAGTGTTTGCACAGCACCCTCTCATCTTGTGGATGGTTTTTTCCTGAGTTTCATTTCTTGCACTGATGGTATCTAAGCAGACAATAATGCAACAGTCATGTGCCATATAAGGAGAGAGAAGCACATTGTACTCAGTATTATTTTAAGAATAACAATACAATTTCATCTTATTACATGAAGCATCACTGAAAAAACATAACCTAATTGAAACCAATCTTGCAAAATCAAGACCTGTCGGCACAGAAAAATCCACTTAATCTTCAGTCAAGTCAATGTTTTTGTTTTACTGTTTTCAGCCATAAACAGAAGTGTTTCAAACAGGATGGATAAACATGTATGGCAGATGAGGAGAAGAAAACATTTTATGCTTTACCCAAATAAAGTCAAGATTGAATGAAACAGATTTTTGTTTTGTGTGCACACAGATAAATGGATACAGTGATTAAGTACACTGGGGGAATGGAAGGAAAGGCAGTTTCCAAGTAATTAATACCAGGAAAAGACAGCAAGAACCAGTTATCCAGGAGAGATCCAGAGAAACTGTGTGATCTGTGGGCAGGAAGCAAAGAGCAGCTGTCCTCTCCTATGATGCACCCAAGCAATGACACAGAAGCAACTACAGTATCTGCATCCCTCTCAAGGCAGAAATTCTGGACTTCATCTCTCAGAGGGAACTACTAGTCCTCCTTCACTCCAGACAAGGCTGAAATTTAAAAGCTCACTTTGGAGACTCAAGATCCTTCCACTCCCTCACCAAGAACCTCTTCCTCCTCCAAGGACAGAGCCTGGTACCTCTCCCAGCAGCAGCAGCTCCTTTCCTCTCCCTGTGAGCAAGGGAGGGGCACAGTTATGTCTTCACATGGAGGATTTCTGAGAACACTCAGAATTCTAATAATGTATTACTAACCAAACACTTTGGTTATGTCCTATTCTGCAGACTAGCTGGACTCCTCTTTGTTTCTTATTCACCATTAACTGTTTCTTCAGGTTCACAATTGTTCCCAGTTCTTTTTTCAGTAGCTGGAGCCCCTTTGGAAGCTGCCACATGCCAGGGGCTTTTGCCTCACTCTTTTAACATGGAGGGTACCTGCAAGAGAAAACTGCTGTTTAACCTGCCTGAACCAATTCTGCTCAACAGAACCACCAGCAAGTTGGGTTAGATTAAAATCCTATCTTCTCTTACATTTTATTTAATTAATTTATGCAAAATATTGCTTAAAAGGAGTTGTCTATGAGAACAGCAAATACATTTTTAAATCACCTAAATTTGGGAATTTTGTACTTTGCACTATCCAGTGAATGGGAATCTGCAAACAGCTATATTAAGAAGATGCATAGAAATGATCAGACTCTTTCAAGTAAAACTCTGGTATTAATGTGTGATGTGATAGGGGGCTCTGTAGTAATGTTTTCCATTGCTGTTCAGCAGCTTTGGATGCATTGCCCTATTATCAGCACTAATACACACTGCTTTAAAGGCTTCTTGCTCCTGCAGGAGTCTTCTCTTAAATGAATCAATGCTTCACTCTTCTGTTTTAGTCTCTTGATTACAGGTAAAATGAAAAAAGCTCCCTGGGCAGAGTGATTTTTCACTTTCTCCCATTTGCAGTGATACACACTACGCTCTCAAGTCAAGGAGTTCATGATTTCAAGTACACTGCCTTTAGGCACAGATATCGTTCATCATTTCCCAAAGTGGTTTGCATTCTTTTAATAGTTTTCACACACACACACACACACACACACATAAGAGAAAGGCTTTTTGGACACACTGAACTATCTTTTAACTGAGATGATGGAGCCACTCTTCTCAGAAGTACATGATGAAACGACTAGAGGCAACAGCCACAAGTTGCAACAAGGAATACTCCAATTGTGAAAAAAAGTATTAATTATATTCAATGAGCATGATCAAGTACTGGAACAGAGCCCAAGAGGCTGTGGGATCTCCATTCCTGGACATTTTCCTAACTTGACTGAAGCAAGGCCCAGAATGTCCTGAACTAACCCCCTGCTTGGAGCAGGAGTCTGCACTAGAGACCTTCAGAGGCCCCTTCCAGCTCTGTTCTCCTGTCAACTTGCAGCTGTTTCAGCAACCTCCCTGTACTAACCTCCAGCAAAGCTCTGACAAAGGACAACATAAAATTTGACTTAGCCCATCACCTGTGACATTAAAAACAGATTTGGGTGCCATAGTAAGAATGACATTGGATGTCAACATGAATTCTTTCAATTGCAAGCCTCAGCACTTAATACCACTTCACAAAGGATGGGGAAAGGCAGAAATGCACAGGCACTGCTGAGCAGCAAGTGCTGCCACTGAATCCAGAAAGAGTGAGTTATGAGAATCCCACTGAACAATCCAGATTTGCTGTGGTAATAAGGTTTCCCACAAATGCTGTTAAGTTGCAGGATACTTACACAAAACACATTGAAAACACAAAGCCACTTGTATTAACAGCAAAGATTTTTTTTCAGTGGGTGCAGAACTGTTTCTGGGTAATCCTCCAGTGCTACCCTATTTTGCACAGGGAGGATAAACACAGCAGTCACACTTGAATCCCCTCAGTAACACAGACTGTTAGAGGTAGTAGTTTGGCATTTTCCATGTGAGAGCCTGATGTGCTTACAAGAAGTGGCTAAGAAGGGCCTTTGCTCTAATCTTCTGGACATGCAGAGACAAGTACCTTCATCGAGATAAAACAGTACAACAATCACAGAAAGTGCACAGTAAAATAATGTATCCAGTCCAGGGTTTCCAACATTTCTGTACTGTACTAAGCAAACATGTTACAAAACTGGATTGCCTCCCTATGTCGAATTACACACGCACACACTCCCCTGCAAAAAAAGCCTCAGTTTATCTTTAAGGTAAAGTTTATCTTTAATGTCTATCAGTACAAAGAAACACGACTATTTGATTTCTTTCTGCTGTTTAGTACAGCAAGTAAGCAAAAACAAGAACAGTCTTTGACAGTTCCTAGCAGAAGTTTTATCACTACTTTCCAGCCCAGATGTCATCTCCACAACACATGCTTTCATTCCTTCCCATGCAGTTCAACTCTGCTGCCAGGCTTTTTCTCTTGTTTGGGCATACTTGATTTTTGCAACCAGAGAAACACATACATAGTACGTATGTTTATCCTGTGCTCATTTGCATTGGAAAGGCTAAAGCTTACCCTCCAACACTGGCTGCTGCCCTCACTTGCTAAGATCAAGTCAGGCTCTTCTATCATCTTTGTCTGAGTCCATGTATGAGCAAATCTCAACACAGACAATCCCAGTTTATGCTCAGAAACAGTGAAATCACTGCAGAACAGCTCCTGCTCTGTGCAGACTGAGGCTGGGGGTGTGCAGACTGTTCCTCACCCACGTTTAGTGTGCTGGAAAGACACACCCAAGAGAAGGGGCAGAGGATCCTGCTAAACAAGTTACCAGACCTGCAGCTCCCTGTGCTGAGATGTTTCATTGCAACTCGAACAGCAGGTCTTTGGGCCATCAACAAGCACCCGGCTCAGCTGAACTTTCCTGAGGTCACTGGTGTAACACTGAATCAAAGCAAACCTTCTTCATTATCAATTCTTCTACCCCTCAGTGCTATAATTAAGACTGAATATGTGAATTTAGAAGAAAAAGTTTGTATACTTGTAGCATGAGAAGTCTGTCATCTTGTGATGCATCACAAGATGTTTGGATTTACATGATGATCATTTGGTTCTGTTCTGAGTTCTTGTGCCACATCTCCTCATGTCTCATGACAGAGAACTCAGAAGTTGGCTCACATTTTGCCTGTACCATTGTCTCTAAACTTCCATAAAACTCCCTGGTTTATAAGGAACAGAGTGATACTGTTAACTTTCTTCTTTTTTATTTTTCTTTTACCAACTATGAAGCATTCTGTTTTTCTTGTGTGATTCTCAGAGCTGGAACCAAAAATGAAATAAGTTCAGAGGAGAGAGTTTCTCCCAAACCAGCAAAAGCTTTGAGGATTTCAACAATCCTCTAACACCTAAATATGAAACAACGTAAAGGACGAGAAAATCAGGAAATGTAATACTAAGGAAATAATTACACCAGTTGAAACAACTTACTCCAGATTCTTTATTCTTTTTGCCTGTGTTAATTTACCAGTTGGGAGCACCAACACCATAAGATATAATTTGGAGTATATTCCTTAAAATGAGGCAGGTAATATCCAAACTCATACTTTATTTCTACGCTTTGCTCTTTCCATGCTCTCCAAGCTGACTATTGCTCTCACCCTACTCACAGTCTGTGGTACCTGTACATTCATCCATCCTTGGAGCAATTTCCATTGGATCACCTGCCTGGCATTTTTTGTTGCTGCAGAGTTAACCTGGCCACATGCCCGAGCTGTAAGGCTGCCCTGACACAGGTGTCCAGCACAGCCACCCTTCCTCACTGCCCTCACACCCCCGGGGTGTTGCTATGCTCTTGCCCTGCTGCCACATCTGGATCCTGCCCATGTCAGCTACAGAACCCTTCAATCATGCAAGAAATCTGGAAAGGATAAGCACATCTTGTACTTTTCCTTCTCTTTTCCTGTGTCATCAATGCATATTGGAAAACAGAACTAAAGCAATCTAGTTTTATTTTACATTATGACTTTGGAGCCTTACTTTAAGGAACCAAACTTTAAACATTTCATAGGACAGGAGTGCTAATCTTAAAGCTTACACTGCAGGTAGGTTTATAAACAGCATGCAAAGGCTTTGCTGCCAAGAATCCCTGAAAAATATATTGATAGTTCTCTGGTGCATGAAGTGAGCAGCTGCTATTAGAGCTCACAGGTGCACAAATTACACAGAAAATGAGGGTTTGCTTTTCTTAAAGTCTTATTTATAAATGTAACCAAGTAATTAACAATATAGGTCTACCAAGAGATGCGGAAGTCTCTGTATTTGTGCTCACATATTCTGTGTTCAGGGAACTGAACTGATTGTAGAACTGGATCCTCTCCAACCTATTCTTCATGTTCAAATGTACATTCAAATCCTGACCTGTTTCCTGCTCAGGTGTTACACAGCTAAAGTCAGTACAGAAACAGTCTGTCCTCCTTCAACCAATGATGTCTTTGGCCAGCCAGGAGACCTCCAAGAGGTGCTGGTGGGCTCTGACTACACCTCTCCAACACTGAATGGAGATCCAGGAGGGAAGTGCAAAGGAAGAGTGACAGTCTGTGCAGCAGATGGGCTCCCACCCAATTTCTTCCCGGTATGAAGCTAAGTGTTGCTCTTCATGAAATAAAATTTCACCCCCCTACTTGATGCTGGACTTGGAATCAAGAGAGCCAAGTGTCCTGTCAGTCCCTAGATGGCACAGACACCATCAGCTCTTTTTGTTTATGATCAATCACTTCACTGAGAATGCTCTCAAGCCCACAGCATTTTGTGCTACCTATTTTGTATGGAAGGAAGAAAGTTTTTCACCTCCAGCTGCTTTTCAAAGTCCTTCCTCACAAAGCAAGGAAATCAGAAGGAAATGAATCAATGTTCCCTGCACTCAACCACAGTAAGGCAAAAAAAAAAAAAAAATCAATACAGCAAAAATTAATCCACACCACTTTCTAGAGCTCTATTGGAATTACAAAATTTATGCTTTTTTTAACTCAATGGCAGAAAATTAAAGTAGAGTCATCCTGCCAGATCTGGATTTGTTGGTGTCCTTGCAGCAGACTGTTAAGACCCAGCAACCTCCACCACAACTACAATTTGTTGTATTTTGATAGTGAAATACAGGGGCTTGGAGACAAATTGGCAAGACATGACGTGACCTAGTTTTTATCCATCTTCTTGTGGAAAATCTTGCCTTGCAAGCAAAGCCCTGAGGTCTGCTTTGTGTGTGCACCACAACTAATATAAATGTGCACCTATAGCTTAGTCAAACCTTTTTTTATTACAGCAGTTGGATGTCTGTCCATCCTACTGGTACTGGTGGGACTCCTGTGCAATAGCAAACTTACAGTGAACAAGCTCATGTTCTTGGTCTACCTATCACCCAGGTGTGAGGAGATGCTGAAACACCCATCCAGCTCTTTCTGAATTGCCTTCATAAACACCATATCTAGGCTCCTCCTCAGAAATCCTACCTAGTTACCAAAAGTGAAACAGATGGTGCTTACAGTCAGGTCTGGCAGACCCTGGACCTCCTCCCTCCTCACCCCGTTCTCCTCATTAGATCTATGCTGTCAAGACAGAACTCCAAAGTCTGGGAAATCATAACCCTGCTGTTCCATACATTCCCAAAAAACGCAACAAACAAATTGCAGCAAAAATGCAAAGTGCTAGCTTTGAGTGCAGAGACCCAAAGAAGCTGACGTTTCTAATTTCTTAGGAATGCCTTTATTAAAGTTTTGACCCAGGGATGCCAGCATTGCTGCCACTTCTGGAACTCTGTCAGTCGTTTATTTGCAAACAAGTCTGGACTGGGTTTAGACTTGCCCTACCACTCCTTGCACCATGGCCCTGCTTTGTGCACTGCAGAGGAAAATCACTCTGCCATGAAGCCTTTGTGGGCAGACTGAACAGAAGAAAACCAGCAGGATCTCTGGGCAAACAGGAACACAATGCCCTGTTGTGGGGTGGGGACTCATCTCTTACCAGGAAAATTTGCCTGAAAATCCTAAAAAAATAAAAAATAGCCTGAAGCTTAAAAAATTCAAAATACATATATTCAAACACTCCATCAAAACCTGGAAGAGAAATGGAACAGCCACTATATGCTGAGAAGACAATTTAGCAGGTACAGAAGTCAGTTGCCTACACTGGCAGACCCTTGACTACAGGTACAGTTGAATTATACTCTTTAAGCCTTTTTAGGCTTATCTTTTCAAAGCTGCTCTTTAGAGGGTTATGTGTGTTCAGCAGAAAGACGTTTTTCGTCCTCTAGCAGCACAAGCCAGCATCTCCCTCAAAAGTAAATATTTTATGTAGTATTCTTTTTCCTTAAAGCATTTTTTCTTGTAACTGTACTTTTATGCTAGATAATCTCAGACTTAAGCTGTTCTATGTCTACACCTAAATCCCAACACAACCCACAGTGGTGTAAGGCAGGCTGTCATATTACTAAATAACACCTCAAAGGGTTACAATTAATCTCTTAATTCCCATCATAATCATTCCCTGTGCCATCCACCTTCAGTTTATGCTGAGCATCACATGCCTTTGGGAAATGCTAACAAAAAATGGTCTTTAATCAAAGATACCCTATGGATCAAGAGATCAGTTCTCAAAGGGCACGTATTGTTTAAGAAAACCCAGCAGTAATCTGAAAGAAGGAACTGCTTTTGTACTGCAGTTTCTGGTTTCTTACAAAACATAAATGTATTCTCTGAGCTTTCACAAAGGCAGCTGCAAAACACGTTACAAAATGTCTGTGACTTGAAATATGTATGGGTAGAGCTTAACTGTATTCTTAGAAAATGAAGAAAAGCACACATTATTTCAGGTGTGTGTCGCCTCTGTTCAGCCAGTTTGCTTGTTGTGCACCAGATACCAGTTCAGTATAAACAAAGTTGTGGTATACATTAAAACCTTCTTAACAATCAAACTGGTCTAAAAGTACTAAAAGCTTGTTTTCCTAAGCTTAGCAAGTCAAGAACATCTCGTTCTGACTTGTTCATTTTCAAAGATGAAGACAGACTGGGGATATACTTGCTTGCAGGTCAAGGCAAACCATAGAAGGAAAAAGAACTGTTTAACTTATGATGAAAAAAAGGGCTATAAATCAGGTGTGAGCACATTTAGGATGTAAATTACAACTCTTAGAGCTATCACATTCTGGAACAACCTTACAATCACCACAGCATAGGAAAAAGAAACCAGCCTCCACAAAAAAAGGATTTCTGTGATCCAGTATTGCAGACGTGGTGTCCTGAGAGGACCCTGCAGTTCTGCACATCCCAACAGTTTCTCTGAGGTCTCTGTCTGTTTTCAACAGGCTTTTGCATGACACCCCTGCCCTTGGCACTCTGCTCAATTCTCTCCTCTCCTGCAGAGACTTGAGGCACTGCTGGGAGCAGTGCTGCCTGTTGGGCAGTGCAGTAACACGGGGTGATCATGACAACACACAATCAGCATTAAGGGAGGATTCCTTTCTCAGGTGGGTGGCAAAGTTGCAAAGAGACAGCAAGACCTGTCTCCCTTGTCTGAGGGTGACCTAAGGGCCACTGTTGCCTCCCAACACGCAAAGGCAGTGGTCAGGAACCACAGAGCTCTTTGCAGCCTGCTGGCACAGCCCTGCCTCTGGCTCAGGGAATCAGCTGTTCCTTGGAGCTGGACAAAGACCTGGGGCTGTACTGATAAGCTATTCAAGCTATGAGGAGCCTCCTGGGAACCTGCTTCTGAAGCAAATAGCTGAAGTGAGGTGTGGCCTGGCCTCACCCCTGCTCAATCACTGCATGGCCACATTTCACTGTCAAGGTTGTCCCTGTTCAATACCTTGGCAGGGCAGGGAGTGACAATAATAATAATACCGGACCTTCTACAGGTTGACAGACTAAATGCATCCTCAGTCTTAGTTAACGAAAATAAAGGGGGAAAAAAGCATACCTGCAGCACTGACTACACATTAACACAGTTCTGAGAGCAAATCTCAGACCCTGAAGTCTACTCACTACAGACTGCTGCTTATCCAGAGATTATTCCAGATACAACAGAACAGCTCAACTGATTTATGCTGTTCCACCTAATTAACCAACAAACAAAGGCAGAAAAGGTCTGTCTTTCCAGATTGAAAGCCATGCATTTAATTCTGTAGAAATGAAAGCTGATATTGTTTTAACTTTGGCAGATGCTCTGTGGAAATCGCTAGCAATTAAATGGGTTGCATTTGCTGTTGTAAAATTTTCAAACTGCTTGTTTTGATTTGGCTTTGACTAGCTCTGTATTGAGAAATTTTGGTTTTAGTTATTTCAGAGTTTACACATCATCTATCAAGAGTGTGAAAACACATTTCTATTGATGGTACAAGAGTTGGCTATAAAATAGAGCAAACTCTTCCACAGCTACTACTACTTTGTTTCACAGCAACACTGTAGCATAGGATTGAATGCCCAGCCTACCTCCAGAATGCCACTTTTACATTTTAATTTGCAATGGACACAATTAAAGTAAAACTTAAAGGTTCTTATGTGAACTTTACAAGTCCAGGTAGAAGGATTTCTAACCCTTGTTTGAGCACACTTGCTGCACAGCTCTTCTACACTCTGGTGCTGTATGGGAACAGCCCAGTCACCTCAGCTCTGCTCTACCCTGTGGCTCCACCTTGGCCCCTGCAGAGCCACATTTCACACCAGTCACAGTGCCAGGTAAAGGCACATCAAGCCCTCTGGCATGTGACAGATGGGCAGGCTCAGCCAGCTCCCCACCAGACTCTTCTCCCAGACTTTGGGTTGGTTTTGCATTTCAACTAAGCAGCTGGTTTGCTGTTTCTGTGGATTGAGCAGTGCCAGCCCTAGAGAGAAGGTGAGTCAGCAGAGACCACCACCAGCACGTGCACCTCAGCAGAGACATCCAGAGACTTTGAAAGGCCACTTTCTGTATGAAAGAAGACCAGAATTTTGGTGTATTTCGGGACACTCAACACCTGCATCAAACACCTAAGGGAGTGTTCATACTGCCCACCTTGGCTGTTTGTGGCCTGTGCAGTTCCAAACACAGCACAGCGTTTAAGAATCAGTGCATTAAACATAAATATATATCCTATAGCCATCTCTAAGGGGTATTTGAGTCAGGCCACTTTCTGCCCCACCTACAGACTCCTGTGAAGATCTCTTCACAGCCAGAGGGTTGTATTTTAAGGTCACACCCAAATTATGAGGCTTCACCTGGCATGCACATACCATCATTAAACCTGCCCATGAAACTTCATCGGCAAAATAAAAAGGCGTAATTACATTTTCCCCATTCAGTGAAGAAATAATAATTCCTTTGATGGATGAATTCAGGACATCAGGCTTTCTCTCGAATCCCACCCAGCAAGATCTATTTTCTAAGAATTAAGATGCTTATCTTCCTAATGAAGCCGTGAGCATCACCTGACATTTTGATATATTTTACAAAATTATCTTCTCTTTAAAATGGCGAAGCTTTCAACAAAAACAGCAAAGACTGAAACTCCACTGCAAAGATCACTGGTTTGCTTTGAGGATCCAAAAACCAAACAAACCTTAACAAACAGCTCCATGAATGGAATTCCTTAGTGTTGTGCTTATGTTTCCCCTGCATTCCCTCTGAGACCAATGTGATTTCAATAAAAGCTGTGCATTCCTTTCTACTTTCAAATTTGGCTGTGCTGAAGTATCGCATGGATTTTACATAAAATGTTTGCTTCACTTCAGAGTAAATATCTTTCTTATTAGTTCCTGTGTAACACAGTGCCTCATTCTGCTGGGTCGTCTTCCAACAGGAACATGGAGGAGGACTTGGAAAGTACATCTGCCAGCTAGCAATATAAAAGATCTTGTCCCCAGAGACCTATTTATCTCTTTAATTAAGCACATTCTTGTACTGATTTATGTGGTGGTGTCATGTCTTACATGATGGTCAAGACACAAATAGAACATGAAGTGCCACTGGAAAATCAAAATATATTCAAGCCACTAAGGTGAAAAGGGAAGAGTCTCCTTGTGCTGCCATCCAATTTTTAAATGGACAGGGAGACAGCATCATGAAAGGAGACAGACTACAACTAATATACTTAGCAAAACTGGATGAAAGTCTTGCTTCTCTAAATATGACTAATGAGTACAACATTCTTCTTCTAATCACTGCAGGAATGTCAAACCCAAGATGGAAAACAACCTTGAGACAAACAAGACAACAAAATAAGAGAAAGACACAAGGCAACTGTGGAGAAAGAAATGCTAATAAAGAAAGAGGGGTTGAGTGCATTAACTGAAAGTGGGTATAAGATGAAGATCTTATTTCTTCTAAGCATTGTTGGCCAGCAACAATAACTGCAGCATCTAAGAACTGAGACAGAATCCTTGTCTAAGAGAATGATGTTGCAGCAGCCTTCAGTCTTGACCTGCTCAGTCTGTTGAACAACTTCCTTTATTAGCAAGGTCTTAAATCTGTGTAAGCAAATAGAATTCACTGTTTTTCCTCACTGGCAGATCCACAGCATAATCAACACTGTTTGTGTGCTTATGATAGAAGTCTTTCCAGACCACAAATAAAGAATACAACACCAGTAGTGTCTTGTCTACTGATCGTATGTTGTTTTTATTTTGAATTGTATTAACAGACTCTTTTCCTTCCCCAGCGAGCTTACTAACAAGAATCTGATCACCTCCTAAGAGTTTCAGTGGTATTGCTCCATTTCATCTCAGTTAACGTTGATGGCTATTGGCAGCGTAACTCCTGGATTCCTGGCTGGGCAGACAGCTGACCCGGTAACATCCATGTCGGCCACACAGCTGGCATGATACAATCTGTACACATCTTTATTCAGCACAGAAGATGAGTTTTCCCTCAGGTATCCCAACAGCATTTCCTAACTTAACTCTACAGGCTCACAAAGGGATTCAGAGGACAGCAAGGGTTCTTCCTTTCAATGTCTTTGAAGCAAAGGTCAAGTCCTTACATCTTACACTGAATAAACTCATATCAGCTTCTGGTGACCATGTTTTCCATCTACCTTTGTTTCCACTCCCACTTTGATGTCACCAGCTGTGGTAAGTACCTGTACCCCAGCTGCATTCCCTAGGATGGTATTTAATTTGTCACACACTCACAAAAAAATAGCAGGACTCTCCAGCAAACTGTAATTCATGTTTCTTCCCTCAATGAAACTCATGCCCAATAGTCCCCTACCATTTGTGTGGGTTCCTGCCTGCCCATGTCTGCAGCCACCTGGCATCTCAGCCCTGGCAGTCAAGCCACACAGCTCCTTCCTGAGCTGCCTTACCCTGCCTGGACAGCAAAGCCTTCGAAATCAACATCCTAGAGCAGGTCTGAATGAAGGAGTCCTTACAGACTACTTTTATTTGACAGAAAAAACATCTGCTCAGGCAGGCAAAAAGGCTTATTTTACATAGTTAACACACCAGCACTGTATGTACAGAGTCTGAAAGTAAGTGAAGAGAAAGTTCTACTTTTTCTCTTTCTGATGGAGATTAGCCAACCATAGCTGTTTATTTTCAAAGTTCCTAAAGAAAACTCCAAGAAAATCCAGTGTATATTTTAGAGCTACTCAGTGGGTTTCTTCACAGCCCTGTATCAAGTCAGAAGATACTTCTAAGATGTCCAACTACAATAATTACTTATCATTTACATACTACTCCCAGGTGCTGGGAAAAAAAACGGATCTTCCTGCACCATGTGAACAAAGTACTTCTGCCAAGAAATTAACAGAGAGACTGAGCTGCAGGTTTCTTGGTGGCAGCATTCTATAAGTAGGAGCAAGTCCTGTCTGCTGAGGAAGGGCCAGCAGTGCTCTATTCTTCCTAGAAATGTCCAAACAAGGAGCTGACCTCTCAAATTCAATACTCAATATTGCAGGCAACCCATGTCACCGAGAGCTGCCTGTCTGGCATCTGGCACACAACCTTCCCAGCCTAAGTGGGACATTACATACAGATAAAAGCCACCAGCGAGTGAAACTGCAGTTTGACTCAAGCGGAAAAACGTTTAACGCTGGCAAAAACTTCATAAAAATCTGCGCTGAATTACATCTAAGTGTATTTTCCTTCCACTGGGGGGAGAAGGGGGGCAGCTGCCAAGAGCAGCCACACGTTCCTGCGGCACACGCGAACTCCGCCGAGAGTTCATTACAGAAGAGAACAGAAAGCAAAGCAACCATCCCGCGGAGAGCGCGAACTTTCCACCGGCTTGGCCCGGCCCGGAGTGCTGGCGAGGAGCCCCTGGGCCCGGCCCGCTCCCCGACGGCCGCAATCCCGGGGCGAGGCAGCGGGGCCGGGGCTCCGCGACAGCGGGGCCGCTCTCCCCGCCCGCGCCAGCGACGGCGCGGCACCGAAATAAAATGCGTTTCGCAGTAAACAAACCCGTGATTTTTATTTTTTTCCCCCTTTTTCTGCGGTTTCTTCCTCCCCGCTCCCCCCGGCGCGCCCCGCTCCCCCCGCACCCCCGCGGTACTCACGGGCGCGGGCCGGGGGCAGCTCTCCGCGGGCTGCGACCGTCTGGCGGCGGTGCCTCCGCCCGCCCTCCCTGCGGGAATGATGTCAGCGGCGGCTGGGTGTGGAACCAGAGCGGCTTTCAGAAGTGCCCCCCGGCCGCTGGCGGCGGGCGAAGGGGTGTGAGCGTGTGTGTGGCTGAGAGAGTGCGCGGGGACGGACGGAGGGAAGGAGGGAGGGACGGGGCGCGCACGGGAGGAACTTTTCCCCGCCCGTTCCCACTCGGCGGCGGGCGGGCATCCAGGCTCGCCGCTGCCCGGCCCTCGCGAAGGGCGGTCGGCCCGCTGTACCCCGCGGTACCCAGTCCCGGTGCCGGTGCTGGTCCCAGCAGCGCTGCCCCCGCCGTCCCCCAGGTCGCGGTGCCTGGACGGGGCGCACGGGATGCCACCAGCGCTTGTCCCTCTGCTCGGGCCTTGGCGGCGCTGAGCCTCCCGCAGCAGCGACTCGGTACTCCCGCGC
>VYXB01001211.1:633183-684492 GCA_013397135.1 Pachyramphus minor | reverse complement strand
CGGCGGGGGCTCGTCCCGTGGGGAGCTGTGAGGGGCGGTGGTGCTTCCCGGCACCGCGGGAAAGCCACGAGCGGGACGGACGGTGGCAGCGGGGCTTTCCCGGGAAGGTCGGGAAGATGCCCAGGGCGGAGCCCCTCACGGGAGCGGTCTGGGGTGGGGGGAAGGAACCGCAGCTCCCAAAGCGGCCGGGGGCGACTTCCCGGGGCCGGCGGGAAGCCCGTCCCGGGCATGGGGGGCGCAAAGGCGCCATTTCGAGCCGGGCGAGCTCCGGCCGCTCCCGCCGGGGCCTCCCGTCAGCGCCGGGGCCGCGGCCGGCGGGAACCCCTTCCCTCGGCTGTGACCGGATCCCTCGCTGAGGGACGAGCCCGGGGCCGCCCCGAGCGGCAGCGAGTGCCATGTTGGGGCAGAGCCGCCCTGGCCCGGAGCCCGGCACGCCAGGCTCCCATCGCTGGTCTGGGCTTGTTCGTCACGGAGGAAAAAGTGTCTGTGTGTGTGTGTGTGTAGAGCTGAGGAAATCTGTGCTCACAGAGCCATGACCGGGCAGCAGGTCAGAGCGGGGTCACTGCCCGGGCCTCACGAAGCCCCGTCTCCTACAGGGGTTCGCTGACCTGGCAAACATTGCGTTTCCAGCTTCGTTTTCACAAAGTATCTGATAAAGTAGATAAAATAATTGCCCTCTTCAGCGGGGTGATAGTATTTACTCCGACTCGCAAGCAGGATGAAGATCGTAATTCGGCTTTTTGGCTGCCTTGCAGGTTTCAGTGTTGGTGCAGCCTCTTTGCTTGCTCCGGGGGCTGAAAGGTCTCACCTGCCCTTACCACAGTGTAACCTTGGCGAGGAAATCTGGCTGTTCCAGTGTGGCTGTCAAGCTGTCTGTCTTATGTTTGTTTTCTTTTGTGTCTTATCTCTTACAGTTCTGCACAAGTTGCTGTCAACATTTGCCTTGGATGTTACCTAAAACTCAAGTAGGCCGTGACCCTATGGGTTCAGACCATATGGGCAAATTTATGAGCAGTATTTCCCAATCCCAGGGATTACCTGTCCTGTAAGAACTGTAGTGAATTCCAGCAACACCACCCATATTCCTAAAGTCATCATGCAAATAGCAACTATTATGCTGAGCAAAAACAGTAACCAAAAACTAGCAGCATGATCTTACTTCACCCTCACCCCTTCTGAAGTGCAACATTAGTGCTCATGTACAACTGTTGGGAATTTCATGTCTTGCTAAAAAGCAAAATGTTAGGAACACTGAAAGCATTGCTTTGTCAGTCGTAGCACCACCAACTCCACTAAACATTACAAGCAATTCCACGGGGTGAATGGCATTTGGTGGCATGGTAATCCTTTTGTTCACTCTGGTATTAGCTTTAGCTCTGCTACAACTACCAAACATCAAACACATCTTGTGTTCACAAATCACTCTGGAATGATACACAAGAATACCCAGTGCCATAAACAGTCCCCACTGTTCACTAAAATTTAGGTTTCTATTTGCTCATGTATTCCAAGTTTCTGAGTAGGAGGGACTGGCACTTAAACTAGTGGCTGTTTCTTCCTTTGTACAACACCTATTTTCTGGTAATTGCCCTGTGGTTAGACTGGAATGGGAGTTCAAATTGGCCCTTGGGAGATGCTTATTGCTCTGGGGCTGAAGAAGCAGAGGCAAGAAGCTTGGGAGTATCGGTGGAGGAGGCAGCCCTGCTCCTCAATTCCCAGGGATTTGAGGAGAGTAAGTGATCCCTCAGGCTGAGCCAAACACTGTCAGCATGAGCAGCCTGACTTCCACTGAGCTGAAGCATTAGAGCTGAACTCATTTAAAACATTCCCCTCACACAGAGCTCAGTTTGCCAGTGGAATATGAAAAAAGAACACTTGATTTTTAAAACAAAGATATTGTTGCTTATAACTTAAGGTGCTACAGAGAGGTTAATTGACCATTCTCCTTCATCACACATTGCATTGAAGGCACTGCTTACTTATAAGTGCATAATTTTGTCCCTATTAGAAAACATTTGGCATTAAAACAGTCTCCCTTTTTCTCCCTCAATGTCTCTAACTTGTGTTTTTAATTGGTGGATAGTTGCCATCCATATTTTACCTTAGCTAGAAGCTAAGAATAAATATTTTTATAGCAATATCAACACACTGCCAGACAACTACAGACTTTTCCTGGAAACAAATTATCCAGGTTCTGCTTTTCAGGCTTGTGTTGGACTGATGTGCTTTGAGTGAATTTTATTTTTCCTTTAATGCAATGCTAAGTATCTGAAAGAGGTGTTGACCTTTTTCGTGCCTTCCCCTTCCCTCATTTGCATGCGGGATGATGGTGGGAAGGAACAGGAGGCATATCCGAGTACCCCCTTCTACCTTGCTAAGCCAACCTTGAGAGAGAGAAGCCATTTGAAAGCAGAGTCACTGGTGACAGAATTCATAGTGGGCAAACACAAGTGTTCCATGCCAGTTCTTCCTGCTTGTCTTGCTGTGCCCTAGACAGTACCTTTGAAAGCAGACAGAATTCATAAGTGAACAGAATTATCTCTCCCACTTCCCACTACCAGCTATCATGCAGTGGACACAATTTGCCTGTGTATTTAACATAATCCTTTTTTTCCAGGAATTATAATTCCCTTTTATACATGAGCTTTCAGAGCAAGGTCTGAAAGTGCAGGCTGAGTTACCATCGTGACAAGAGAGGTTGTGTATGGAAATATGGGCTCAGATGCTGATCCTAGTGTCATTGAATGGTGAAAGTTCCATGTGAAACAGCTCACAGACAATTTACAGACATGTAAAATGGGACAGAGATAGAAGTGCTGGTCTCATTAACTTGTAATTAAGCTCTTTTTTTTTACATGCAGTGATTACATAGCTCCAGCTTATGCTTTATCATGTATCTGTCAAAATGATAAACAAGTTCAGTGTTTTTGTAGCTAGGAGGGATCAGGGCATACACTGTCCAATAAGAGGTTGTAACTAAAAATAGACCCAAAAGATCTTTGGATTTATCTGAACAGGAATATGAGTAAACCTGTAAGAAAAGAACATCATGGTTGCCAGTGACTCCAAGGAAGAGAAGCCTTCAGGGAGCTGCTGATCAGAAGGGTAATTGAATAATCAGTTGTCCAAATGTTAAATGGCTTCTGATAAAAATATCTCTGCCTAGATAGGCTGTAATCTGACCTCTCTGCAAAGGAAATACTATTCCAAAACGCCTAACAAGAGGAATATAAGGCATCGTGTTATGTAGGTGTCCTTGTGATACCAATCTGTTAGTTTGTTGCAATAAAAACCAATGTAGCGATGAAAAACTTGTAGCACAGTAACAAAACTGACACTATATTTTTCTTCAAGCATCTGTGTAAGAATCCTCTAGATTATTGATTCAGAGTATACAACACTACCAGACCCTTTCCATGCTTACTTTTCAAAGAGAAGTTACATTTACTGCCAATATTCAGTTGTGTAGACATCAGTAATGCTGATGAGCTAGTGCTGAAGGGTNAGTATACAACACTACCAGACCCTTGTAGACATCAGTAATGCTGATAAGCTAGTGCTGAAGGGACAATGGTTTTATCAATGAAACTGAGTTCAAATGTTGGCTTGTATGGCTGTGCTGCCATTTTTATCATTGAATAAACTGTTCTTAATCTGCTAGGAGGAGAGCTGTGGATGTATGGATGGATGTGTTCTGTAAGCAAAACTGAAAGCTGAACCCTTGATTTTGCTCATCATCACTGATCAGGAAATGAGCTTGACAGGCTGAAAGCCCCGAAACTATGTATTTATGGGGAAAAAAAAACAAAAAACCACACCAGGACTATTTGCAGGCACAAATGTTTTCAATCTGAGAATCTGAACAAGGGTACAGAAGCTTTAATTTAGCATTCAGACAGGAAGTTGAAGACTCTTAACTTGTATAAGGCCTTTCATACGTAAGGTATCATTAGTAAAATAAATGGGACTTAAATCGTGCAGTTTTCCATTGTAATAAAACACCAATGTTATTTTCCTTTTAAAATAGCTTGTCTTTTTCATAAGTTGATAGAAAAGTTTCCTTAATTTTAAGGGCTGTGTGAAGGAACAATAATATACTTTCCATTAGATGTATGAACAGAATTATGAATCTTTTTTCATTTTTACCCATTAGTGGTGGGGTTTTTTTCACTTATGGTATTGTGGGGTTTTTTTAAGTGTCTGCACATACAGAATGGTAGAAAAGCCTAGACTGCCAGATACCTCTGGAGATCACTTGGTGTTGAAGTCAGGGCCTTAGATTAGGTTGTTGAATAGCCTGTCTAACTGAGTCCTGAGTATTGAGTAGATTCCACCACTTCTTTGAGTAGCCTCACAGTTGTTTCTCAATCAGTGAACATTTTTATTTATATCCAGAATTTGCCATGAAGCAACTTGTTTCTGTCACTTCTTGTCTGGTCACCATGCACCCTTGTGATAGGAGTACCTCTGTCTGCTCTGGAACTATCTTTTATGTGTTAGGAGACCAGAATTAGATCCTCCCTGAAACTTCTCTTCCCTAGGCTCAACAAACAAACACAGAGGGACAGAATATCATTCAATTTACCATTAGTATGTGTTACATCTTTTGGAGGAAAATCACACTCTGTTAGTGCTCAAAATCCAGATGTAGGATTTCTTCCCCCCCTGTGGATGTTAGGAAGTGTGCTGTAGAATGATTCCACCATTGGACAGCTCTGTGAGAGGAGGAATGGAGAAAACAATGAGAAAGTAAAGAGTGAAATGGACTTTTCCTCTTTCATGTTTTTTTAAAGTCCATCCGGAGGAGCTGCCATGCCATAATTTCATTAGTCACCTTAAAAATCACTGAGGCATATCAAGGTTCTCACAGTTTTGTTCCCCTTCTCCTTCCTGTCAACAGGGATCATAGGACTCTTTGCTTTTATCCCTGAGAGCCCTGCTGTGCTTATAGAAAGTGTCTCAGATCTCTTCAAACCTTAGTGTGTCCTTGGTAAACAACCTCACTCACATACCCCTTCCCACTCCAGCCCTGGGAGTGTTTCCTCCTCCCCCTCAAAGAAACATTAGGTTAAGCAAGAGCAGCAGCTTCCCAACAATCCTTAACTCCTTTAGAGCTGAGGTCCTTGTTTAGGCTTGCTGAGCCTAGAACCAGGAGCTTGGAAGGAGTTCTCAGGAAATCTTGAGGCACCAGAAGACATTTCCTTTTCCTCCTTCCCTGCTTCCATCTCAGTCAGTGTTCCTCTTCACTGCCTCTTGCACAAGTCCAAAAATATCCTGAAAATGAATGTCTGTGGTGGGTGTGCTGAAACAAGTGAAAGACTTGGGCATAAACAGCACAACATGTCAGGGAGCCATGTTCCATGGTTTATACAGCAAGCACATATAGGATATGTTATTTCAAGTCTTTGTTTACCATGCTGGTCTGCAGGACCTGCAAATCTGTGGAGATGACATTAAATGAAAAGGAAGAGTATGCCCTTCTTTTCTTCTCCATTCTTTATGTTCTCTTGAAAAATGCTCTTTTTATATTACTATTGTAATTACTTTATGAAAAATCAATAAAATTTTCTGGTAAAAACTAGCCAAGGCAAACTGTAGTGCTGCCCGTGGAAATGTTATTACTGGAACAGACAAAGCTGTTTGTCAGTGCAGCAATCACATTATGAAAACTTCTTAAAAGCAGTATTTCAGGAAATGGTTATGGATAATAGTAGCAAAAGCATTGAGTCTAGGGGCCTTTAAATCAGAGGGTATTTTGATGCTCTTGGCCAGTGGGTCACATCTCTTTAGCCCATATACAGAGTTTTTCTCTTTAGTCAAAACTTTACCAGACAATGGTAAATTAAAAATTAGCCCCGTAACTGGATCTAGCTATTAAAATTCTTTAACATTAGGGTTTAACAATCCTAGCTTTGTTTGGAAAAGAAAAGGAAATAAATTGGCAAGAACTAAAGGCAAGCTGCAACCAAAAAAAAAATAATAAATTGTGGAGCCTCTGAAGTGCAGTACAATATGTCAAGGGCTTTTTAATTCCAAATAAACCTGTGCATTGCTTACCATCACACCAAAACAACTGCAATGGCAACCCAACCCTCCAAACATACAGCTTTGCAGATCAAATACAGGAGAAAAGAACCTCTAACCTGAGATATGAGTAGAGGAGGCTAAACTGTGTTATTAAAGAGGGGCAGTAAGGACTTGGCCACAGAAAACTTGCCATTGTTTGGAGTCCGCAGGAGTGTGGGGCTGAGTGGCAGCACTAGGATTTCATTGCACAAACAAAATCCAAAAGAAGGTCAAAGTGCCCTACGGGAAGACACTATTTTGAAAAGTGTCTTGAACTGCTTAGAGGAAGAGTATATTTTGTCACTTCGATTACTGACTTGGTCATCCAAAAAAGCAATCTTTAATCGCTCACAAATCAGTTAGAATTAATTAGAAAATATATGTTTGCTTCTTCAAGAGAACTATTCAGTCTCAGTACCCTCCAAAAAACATAAAATATTTAAAATGTAAGGAATTAATAGATTTTCATCTGATCTGGAAAATAAGCTCCTTAGCATTTGTGTTTCTTATCACAAGAAGATTTACCCATTGCAGCCAAAGGTGAGTGACAAGCAGCTCCCCCAGTGAGGACTCTGTATTTCTGTATGAACCTGTTCTGCAAAGCACACATGTAAATAAACATGGGACTCCAATCCATCTGTAGGATGGTTCTCATGAGGACTACAAAGGTTCTTATTCTGTACATCATTTGGAAATCCATCTTTGTTTATGATGTCTCCGTGCATGTGTTAAGTCCTGCTAAGGCTGTCTATTAGAAAAACACAATATTCTTACTCATGGTGAATTCTTATGTAAGTTTAAGCATTTCAATGGTCACTTAACTAAATCTCACAGGAAAGCAGTGCAAAAAAAGGAGAAAACACTTGCTGAAGTCAGTGGAATATGCATAACTCTTCATGAGAGCATTGGGGTGCTGTATGAGACATGGGCATGGCATTGAACCAGGTTCTGCCTGCAGATATGCATTTTTTAATCTCATTGACTTAAGTGGATGTTGCCACAGGCCAGATTTGGACCTGTGTGCTCTTAAACTGTTTTCTTTTAAATTGTTTTCATAGTGATTGCAAATATTAATACTAAGTGGGCACAGCATGAGCCGTGTCATTAATAAGAGCTAAGTTTTAAGTGCATTACAATTTTAATAAAAAACGTGAATTTGAAGTATTAGTGATTCTTACAAATTTTACATTTTAGCTCCTACTATGTAAATAGTGCATAAGGGTATCAGGAAACAGCAGTGTGTTGTAACTCTTGCAACATTATTAGGAATCTCAAGGAATTTAGTGTTTTCTCAAAGACAGAGAAATATGAGAAAGCCTTTTACCCTCATATTTAAAAAAGAAAAAATGTCATCTAAAGGAAGCCCAAAGTTAATTTTTTAAACCTATAATTTCTTAAACTTATAATAAAATACGTTGTGACCTGATACGTTGTTTTTGTATGTAGGTACTTGGCAATACTAAAAATAATTCCACAAAGCAGGTGAAGCTGTATTATAATAGCTGGGGCTGTTATATGTGTTCTGGTTTCAACTAAAGGAAGGAAGCAAACAGTAGAGCATTGCAGCAGAATGTAAAATCAGGTTGGTATAAAGGGAATGAACAAGAGACAATGGTTAGTTTGAAGAAAAGGACTGTTCATCACTGGTAGATTTGAAGCTGAGCAGGAAAGCAGTGACAAGAGAGGTGGGTCAGCCTGTCCTGGGCTTGCCCTCCTCCCTTTTCCCTCTGCCCCACTTCCTGCTTCCACAATAAGGAAACGCGTACAAAGCAGGCAAAAGGAAATCTAAGTGTGCTCCTCCAGGCTGGCCAGTTGTCCAGAACTGCCATCTGCCCTTCATTAGAGCAGGGAATTAGTTGGGCAGTTTGAACAGCATCACTGCTGTGATCACTGGAGTGATCTGGGAAGTGTCAGGATTTAGATCAAGAAGCAGGACTAAGGCAGGAGCAGCATTATCAATTTTAAGTAAAAATTATTAAAGCTGTGTTTTTTATTTTTAATGTATAAGAGAAGGTATCATTAGGGTGTTCAGGAATATGGAATCTGGCCAAATGAGTTTTAGATAATTGAAGTGGCATCAAGTACTCTCCTATGAAAGCTGGGGAGAGCAACAGTTATAAGGGCATAATCTCAACAGTTTCTTCATTCCTCAGATAAATTGTAGGCTATAAAAAATTAAGTTATCATATTATCAATGTGTGGGGCATAGTCTCATGATGATGGGAACTGAATTCTTCTCTGGAAGCAAGTGGTCTTCTGGGAAAACTGTCCTGCAACCAGAACAGATTAACTTGTTTCCTTACTCTTCCACAGTCTGGTAGGGCTGCTCTAGTCTCAGTGCAGTGCTGCTTTGCTGAAGGTGATGGAAGGTAAAGGTCTTGTCCTTAGCAGACTTTTATGCATGTGGAAGATGTTGTAGTCAGCAGATCAAAACCCCCTTTAGTTGTTGTGAAAATATGGACCTGACAACACTTTGTAGGTGCAAATGGTTGTGGGTTTGGTGGGATTTAGCAACATTCTGTCATCAGCATTGAAATTGCTTGAGTTCAAAAGCTGTACAGGATTTCTGAATTGTTCCTGAAAGAATATGTGAAGTCTGTTGGGATGAGTCATTTACCCAGTGTGCTCTCATCTGACTTTCCCCATTAGTCTCATCCACTGATGTTATTTGTCTTAAGTTTCTTCATTCAGCTCAGGATGGTGTTGCAGAAGGTCCTGGGGAGCTTGTTACCACATCTTAGAAAACATTGCATTGACTCTTGAGTTTACAGACTTCTGTTTCTAGGTGTACTTTTCTGTTTTAACAAGCTTTGTCTGGTTTGAACACAGTATGAATTGAGTGGAGACTGGGTTTCTATGTGTCAGTTCCTCCCAGTGGGCACCTGGTGAGTGCCCAGTGCTGCAGTACCTGTTCTGAGAGGCTGCTATCAGAGGGGCACCCCCAGCCACCACCCCAAAGGGCAGCAGTTCCTCTCCCTCCTCACTCACAGGTCCTGTTTCCTTGGCCACATGGCCAATCTCTATTCAAGCTCTGTTGGTGTGGGTTGGGAGGAAGCCAATGCTGCCCATTCAATAAGGACGTTCTGCTGATTGTTGGTTTTGTTTGTTTTTGGTTTTTTAATTATCTATTTGGAATTAATGGTATTCTGCCATTGCTATGGACAGGTTTGACTCAACCCAGTAAGAGAAGCTTTCCATTTAAGCCCCAAAAGGGCAATACAAGAAAGATCCTAGAGCAGCATTAAGTTTTTTCTTCTCTCTTATGAGACAGGTCATTTCCCTAATGTGAGAAGAGGAAAATTTGGTTTAGTATTGTGTTATGAAGACAGTACTGAAGTTCAAAAAGATCTGGAGTATTTGAGAACTTTTAGACTTTTATGTTGCTGAAGTCTTCTGAATGAACCATATCAAGCAGTTTATTCTCCTTTCATTGAAAGCCTATTCCATACTCTCTTAAATTATAATTGAAAAAAATGTTTCTGTATCTTTTCTCATATTCCTTGGTTATGCACAAGCTTGCTGCCACCATAGTGACTTACTGCTCCAATCAGTACCTTTACAATAACACTATACAGCCATCCTCATTTAATTGCAAAAGTATATTCATTTCCTCTTGTGTTTAACCTGAATCTTTGTCCAGCTCCCCTTTGTCTCACATTTGCCTGCATCAGTTGCTGACTGCTTGTCCCACTGGTTACAGGGGAGGAGCAAAGTGCTGATCAGGGCTGCTGAGGCAGCTCAGACACTGCCCTGAGGTGGCTCTGGGGATGCCCACATGTCTCCCTGCCTTGCTTCCTCAACCAGGTGCTGAGTTGGCCCTGGCAGCAGCCTCAGGGTAAACAAGGGGTGAAAAGGAACCTGCAGCCCTGAGGTAGATCTGAAAGAACAGGAGACAGTGGGTCCACTGAAGTGCACAACACCACTCATTTTCTCCAGAGAGGCTTTACTCTAAACACAAAGCCTCTGCTTGCTAGCACTGCTGTCAACATTTTAAAAATCAGCTTCATCTTTGGAGTTAGCCACATTTACTGCGTGCTTCAGGCACCAACTCAATCAAAACATGCACAGCAAGAACTCATCCCTTTTTTTGCAAACCACAAGATACTGCACCATGTGAGTTTAACATCTTCAGCCCAAAGCTGTGTGCTGCTGTGTGCTAACAAAGTGCCCGTGCAAATCATTGCTAACACCTGAGAACAAAAATTACCTCTGTTACCCCACTAAGACAAAAGCACCATACTCATTAAAAAAAAGGAAAAAGTTGCTTCAAATAAAACATATTTTTTCCCATAAACACTAGTCCAGCTGTGAGTGAGGGCTGTTGTGAAGTGCTGAACTCATATTCATGTGCATGCTAAATGCCATAAACTGCTCATGGCATTCTGTGCAGGGTGATTCACTTTTTCCAACCACTTCAGTGTTGCACATATGGAATCTGTTGTATATTGTGAGCCAGCACTGCACTATGTTTCATCCCTTTGTGTATATAAACCATGCAGAGCTGTTCAGCCATTCCTGCAATATCCCAACTTCTGCAGTGTTCCTCTCCAGAGAGCAGGGACAAGGCTTTTTGATACTTGATTTTGCAATTTCAATATGGGATCTATAAAGATATTAAGCTTTATTGTATTAGCTACTCCCAAGAACATGGGAGATTACTTGATGCTATCTTAATTTGGGCAGTTTGACTTCAGAGTGCTTAGCTTGTGATCCTAAAGTTGTTCAGAACACACGATTGTGTGTTCTGGGTCTGGTTTTTTGGGTCTTTTTTAGATGTAACAAGATTATCTTTGAGCTTTTTAATCCCCTGCAAGTTTTGACAGTCACATTTGTAGAAGATAAAAGCTCCTTCCTGTGGCGTAAGGTCTTCTCATCTGCCTTAACCTTTCAGTGTTTGGCAAATGGGATTAAAGCTTTTATTTGCATCAAAACAAAAGTTTAAAGCAATCGACTGTCAATAAACCTGTTGGCAGCTGTTCCAAAATACGTGATGGTTTATAGATAGCAGTGGCAGATTGGCAGTGCTTGCTGAATTCCTTAAGAGGGTGGAATTGGAACCAGATCTAGTGGGTGTGTCGTGAGGAACGAGAGGGCCACGTGGATGTGCTGCTTCTCATTTCTCCTGATATCTAACCCAGAAGTACAGCAAGCTCTCTTTTTTCAGTCAAACCTTTGGATGCGACAGTTTTTCAGGAATTTTTTTTAGTGTTTTTTGTGTTTGTTTATGGTTTGGGGTTTTGGGGGTTTGTTGTTGTTGTTTGGTTTGGTTTGATTTGTTTTTTTAGTTTCTGAGCAGCATCAGCTCTCAGATTAAGTCTGGGTTTCAAACTCTGTGTGACTGGGCTGTTGCAATCTCTGTCCTTTGCCTTATGTTTGTGACATATTAAGCACTCCAAACTTCTTATAGCTTTGTCCAAACAGGGAATTCACAAACATATGCCATAAATTAAGCCACAGCATAATGAAAGAACTCTTAAAAAATGTTGAATCACTTGTGCTGAAAACATTGATGAGCAGGGCTGGAGAGTCATTCCCTCGCCCTCCTCTCTCACATGCACCTAAAACCAGCCTGACAGGTGAGAAACAGGCTTTCTGGTGTGGTTTTTTTGCCTGCTTTGATAGTGCCTGCAGCCCTGCCAGGTGCAAGGTGTGGCTGCATGGGAGCTGAACTGCGTTGTGCTGAGTTGTTTATCTTTGCTGGGAAACCTGCCTTTACCAACCTGTGGTAAAGGGAACTTTAAGCTTAGACATTGTGCTCAAAGAAGACCACCTGTGGTGAAAGCAGACCCATCTACTGCAGTGGAGGTGTATCAGTTAATACTCAATAATTGAAGCCATAATGAAAAAATAAGGATTTATCCCTTTGGACTATCACTTTTTTTTGTTCTCTCCTAATGGCTAAGTGTAAAGATTACCAGCCCCATTAGCATGTGAGGGAATAGTGCTCTCCACCCTTCCAAAAGCAGATTTGTTACTTTGTGAACTTCCTATATGCCTACTGTTTTCTGCATTTTCAGAGCAAGTAGTGATGTGGAGGGTTGGGGTCTTTATATATATACATAAAAAATCCCACAGTGATCATCTGCCTTGAAGGCCTCTTTTCACAAGCCCATGACCAGCAGTGCAGTCAGCTGAAAAGCAATTCTACTGGAGTAAACCCTGTATTAAAGTACTGCAGTGGCTTTACTGTTAAATGGGATATTTGCATGTCAGTTGGTATTGGGATGCAAACTTTTTATTTCATAAACAAATTCAGTCTTGATGTAAATGGGTTTCCATGTTTTGTTGTGTTAACAGGCTTGAGGACATCGATAACAGCCCTGAGTAAAAAGACTTGGAGTAGACAAGGCTCTGAGGAGACCTTAAAGCCCCTTCCAGTGCCTAAAGGGGCACCAAGAGAGCTGGAGAGGGATTTTTGGCAAGAGCATGGAGTAGTTATGGCTTTAAACTGAAAGAGGGCAAGATTAGATTTAAGCTTAAGGAACAAACTCTTTCCTGTGAGGGTGGTGAGGCCCTGGCACAGGTTGCCTGGAGAAGTTGTAGATGTCCCATCCCTGGAAGTGTTCAAGGCCAGTCTGGACAGGGCTTGGAGCAACCTGGGATAGTGGAAGGGGTTCCTGCCCATGGCAGGGGAATGGAATGAGATGTCTTTTAAGGTCCCTTCCAACTCAACCCAGGAAACTCAGGAAACTTTTACAATTGTTTTTCTTTTTTGTCATCTCTGCATTATTTGTGTCCCATCTTCCCCTCAGTCTCTCCTTTCTTCTCTTAAGGAAAGTTAGGATAACATTAGAATCAAAGTTTTCATTTAAGAAAAGAGAAAGAAAAGCAGTCTCGCTTTTAGGAAACATGAGGAAAGCAGCCTTATAAGTTCATCCAAAGACATATAAAACCACTTTTGTAAATGACTGTATACAGTGTGAGGAACTGCAGGAGCCTGTTTCTTTTGAAATCTTGCAGAATGCAGTATTGCCTTTCAGATCTTCACCTTGCAGTGGAATACTAATTTGACCCCTTCTGGGGAATTTTCCTAATGGCTTTACCTAAAATGACTGCTTTACATAGAATACATAAGGGAAAATACTGACTTGTCAAAATTCAAATCATTTTGTGGGAACAAATAATTTTCTTGGTGTTTTTGACAGGTAAGCAGCTTCTCAGTTGAATGAGAGATCTTCCACTGTGAGTCTCCCTCTCCATTGAAATTGGCTGTCCTGAAGTCTCTGCCCACAGTTCTGCTGGCAGCCCTGCTTGGTAATGTGTGTCAGGTTTCTATTCTCACCTCATAAAGTTGTTTCATTTCTTATCTGTGTTAAAAATCCTTCAGGACAGAACTGAGACTGACTGACTGTAATCTGCTTAGGCAACTCCTCTGGTTCAGATTCCTGCCCTTCTGTTCCCAGGTATCAGCCCTGGGAGGTGTTTGCCAATCATTGGTGGTTGGATAGAGACAGGCTGAGGATAAGGCTCTTGTTCTGATCTGATCCATCCAATTCCCATTGAATCCTTCCCCTGAGCAGTCTCTGGGGATGTTTATCCTTCCAGGCTGGATCAGCATATGCATGTTTTGTTTTCTTTCCTGTCCTCCATTAAAAAAAAAGAAGAAAGGAAAGCTTAGTGTCACCTGTTTGATCTGCAGAGAGCACAGGGGACTGAGATCATGGTGTCATGGGATGTGAAACTGTTTTCCTCTCCGAAATGAGCATCATTACCACCACCCCCCCAGTCTTAGGGAATACAGTGGAATGCTATCAGAGTTTAGTTCTGTACTTTGGGGCTCCATCCCAGGATGGATTTGCCTGAATATGCAAACCTTTTCTTACAGTTCTATTTTTCAAGTTCATAAAGGTAATAGCTAATACTGTTTTAATTGAAGTCATATGGTAGAAAACGTTCAATAATTTAGGGCTGTCTGATACACTCTGGCCTTTCAAGAAAGATGCAATCTGTTGGAACAGTTTGACTGTCAGGAGGACCTGCCAATGAGCTGGTTTATACATTTTTCAACATTTCCATTTTACACTTTTTTCCAGAAGATGTTGAATTTTTTTTCCCCTTTCTTGGATAAATGTAAGTCACACACTTGAAATGAAACAAAGCCAAGGAATATTAAAAGCTGACTGGAGCAGGAATGTTTGCTTCCTGTTCTGATCATGAAATTTGATTAAAACTTTGTTTAAAGATAACAGCCACCCCACAAATCAGTGTATGGTATAGCTATAACTGCTAACAATTCTTTTGAAGAAGGAACAACTATAAATTCTGTCTTTTAGTGTTTTTAGAACAGAGAAGACAGTTGCCGAGATCGTAGTTCTTGTTCTACTTTTTCTCTTTTCCTGTTTTGAATCAAGCAAAGAATGTTCTATGTAGTTCTCACTAAAATTCACAGACTAAGGGTTTTCTTTTTCCAGGAAGAAGGTGATGAAGGTATTAGTCTGAAAAAAACCCTGTATTCTTCTGTACTGAGACTGTGTGATTATAGCTATGATAATTTTAGTGTCACTGTCTTGCTTTTTTCCTAAGAAGAGTTGGGAAAGATGAAATAATAAAAGGCAGTGTTTGAGTTCTGGACCTGTAAGTTTTTCTGTCAGGTAGCTGGTGCAGCCAGACTCCTCCACCCTTCTGGTTTTCTAAGAACAAAAGGTTGTTGAAATCTTCGATTTAAGTACCATAAAGAAGATAAATAAAGATTCCCATTGCCACTATGAAAGAATTAAATTTCAGAGACAAGTGAATTACAGATATTTAACTGTAAGTATCCTGCTGTGCAGTGTTGGGGCTATGAATTAATATGAACAACACTTGGATGTGGGTAACTACCCATTTTACCTGCTATTTTCTTCTAGTTTTTGGTAACTATTAAGTGTCCTGTTAAGTAGTAACAATAAAGATATAGTAAACCCAGTAACCTAAAGAGTAATGCATGTCTAAATATGAACTGTAGGGCACTATTAATGCAACAATAACCTTTGAATAATGTTAAAAGAAGATGTCTGAATTAAGCCATTATTTACCTAGTGTCATAAAAAGACAAATTTTGTGTTGCAAATCTCGTTGACCCTGTTGGCTTCTAAATCACTCTCATCCTTCTGCCAGTTGTAGTCTTTGGCAGTGTCCAGCTCCTTCAAGTCAGGTTCTCCATCTTGCCAAAGTCAGGGACTGGGCTCCTGTCTGTGTTGCAAAGGCAATATTTGACTTTGATTATATCTGTGATTGGCTTAAACAGCAGGTGTGGAATTCCTGAAGGAGGGAACAACTCCTACTGGCTGGTTTCTAGATAATAATTTCATAGCCAAACTTGTCTGTGATTGCAGGAGAACAAAGAATTCTTCCTTGCCCTTAGCTAAAGCTCCTCCAAAACACCTCCCTCGAATTTAATACAGGTGTTTGCACAAAAATTAATCTTAATTTGAACCCACAGTAAAGAAACTTAAGCCGTGTGTAGCAGTGCCACCTAGTGTAGGCTATTACTCCTTGGTTTTCCAGAATTTTACTCATCTCTTGAGTCTATAATGGTTCAGGAAAACAAACATTACCTTGTTGTAGTAGGAATTGCTTCAAAGGTCTGGGCCAGTATATCTTCGATGAAACAAAGTCTTACAGCTGTTTCACTCTTCTTTGCTGAATTAATGACAAAACATTTTGAAGCAATCCATGCACAATAGGTTATTTCCTTTATGTCATGTTTAGCTTTTAGAATTAGATGGACAGGTAGGATAGAGCAGGAACTGGATACTTCTCTTGCTCAAGAAACATTAGCTTGATATTGTGGATATTCACTGAGGATTGCTAATACTTTTGTAAAATTATTTGTGGAATAAAGTAGCACTTATTATGACAAAAATCAGTAGAAATTGTCTGTCAATCTACAGAAAACTTGATTTGGGAAGTGGAGGAGTAGAAATAAGGGTTATATTACAGGTTCAAACAGCAAATGCTTTATCCTGGGTGAGAATTCTCAAAAGAAATGGGTTTAAACTTGCTGTGGCTCTTAGCAAATTGTTTTCATTTATAACTCTTAGCCTAATAGCTGTTCTAGCTGTTAAGTTTTGGCTCCTAACTGGCAAAGAATAGCCCTCCCAAGTCTGAACCTTTTTGTTATGACAAATAACAAAACAAAGCTGTGGAATGGATCTTTATGTTCACTATAATCCCTCTACGGTCAGACTAATGAAATCTAAAGTTTATCTGGATTTTCACCAGGTTTAAGAAAACAGACATTTAGTTCTGTGTACCTCTAACCAAGAGGAAGTTCATCACTGCAGCTGGAGCTGCTGGGAATTGCGTGTTTTTTCTAGATTCCCAAAGGAAACACTGTCAGCCAAAGTTAGAAATGGCAGGAGGACAGAAAGCAAAAGGCACAACTGCTGGATTTATACTTACATAGTATTTACTCTGCTTTGCCTTCCAAATTAGCTGCTGAAAGTCCTTTGCAGTTAAGAACTGTTTATCTAGTGCTGTCTAGCTCGATACACAGAGACACTTCTGAGGCCACCCAAGGAAAGTGAAAAGCTCTGTCTTGAGTTCAGGTGCCTGTTTGCTCATTCCAGACATGAGAAGAGGAGAACTCTACCAACAGGATCTTTGAAGGAAAGATTTATATGAAAGGATAGTACTGAGAGGAGAATTGATAATGTATTGATACTCGGTGTCTTGGGATGTTGTGCTGTACAAACAGCAAACTACCCAAAGATCTCTCCAGGTAATGCTGCCTTAGAGTCCTCTCTTTGAAGGGAAAATGAGATTTTTGACTACTCCAGTGCCAAGGGCCAATATCACTGACACAGGGCATGGTGAAAACTAAGTGAGCAGGTATAACCAACACTGTCTCTACATGGGGTAGGTCATGTTCCTCAAGAAAATCAGACCATGACTTCAAAATTTGGGCAACCCATAGACTGCTTTTATTCTTAGTGGATGTTGAGGCAAATCTGTTCACAGTGCTTCTCTGCCTACAAGGGTTTTCTAGTAGTTTTGTTGGTTGGACCAAAGTGCTGTAGAAACAAAACTCCAAATTAGATCAAGAGGGTTCTGTCTCCAGAACTGTGAGCTGCATCCCCCTCAAAGGGGATTATTGTTTTGGCTGTTATCAGTGAAGAGAATGGACAACGCTGCTGGCTGAGATGAGTTTGTATTTCACTCACATCATTGTAAGGGGTTTATATCATTAACTATAATTCAGATCATTAATGCAGGAGCTTTGGAAGCGATGGAGTGGAAGGGCATCCAGGTTGCTCCACATTTGTGTAGCCTAAGTTACTTTTATAATATACATAATGTGTATTAAGATATTGATGGCCTTGTAGGTGGTGATTCTGGGAAAATGTTGTCATGGCAGGAATATTTCAGAGTGCTTCCTAGCACTGATAGACAACTGATGGCTTTAAAGACCAAGGTTGTTGGGTGGAATCTCAAGCACACAGGAAGAAGCAAGAACTTTGCTGTTCATTACACAGAAAATCAGGTGATTATGTTCCTTCTATTAGCAACTGTTAATATGCTTCTGTAGGGTTCTGTCTAGTGAAAGCTAATGTGGTTCTGTGGAGGTTCTGTCACCAACTAGCAGAGGAACATATCAGGGGACTTGTTAAAAATGTTAGCATTGCATCACAGTCACCTTTTCTGTTTTTCTCTCCAGGGTTATGCAATAAAAAGCTTTCAAAGTGCAGCAGAGGTGGAAATATTAATCCAATGTCTTCCCAACACTATATTAGCCAACTTGGTTTGTTTGGGTGCTGCGGCCTGCAGCACCAGAGGTCCTTCTGCAGACCCCTTCAGGGCAGTCTTCTGCCACAATCAGCAAAGCCAGTGAGCTTTGGAAGGTGATTGCTTGAAACCTGGTCTCACAGCTTTGCTTTGATTCTCCAGGAGCAACCACATCAAATGGCAAAGGTACTGATCTGGTTGTTTTGGATCCAGGGTAGATCTGTGGGTGCCACACTGGCATACACAGTAAGAGGTGTGTGTTTTGGCCCAAGGAGAATCAAAACAAAACTAAACAGCAAGGGCAAGTTAGGCAGCCTTCCAAGGGAGTCCAGAATAATGACTGCTGTGTCCTGTATCTCACTGGCCTTGCATCACCAGCAGCAGGACATGGTACAAGTTACTGTGAGGTGCCATTATGCTGAGGGCTACAGCCAAGATTTCGCCTGGTGAGGTATAACTACAATGTTTACTCTATTATTTTGCAATATTTAAAAGCCTCCGTGGGAACCTAGCAGGAACCTCGTGATTTGCAAAGCTACCAGGTTGTCAGGTGTTCCTGAAAGCTGGAAAAGGGGTTTTTCATTTGTTTCCTTTCAGATGAACATTCTCTGTCCATTTAATTCCTGCTGGTGGGTTGGGCTTTGTGGCCTTTTTCCTTTTCTTCTGCTGTTTCAAGTGAAAGCAAAATAGTGATGACATCTGATCCACAGTTGTAGGGCTTGACTATTTTTAAGGATTTTAAAGGCAGAGTTCAGGTGATGTATAGACATGAAGGTGGAGTGTGGCTGTGGCAGAACTGAACTGGAGTGGAGCTGAACCTTTGAGGCAGTGACAGGCTTTAAACAGGGAACCTGTGTGGAGCTGGAGCTTTGCCACAAGCAGTTTGAGTGGCAGTGTCTAATAAAAGAGACCACCCTTATCAAGAAAGGGAACAGTTAAATTCTGGCTACAAATGGAGCAAAGCTGTAGGAAAATGCCTGTGTCTATTAACAACTGTACTTGAATATTTCACAAGAAGATAGGAAATCTGGTCATTTTTAAGAAACTTCCCCTCATGGTCCTCTGAAATCCAACATTTAGCATAGCTGTTAAATGCCCAAAAAGTGAAGTGAATGCTCATATGAGGGTACTTTCATTTATTGATTTTACAATTTTATGAATTTATAAATGTGCATAAATATTAGGCATGTTTCCTTTTCCCAAAACCATAGCAACAACTCTGTTCTGCTCTTGTGTGAACCAATTTTTTTGCCTTTTGAAAGTCTCATTCATTAGCTCAGATATACAGATTAAGAAATGAAAAGTTTTTATAGATTCTCTTTGTTGTGGTTCAAATATTCAGGGAAGCAGTGAGAAAGCCAGTGGATCACATTGAGTAGGAAAGCAACAGCAATGTACAGTCTTAAATTATTGCCCTATTTGAAATCCTTGTTTCTTGTGTGAAACTGGAAAGGGGGATTTTCTGGAAGAAAATTGCCTCCTATTTAAAAACTCATTCTGCAAACAGCAGTTTTCTTTGCCTGAAAGACACTGTGAGCTCTGCTGCATTTTGGTGGTGACAGAGTAGGCTGTTCAGTCCGTGCTGTATTTTATTCTGTAGTATAAAAACCCAAAGCTTCTCCAGATGTTAACAAATTAGCACAGGCACAAAACCCCTTGTACTTTATAAAGAAGTTAAGGTTTCATACCAGATGAGGCTGGAAAATGTTTTAAGCTGAAAACCATATTTTTGCTCTCACACTTGTGAACAGCACCAATGCAATTAGAAAACTAGGCTAACATGTACAGCAAAAGACAAATACTCCCTGCCTATTGCAGCAGAAATGGGCATAAACAAAGGAGGCAGTGCCAGTACCTAGAATGCACCTCTTTCCTCTGACCACATTTGTGTTTTTTAACTTGGGCGGATGCTTTGATAAAAATGGTTATAATAAGACCTCATGCTGACTTCAGAGGGAGCTGCCACAATCCACGTCCTTGGCTGATCTCCTGTTGCCCCAGCTGGGCTGTGACCTGAACAGTTTGAGTGTTTAGTTTTTTCAGATTGAACCTAGCTATGACATTGATGTTAGGACTTAACTTTATTAGCTTTGTGTGTTCAGTATTGCCTAGACATAAAAATAAAAGAGCAGAATAAGATGAAGCTGGATTATTCCTCCCTCTGAGTTGGCATTACTTGCTTTCTATGATATCAGAGTCAAATTTAAACTGCCTAACTTGGGCATGGCTGTGCTTTGATATTTTGTTTTCCCTTATGCCATTACCATATCCTTAGTCACAGCATCTTACTTTGAGATGCTGCTATGCATTCCAACAGGGTGTAATTTAACATTTAGATTTTTAGCTAAACTTAACATCCCTAAAGGCTCTAGAGTTTGGAGGCTTCTTGTTTTTTTAATTAAAGAATTGCAGTGCCAGTCAAGCAGTATTTTCCCAGGCTGGCTGGTGCTGATGCAAAGTGGCACACTCAGTTTGCACACAGCACAGGGGAATGCCCTGCTCAAGGAATTGCCCAATTCACTGGCAGAAACTGAGGAGCACCTTGATTATCAGTCAGCAATCTAATGGCAACTATTTGAAATCTTGGCTGCTGGTCCAAGGAACTGTTTAATAAAAATAAGTAAGAATCAAATGACACCACCCCCACCAAACCCCCACCACTCCCACTCAGTATCAGTTTTGATACTGATAGTGTAGGGCAGGGTGAATGCATTTTGACTGCTCTGCCCTGACTGGGGGCAGAACTGCAGAGCTGCACTTCCACTTCTTTGGACTTAGACAAGCACAGTTGTGTTTATTATTCTGAGTATGGAAGTCAACACACTTCAGATTTCTGGAAAACATTCAAGGATTTCTATTCCGTGCAAAAGGGCTTAAAACAGAATGTGCTGCTTGTTAAAAACAGCCTATCCCAGTTCCCACTCCAGCCAACACTCCAGAGCAATGGAAGCTGAGCCAGCATGGCTGTGAGGGGAAAGGAGAGGCAGAAATCTAAGGACCAGAAATGCACGTGCAGGGTTGTCACATGATACCACTGAGAAACATCTGTGAGTAAAGCAGAGTTCAATGTAGAGTCTTAATCACTATGAAATGTTGATGAACAATCCCTCTGTGAAGGAAGTTATTTTCCAGTGTATCAGATAATGAATAGTACAGTGAGGGGGAAAGAAACTCCCACTTTCATTCTGATATTTTAACCATAAGCGCAGCCTCCTGTCAGTTGAACCCTTTCTGAAAAAGTGCAACTTTGCCAAAATGATCATAAGTAGAGTAAAAGGGAAAACAAAATGGAAAATAATGGGAAAAGTACATAATCACACACAAGAATTTGGCCTGTTTCATATGCCTTGACAGTACATTTGTGCTACTAGAAGTGGCTGAATCTGATCAGACTGGTTGGCCTGAAGTTATGGCAGTTCTCCTTTGGTCCTCCCTGGGTTGTTTACTTGCCTCTCCTCTTACAGATAGAGAGTATTCCTGCAGGAAGTTGATTTTCATTTTAATTTTACTCTAAAAAAAATTATCTGGAGTCAAATTTTCTGCACGGTGCCAGTGAGTCATGAAATCAATTCCATTAGCATTTACAGGAAACAGGAGTAAGTGCAGTGATAGAAATGTGCTCGAGCACTGATGAAGTCAGCGATTTTTGTACCTTTTGGGGGTTTATCTTACGTTGTTAAAAACACTGGCAAAATATACTGGGTGGGGGAGTTCCCTCTAAGTGTATAACGTGTCAGAAATCTTCCTACAGACGAAGTTATCAGCATTTACAAAAGCAAACAAACCTATGTAGAACTATATGTTATAAATGAGATTTCCATAAATCACAAATAAGGTGCATATGTTTATTAATGTTGAAAATTAATCCAGTAAAGGTGACTAATCCAGCAGCCTCCTTTCCCAAGGTAGTGAATGCTCTCATTTGCCTTTTTGAGTAACTTGGGTAGAGTAGCAGGAAGATCTTCTGAATGTTAGGTAAATCTAGAATGGACTAGAGAGTAAAAATAACTTAGGAGTTTTTAATTCTTTGATCTTGCAATACTTCTGGACAATGGGACTGGGTAAGTTTGGGAATTTTCACAATTCTTCTGTTCTAAATTTTTTAGTTAGTAAAGTTCCTATTACAGGAGTCTCTTCAAGCTCTGCTGTTTAAATTGCAAGTAGCTCGTGGCTTTTAAGAACACGTATGAAATGCGGTAATGAAATCTGTCTGTCTGCTTGTGCACTTAAGGAAATAATAGCAAAGTAACTGAGGTTTAGAACTTGGATTCTTGTTTCTGTTTGTTGTTGTTGTAAGTTGACCAGCCAGTGAATAGTTTAAGTTGATTATGCTGATGTGTGGGGTGTGTTGCGAAACTCTTGATGGTGTGTTTGAAACTGGGGCCTGAGTAATTTTAAAATTTCATCATGACTTTTCAAGAGGGGATCAGTGGCAAAGAGTTATACATAAAATTATTGGCAGCCTAATGTAGAACCTGAATGAACCAACAGCACTGATAATGCTGGATCTCAGTCCATATTTCTGTTCTATGGCAGTGCTGTGACCTGTGCTGGTTATTCAGACAGTGCTCAGTCTGAACCAGTTGAGATCATTAGCAGATTTAGCAGATCATTTAACATGGAACCAATGATCAGTGTTCAAATTATCTAAGAAATGGAGGGAAATAAAAGATAAATTAGTATTAACTAGTCTACATTGCACAGCAGTGTTGAAAATCAAACTAGAGTTTGACTGAGGGGGTTGATTTGTGTGTTTGGGGGTTTTTGTTTTGTTTTTTTGACAGGGGAAGGAGTGTGGCTTGCTTTACTTTGCTAACAACTTAGAAGAATTAAATCTATAGCTAATTAAAAGAAGCAGATGGCTGGGATTACAGATATTACATCATCTTTTTTGCAGTTCACCGTTAAGGACTGTGCTTGAAATGAGATTTGCATGTTCTGGGAAAGAAAAATTGTAGAAACTGCAGTGCAGCTGCCTCTCTACACTCTTGGTTCCACTTTTGCAGCTTTGCAATTCTGTCTGATGGGGCTGAGCACTAAAGCCTCAGGGTAGAAGGATGTGTTCCACTTCTCTGTGGGTGTGGAGGCACCTTGGCTGCCAAGGAAAGCATCTGGGACTGGGGGGATTACAGGGGATCACAAGTGGAGCAGAGATGGTGCCAAGTGGATTCATACACTCAAGTTGTGCAGTCAAGTCATTGCCTGAGCCCTCTGGTTTAAGCTACAAGAGTTTGGCTGGACTTTGTGACAAATCAGGAAGTGTTCATATTGCCCTGCAAACCCTCAGGAATAGTTTCCTTGAAGAGACATGCAACTGGAAGTGTGCCAGCTAATGAGGTGGAAGTCTATGTGAAATGCAAACAGAGAACTCCTATAGATGTGCTCCCATCCAGCAGGTTTTTTGCCAGGAATGCCCACTACTAGAGGTTTCTGATAAATCTTTCTAGCACTATCTTGTGTTTAGACAGCCCTCCATTTCCTGCATAAGAAAGGATATGGAAGCTCATAATGTCACAAATGGGAAATGTCACAAAAAGTACCCCAATTGGTACCAAAATTTAAATTTAAATGTTTTATCTGGCTTATAGAGTATATTTAAATAGAAATAATGTTATATTTCTCAGCAGAAAGAAGCCATGATGTAAAAATAGTCTAAAATGAATGCAGTTGCTCCCAGAAATTACCCAGATAGTCTGTTGTCTGTGCAAATGCACAGGCCAGGTCCTGCAACAACATCTTAGAATGTATTACTTCAGTCTCACCCACCATGCTTTCTTCTCCTATAAAAACAAAAAGGTTTCTAAATTTCAGAAACTGCTTCCATATGTTATTTTTCCTTTTAAACACTCAAATTAAAAATGGGCTTTTAACACACCACTTAAATCTAGAAGCTGAAAGGAGTGGGTGGGTTTGCTTTCATCAACACAGTAAATTACTTTTTCATTTCTGTATTTCTTTACTTATCTTTCAAATTTTACTGTTCAAGTAGAATTTTATTGTTCGATTAATGGAATCAAGACATCGTCCTCCATGTACAGTAACTTCTTCCATATTGATGTGTGGTTTAATGAACTAGTTAGTGGTGGATGGTTGCTCTGCCAGATTCCTTTGCCACTGGCTCTCTCTTGCTGCTGTTGAGCAAGAAAAGAAAACAAGAAGAAAGTGGTTTGGATACCAGATCCTTCAGAGAGTAGCAAATGGAGGATGTGCAACAGTATCCAAGTAGGAACAGACAATGGAGGCCAGAGAAAAAGCTCCAAAAGCAACTGAACTAGGGATTGAGAACGCAATTAACTCTTAAATAAATCACTGTTGGCTTGGTACTTAAATAGGACTCTGAACTGCAAATTTTAAAAGCAGCTAATTTTTAAATATCGATGTATCAATCCTTGTGATTGCATTGTCAAAATAAATTGGATGTTCAGGACCTTCATGTTGTTAAGGAAAAGTCAACCAGTTGCCAATGAAAACAAATTGCAGTGCGGTGAGATAAAACCTAAACTCAGCACTCCCTCTCATTAAGATTAATTAGTTGCCATCAAAAATATCAGAGAACAATGTGCATGGGCTCACTTCGGTCTCCAGGGCATGTGGGAGGATTAGTGGCATATATTAAGTGTAATCATTTTTGTTGAGCAAGAAAGAATGTTCTTTTCCATATCAGGACAGTGATCCACCCCTTTCTTTACAAGATCTCTCTCCCTGAACTCTTGAGCAGTTTCTTCCATCAGTCCTGTTCCACCTCCACGAAGGAAATGATGAGTCTTGTTCCTGTCTGTCTTCTAGCTTGTATTTGCAACAGATACCTCTTGTATTACAGCCAGTGGCTAAATGGCATTTCTCCAATATAACTTTAAAATCCACCCATTAGTGTGCATCCAGTGCTTTTGGACTATCCAGGGTGGAAGCTGCTGTGTATCAACAAGAATCCAGATAGATTCTTAGTATGTAAGTAAAGGGGTTTTTTAATGGTTATAAGATCAATAGATCTAATTGTTACTTATTCTTTCTGTCCTTGAACCGGTTTATTCAGTATAAAACTGCTGTATTGAACCTGTTCATCCAGATTCTTAGTTAAGGAAATACAAAAAACAAATATTTTAAAACTTCAGATTTATGTTCTCCTTCATTAATAAACGAATATATAGCTTTAGAGGTACTCTTCTACCAAGTGATATGACTCACACCAAAGATTTATGGCTTTTATTTCCTGCAATCTACATCTGTATGCACACAAAAATAAATTTCCATTATCAAATGAAAGCACTATGAAACCTTAGATGAAGTTTGTCTTCCATGAATACATGGCTCCAAGGAACAGTTGGATTCTGTTTACTATTCTCTGTATTGAATACAATCCAGACCAGGCCAAAGACCTGCATGATAACCTTCCACAGGGTTGGTGTAAGTGCCTGAATGTTCAAAGCTCCAGTGGTGGCTGCACTCTGCTGGAATTAAGGAACTGCCAGACCTTGTGGGGAATGCTAACACAAGGAGAGAAGTGGCTTTTCCAAGCACAGACTTAACCTGTGGATAAAGGAAAAACAACAGTTTGTGTAGCTTTCAATGACAGATCAAAATTTATTTCTGTCACTGTCAGAAGTTTTCTTGTAGCTGCTGGTTAAACAAAGCAGAACTATCCCCAAAATCTAATAAAACTTGATAGTGCTACTTTAGGTGACTGGAATATTCTCTTTTAACTTCTGTTCATTTAGTACAAGATGTATCCTGAAGAATAGAACAAAATAATACACTTAAATATTACTTAATGTTAACAGGGAATAATATGCTGAAGTATTGTGCCTGTGTATATTGTACTGTTGAATTTTAAGTGGCTTTATTTCCTTTTTTAATTTTAATTTGTTCATGTTATTCTTGACCTACTACTGTTATCTTTGTTTGCTGAAACAGTCCCTTATTATGCAAACATTAGTAATGGCTTTTAGATGAATGAGGGGAAAAAACAGATGTACAAAATATTACCAAAGAGCTGTAAATATTTCATGAAAGGAAGGCTCAGCTAGAGTAGTTAATTAAACAAGCCATCATAGCACTAAAAACACAGAGCTGTATGTGTTCCTGTATGACAGTGCCCAAAATTTTCAGTCTGTGGCACTGCCAGTAGTGGATCTAGAACTGCAATATGTGAATTAAATCAATGGAATAAGGCAGGCTGACTGATCCTTGACTTGCTGGATGGGGGCACTTTTTGACCAAGATAAAAAACTTTCCACTCAATGAAGGACACTGATATTTCTGGGATTAGGGGTATGGATGCAAAGCACCTCTGGCCCAGCCTCTTATGTGAAGTAGAGCTATTGCTGCCTTTAGATCAGATCAGCCACAGCAGAGTCTTGAAAATTCCAAAGACGGAGATTTTCTCCTCTCCCTCCAGGGGAGAAGAGATGGCCCTGCTGGAGCAAGGCCTTTGGACCAGAGGGCCTCCAAATCTCCCTTCCAGCCTCACCCATTCAGTGTTAGGGGAAATGGGAGCACACACAGGCTCCTTCCCTTCAGTGTTAGGGAGGGGACACCCATTCACAGCCAAGGGTATCATCTGCATGATTAATGTTGTGTAGTGACCTCTCCAAAGATATAATGACACACTAAAGTGTGTTCTGTTACAAAGTGTTATCCCTCTTGAAGATCACTTCAGCTAAATGGATATATGAAGATAGTCTGTAAAGCCAGAAAATTACCCAGGCAGAGAAAATGTTAATGTCAATCAAGGTGGGACCAAAAACGAGGGGAAAGAAATGGATGTTTATGAAGTGAACACAATGATAGCTTCAGCTCTGAGCCACCTCAGCCCAGCTGAGTCTCCAGTTTAAAACTAGTGGAAGATTATTTCTAAAAGTCAAAACTTGTAGTTGCACTAAAACCCATTTTCTCCCATATCTGTTCCAGGGACATAACTCAGAAAAGTCTTGAGACAGCTGGGAGAATTGAACTGTTTCAAATATGTTCTGTGTCTTACTTGTTGTTTTGGTTTTGATAACTTTTAATTTCCTATTTTGTAATCAAGAATGTAACTCTCTGCTTTGCTAGACTAAACTTTTTTGCCTTTTTGGATTTGTGTAGCATTAATGATAGCCTCATGCAATTTTGCTAGGGATAAAGCAGCTTGTCTTTTTCCCAAAATAGCTCTATTTTTTATCATGTCATGGAGAACTTGAAATTCCAGAAAAGGTTCAGGAAGCTAATTCAGGGTGACTTTCCCACCAAGCTGCAGAGGTTGATTTGATAAGCTGATGAAAGTAAGGGTAGAATATAAGGGGAAAATAGCAACCAATAAACATTCTCTGACAAGGACCAGGCAGAATACAATTCCTCTGACTATCACTTCATGGATTTCATACAGTCCAATTTATGTTACATTGTGTGAACCCCAGGACTAGCAAGAATGTCCAGAGGGGAAGTAGTTGTTTCTATTTCTTGTTTCCAAAGACTTTTCAGGAGATGCAATACCTTTGCCTAATTTTCTAAAACACTGCAGACAGATTTTCACACATTTAAGACTAAATAAAGCAGAATAATCAGGAAAAGCCTTGTTGGTAGGTCTGGAGGAGCAAGAGATATTGAGTGATTCTATCACTGAGTCAACCAGGCCAGGAAATAACCCCATTCCTCCATCAGAACTCTAGGTATGTGAACAAGTGTTCATACCCCTAAATTGTGTACTTCCACATAAAGTCTTAATGAATACCTCAAGGCAAGATTAAACAGTAATATTTGGGAGACTGACAAAGAGGATGGTTAAAGAAAGTTGCTTTCATCTTCTTTCTCTTCCCTTCCTCTTTATTAAGTTTTTTGCCTGTCCTTTAATTTCAAGACATGTCTCAGTGGGTAAAACCTGTGTTTTAAGTAAAGTAAAACATGGTTACTGTTTGGCTACAGTTGTGCATTCAGTGGTGTTTATCACATCAGTCTAGGCACCCTTATTCCTCATTAGAATGAATGCATATTTCCAAATTAAACATAGGCATTCAGCAGGAATGCAAATCTCTGCTGTGTATGGGAGGGAGGGAGGGATATCCCCATGGAGAGAGCCAACTAGAGAAGACTGCACTGAGTTTCAAAGCATAGAGGAAGCACATCAGAGTCTCAGATGTGGTTAGATACAATGAATCTTAATTCTTTTTTTTTTTGAGACCTAACCCTTCTACAAGAGAGGATTGAGCAAAATGCATCAACAGATGTAGCAATCTATTCTTAGCTTTCTGCATAAGACTCTCTTGTTCCTTGCAAGTAAACCTGATGTTAAAGGTGACAAACCTCTCAATGTTAAAGAAAAGCCCATGGGCTGCAGATTGAAATCCTGAAAGACAGCCTTTCAAAAGGGTTGTGTTCCTTTTTCTGTGGGGATATTTGCCATTGGAAAAGAACTCACACTTGTGGTATCCTATAGTATCACTAAATATGTTTTAATATTGGTATTAAGGAGTTAACTGTGTAGCCCTCTGGACTGCAAAATTGCTTTTCAAAACCCTACAACAATCCCATATTGGTAAAGAAGATGGCAAAACTACAGACAGCACAAGAGGATGAAGTTTACCACAAGTTTTTGGGCCATTGCAATAATAATGAACTTCGCTAAATAAAATTTTGGAATCTTCCCAATTTCCTGTGCTGGAAAAGACATCTGCATGTCTGTCTCAAACCTCAGCCTTAACTTCCAGATTTGCAACCACAGAGCAACTTCAGGATTCTGTTGTAACTTCTATGACTTTTATTTTAATTGTTACACAGGTGAATTCCTGACTTGCCAGTGACCTGCTGTATGTCGGGGATCTCTGTGTATTTTGACTGGTTTTTGAGTTCTCAGGTGCAAGAGAAAGAATACAGTCTGTGATACTTCTCCTGCAGCACCTCAGTTTGAGTCCTGGAAACTGCATATTATTCCTGCCAAGTCATGCAATTATAACATCATGGAGATCAGTAACAATATTTCTGTTGTCTGAAGTATGAGGTTTTCAGACTTTTAGAAATGCTGGTGTTGCTGCTTTTTTTTAGCTGTTTACCTTTTTCCCAAGTCAAGAAACAACTTGCATCTACCAAATACTGAAAAGGCAGCTGAGTCCTGATCTTAGTCTTCAGTTTGAATATTGTCTTAGTCTGTGACTCCCCTTTGAGTTTACAAAGACAGTAATGCCACTTTGGGAAAAATAAACCAAATGTATTTTAAATTTGCTCATTTTCACTGGGTGCATTGGGGGGGGTGTCATTTCATAGGTTTTTTCTGTAAATACTGCATTTGTGATCTGTTAAGTGATTTTTTTTTTTTAGGTGGGTGGATCAGAAAGATATAGGATACAGTTGGCAGCCTTGAGTTGGGCCCTGCTCTTTCAGGTTCCTCTTTAGATGTCTTTGGAGATCCTGACTCAGTGCTGGTGTGTTTGTCCTCTTGTATCAAAACCAGTTGTCTTTACCAACACAAATCCTGAAGTACAGGGAGCAGCAGTCAGTAATTTAGGGGATCCAAAAGGAGAAGTTAAGACTGCAGAATCATTAGTTTAAAGGATTTCTCAATCTAAGAAGTAGGCCACATCATCACAGCCTGTCAGCACAGACTAACAAAGAGCCTTTATTTGGTTATCTAATGTGTTTATGCATAATTGTACCACAATGCTATCTAGAGGCTAATTTTGATTTAAGGTTCTTCCAGTGGAAAAATAAAAGATCTAAGAGGTTGTTTTGCTTGACAGACTATGGTTAAGTGCTGTGCTATTAGGATTTGCATAGGAATATATAGGTAATATGCCAGTGGAGATTGATGTGCCTGAAACCTTCCAGTGGTATGTACTGGCTCAGTCTCGTCATGCTGTCAGCAAGTGTGCAAGAGTTTTAAGGGTATGCCACATTTCTCACCTAATTATTGCATATCTAGCAAGGGTCAGCTTGCAAGCAGGTTTATCAAAGGGAATATAAGAGTAAGTAAGTAAGAGTGAGTTTCTTCTTACAGGTAGGTAGGAAGTAGGAAACCCCTGCTTAAGAAAGGATAACTTCAGGCACGCCAAGATACGTGAGGCCTCAGCTTTGGAAGACACAAGTAGACCCCAAATAGTACAAGGAGATGGATTTGTTGTGTGGTTTGTGTGTAGGAATTGGCTTTTAAGCACAATCTAGGTACCATCTGTAATGCTGCTTTGAAAAACTGGACACTTTATTTTAGGGCTGTATGTGTTAGCAAAAGTAATTTCACTTAAAATATATTTATATTTGGTCTCACTGCTGCTTCTGTAGGATGAGGACACCCAAGGGACACAGTCCCACTGCCACTTTGCAGAAAGCCACCCCTGACCTGTGGGAGAGGGGGCACAGCCACCAGCAAACACAGGCAGTGCTCTGTTCTGAACAGGCTGCTGTGGGAGCACAGACCTGGCTGGTTCCTCACCAGGACTCTGCTCTCAGGACCTGGAAGCAGCTCTGTGGGCAGGGCTGGAGGAGGGCAGAGGACACCACAAGCCCAGGCCTCTGGAGGTGTGGAGAGCTGCCAAGTTCCCAGCACTGCTTCCTCACCGGTGAGTCATGGCTGGGTGTTGACCTCAGGCTGGCAAGGCTGCAGGATGTTCTGGCTTGGTCTGAGGGCAGCCCCAAGCACAGAATCACTTTAAGGGCAGTGACTACTGGTTTTATTTTTCTTTCCTTTTTGTAACCTTTTAACACTCTGTGTATTTGGGTCTTCCACTTTATTTTCAGTTTTAGTTTCCTTGGTGTAAGTAAAATATTTCTCCTCTTTCTGCTTTCCTTTTCATTAAGCATTATCTTTTCATTAAGTATTGCTTTTTGTAACAAAATTAATATCTAGTTTAAGATTATACTTGGATAACAGTTAAGAGGAAGAGCACCCTTGGAATCATAGAATCATCAAGGCTGGAAAAGACCTCCTCTTTCTGAAATTACTAAAACTTCAGGAAGTTGGGTCCTTTTGGGTGTAGAACAAGATCCTAGTTAGTGGAAGGTGTGAAAACAATAGCGCTTTATAAACACTTTTATTAAAATTGGATAGCTAATCTTAATTGTGAATCTTTTCTAAAAATAACCCAGTTGTTAATAGGGAGCAATATTGGACAAAATGATAATACTATACGTGGTGTAATAGTCATAAACTTGAGTCTAACCTCAAGATTCTGTCTGAGTAAGAGTTATGAGATATTCTTTCTGTGACCTTTGGCATTAATACTTTCAGTTTTGTGGTTAATATCAACAGAGCCCAGTCAGGCTTAGGACCTACAAAAGTGTTCCAAAATAAACAGAATTTAGACAGTGTGAACCAGGAAGGGGAAGGAGAGGCTTCAGTTCTTTATGAAATGCTGAGCTGTATTAACTGCCACAAGGTATAAGGCTCCATGGTCTCTAATAAAACTACACAAGTAGTAATCAGTCAGATGTAAGAGTTAGTTTGGCTTGTATTTCTTCTGAGGAATGCAAACTTACAAAAAAGGTGCTAAATAGTAACATCTAGATTTATTTTTTACTTTTCTGGAAAAGACTTAGCAGAAGACTGGAAAGGTTTTCTCTCAAGAGACTGTGATCTGTGCTCTAGACTGACTAATAGTGCTAGTGCTTGCTTGTTGCCTTCTGAAGTAACTGTATGAAATATCTTCTGTTTAGAGGATTCTCACACACTTTTTAGATGAGCCTTGGCCAGTGCTGCTGAGGGAAAGCAGAGCAGAAGCCTCCCGGGCTGTCAAGCTGGGTGGTCAGCATGTAATCTAAGCATGGCAGGTCAGGATATTAAAGATCCTAAACCTGAGGGGTTTATGTTGTTGAAGGCAGGATAGAACCAACCTAGATGAATTTGCAGCTTTGTTAGCAGAGTTACCCTTATGGCTGTGCTTTGCACTACCTGAGAAGGTGAGTTCCTTTTCTCCTGTGCTTATGGCAGCAGAGAACTTTAAGTGCACAGTCACCTCCTGCCACTTTCTAACCCTGTGACATTCATTGTCTTGCATCCAGGAGCCTGCATTGAGCCTGTGCTCATTCTTTGTGCCTGTCTGCACTAATTCATGACAGTGCCACCAAGTTTGAGAGGGCAGCCTGAGCAAAAAAAGTAAGGAGGTCACAGGTCTGTGCACACACAGAGATGAAAACATGGCACAGCAGGAGGGTATTTTTTCAAACGAGTACATTCATATTTTCTCTGTACCCTCCTTTTAAATGAAAATTATAACATCTAGTCAGATCACCTTTTTTTTGGCTTAGAATTCTGGAAGAGTGTTATAGAAATCCAATGGGATGATATGATTTTACTGGTGTATATATATTAGACTGACTTCTGTCCTCCTAGTCTTAGACAGAATTAAGTGGCTGAAATAATAAAACCTTTAAAATCCTCAATGAAATACACTTTTTGCAATGTTCCATGAGAGAAGTGGGATGCTACTGTAATTATTAAAAAGTAGATAAGCCTAATAAAGAATGAGTGAGGATTGACAGGCATAATATTCCATCAGCTCAGTCTAAATCCTATAAATCCTGTTTTTCTTCTACTGAAAGAGCATTTTTTAAAAATGTGTCTGGGGGTTGTCTCTTCCCGTAGCCAACAGATGACAAGCAGCTCTTGGAATTCCTCTGTGCAATGTTAGATATCTTTCTGTTCACTAAGTTTTTGCCCAGTTTACTTAACCTGAAAAAGAACCCAAATCTCACCATGTAAAAGTAATCTGGTAGCAATGCTGTCACCCATTTGAGCTAATCTCTAATAAGAATTGAATGCAAAGGTGGGGAGATCAAGTGTGTAGTGATTAGAAGTAAATCAAAGAAAATACAAGAACGTAGCAGAGATCCTGTTGCACCCCTCTCTGCCTAAACCAGATTATTGGAGAGGCTGCATGAGAGTCAGTTAAAAATTCATGAGCCATAGCCTGGCCCTACAATGGTAACTCAGCCTCACCTAACTACTATCGCTAGGAAGAGGTGAGTAGTCATCCATTCAGGAAAGGGAAATGATTTCTCTTTGTAATTGCTTTTGTTTATAACTGATGGTAGCTGTTAACATCTGTGTCCTCAGGCTCTGATAGTCCATTAGAGAGCTCAGAGGAACGGCTAAAATGGAATTGCAGCTGGGAAGAGCATGAGGCAAGACAGCAAGGACTGCCAGGCATCCTGTAATGTCATTACCATGGCAGCTTCCACAGATCTGCTCTGCATTCCGAAATAGACCCTTCAAAACAAATTTTAGCCCTCATTATAGATCAGAAGTAAAAATGAGGACAAATCACCCCAGACATTCCGTGGCTCATCATATTTAGGGGACTTGTTTGTAGTCTTTCGTGGTGTGACACTCTTTGCTCTCAGTGAAGAGCACTGCCTGCTGTACAGCTCAGCTACACAAGTTTCCAAGACATGAGGAGTCTGAAAAACTGCAGTGATGGCCTCTGAAATCCAGCTTGATAGTATTAAAAACATGAAACTACCTGCAAAACAAGCAACAAACAAACAACTAATTCTTCCTTCCCTCTTAGTTCAGGATTGCAAAACAGCCAAGAAAGCATCCCCAGGAGCTTTCCTCAGTCTGAGTCATTTGCAAACCTGTTTTAACTTCTTTAACAGACTTACAATAATGTTTGAAACTATGCATCTGCCAAAGACTATAGTGTGATGGTTCATATAATGTATTTTTAAAAAAAAATGTGGGTTTTTTATCTTGCAAGTACATCTTACCTATTTGAGGAAGGAGAAAGAAACACTGTCATCACTCTGTGGAAAACGGCATTGGAGCCCTTGTATTTGTCATTGCAGGAAGCTGCAGGAAGCCAAATACTAAGAAAACTAAAACCAGACAATTGGGATTTTAATATATACAGGATAGTAATTAGGCATTTTCTATTGGTTTAGGGCTAAGTCTTAACTCTGAGGGGAATTTAATTCCTGAGGGTACCTGTAAGCACAGAAAGGAATTAAGTTCTCAAAAGTCTGCTGAATCTTGAATTCCAATGAACAGCCAGCTTCCAACTTTACAATGATCAGCTAGTTGAAAATTAATCTCTTCCTAGCAAAGAAGCTTCCTAAATGTTTCCCACTTAAACTGTTATATAAATATTTGCATTTCTTCGATGATGCATGTTCGGATTTACATACTTCTGTTTTGATTACTTAATGTAATCCTGGAATTTACATAAATATGCATGAAAGACAGTGCAGTTCATCATTTCCTCCCCTGTGCCTCACATGCTTGAAATTTAGGTACCAGGAGAGGGATGTACACTTTGTAATTCTGGTTAAGGAGGGTATGTTGCCTGGGCTGACATCACTTACAGTGTAGAGGCAGGATTTATACGCTGCTCTTCGTCAGTGTTTATTTGGATAGCTCATTATTAATATAGCTGGCCCTCTCTCCTGCTACTTTTCCTAAGCTGAGTTTCATGCAGCCTTACCAGGGAAGGGCTTTTTCTAGGAGTGTGGCAGATGATGTGCTGTAGTCTCATGTTTTCAAAATGGCAATAATACAAAGGGGATGTACAATTAGTCCATGGAATGTGTATGCTATCCACTGTCCTTCTTAAGCCTGTGAGGACAGATAAAAAGCTTTTCTAAACTATCAATGGATTTGTTTGCCAGATGATTTCCAGATGAGTACAGTGAGGGTGGAGAAAGGAGGACTTTTGGCTCAACACAATTCCTTTGCTTCCTTTCATATTTCTTTCAAAACAAGCTTTTGTTTGTTTTTTAAGAAGCAGGAAAACCCAAAATCTTGGCAATGGGAAGGCATTTTAGAAGGAAGGTAATTTGTGTAGTATTGTGTAGAAACATTGGGCATCCTTAGTCCTAGAGAGGTGGAGGAAACTGCTTAAAGCCTTTTTAGACTCTCAGAAGGATTTTATTTTTAAAATACATGTGTGTTAGCTTTGCTGATGTTAAAAAATGTTCTGTATGTGAGAAGTCTGAAAATAATAAAATTGTCATTTTTATTACTTGAATCACTTTTTTTCTCCTGTCCCCAGTATGTAAGAGGCCACTTGTTCAGTGCACTCTGGGAACCCATAATGGAAACAAGCTACTACTTTGTTTTCTGTTTACACCCTGACATTTCTAAACCAGAGAAGAATGCAGAATACTTGTAGAAGACATTATTTTCTCCTAATTTTGCAAGAAATAACAAGTAGAAGTTTGATGATTTTGATTTTGTACTGATGTGTTATATGAGAAATATCCAGAACAATTAGGAATGCCAAGAGAGTCGGGCATTTTAAACCTCTCTACCTTGTATAAATCCCAGACTGTGCTGCTTTCTGAAGCAAGAAATGTCACATTTTCTCTGTGTGACAAACTAGTTTAGCATTGGGACTGCTAATGAACTATAGTACAGGAATCATGAAGATTGAACGGTCCACTGGGTAAAGGAGCAATTAAAGAAGCAATTGACTGATCATCACTGTCATTACTGAAAGTGGAGCACAATTAAACAAACCAACCAAACAGAAAGCCCACCTCTTGTACAAGTTTGTTCACAATTTTGGTGCTGAAGGCCTTTAACTATATTAGAACAGGATTTTCCATCCCCTGTCGCTGTGGTTGTGCAGCCTGTGGCATCCAGAATGAATGTTCAGCAGTCAGGAAGAGAGGTTTCCCTCAGCTTTTGTGGGAGTGATTCTCACTGATGAGCCATCAGTGTCATTTCCTTTGGCTCACAAGGCAAAGATACATGTTTCTTTTTAACATTTGTGCTTTCTATGATTGACTGATTATATTATCCAGACCATGAGCTTCAAGGTGCCTGTAGAAGTGCTTCAAAATCAGAGTTCAGCCAGAACTGTAAATGTAGAGGGTTGGTGCAGCCTGGTTGTTTTGCTGTGAACAAACTTGCAAAAATAATTCAAATTTGTATTTCCCTCTCAACATATTTTTCATAAGTTTTTTCCCAAGGACAGACTAATTCTTCTGTAGTGGTCTGGGAAAGAACCGTAAAGCACCTCAAGACAAAGAATCATGGCTAAGACCATGATCTGCTGTTTAATGTACATAAGCAGGCAAGTGGATATAAAAAAGCACACACGGTTTTGCAGTGAGCATGCTTAGCATACCTGTATACCACAGAGTGAACTACAGGTCTGGGATATTCCACTGTCTGTGCCTAAAACTGAAAAATCAGTATATTGGTGCTGTAGGTAATGCTGTTCACTGTAATTCTTTCTCTTTATTACTGAGACAAGTTGAAAAGCAAAGGTCAGAGTTTGCTTAAGCTGCCATTGCTGAGTTCATCAGGCAGGCAGGAAATGCTTTCTGTAAGAAAATATTTGGAGGGTAACCATTCCATTACAAGATTGGAACAGATGATCCCTGAGGTTCCCTTCCAACCTGGTATTCTATGATTCTCTACTTCCCTCGTGTATATAATAAAATTATGCTGATTCCTGTAAATCCTCTGAGCATCTTCCTCTGTCCTTGTGTTGTCATTGTACTTTTTCCCCCCATCCTTTGCAACTTATTCCAAAGTACTCTTCCCACTAGGTAAGGACCTGTTTCTTTCCCACCACTTGTCCTTCTCTCTCAAAAGCCTTCTCAGTGCTTTCTGTGCTCTGGGTGGCAGTCACTGCTTTCTTTGGCAGGTCCATATGCCAGGGAACAGCAAAGTCAATGTATGGCTGCAAGTTAGTGATGGAGAAAAAGTGTGTTTTTGTTGGGTCATGAAACCATTTTATCAGTGACTCCAAGTATATTGTCCCACTGTTCAATGAGTAGGTCTCAGTAGTCTCAGCCTTAGCACCTGAGATACAGTGAGTTTGCAGCAAGATGCTTGTGAAAAGCTGTGGATGGGGCGTTCAGATTTTGAGTCCACTTCAATGTCAGTAAGAAAATTGCAGCTACTGTTCTTCAAAATAGTAAAACTTAGGGAGGATAGGAGGAAAAAAAACATGGCTCTTCATATGTTAACAGCATTATCCTGTAAGTCAAAGATATCTGCTGAGTTAAATAATGTTACCTTTGGCTAATTTTCCCAGTCAAGTCAATCTTCCTTCAGGAAAAAGCCAGGTAGTGTGATGTCAACACATGCAGACATGAAGTGTCCATAGCTGTGTCAGTACTGAATTCAGTGGTCATTCTTCCATGCCTTTCTTCCCCCTCAGTCCTCTGTAAAGAAAACAGTAAGTTAGGGGTATTCTGGTAGTCTGTTGATTACTACTTTTGAGCTGGAAAGAGGTACTGATTCTGGGGAGAGGAATCTTTGAGGAGAAAGGCTGTGTAGTTAAAGTAGGAGCTGTATTTGGCCAACATCAGTAATCTGCCTGCACTGGGGTTTCAAGACTCGTACACAACTACTGTTGAACCATAACAAGAGAAAACTTGGCAGTTTTAGGTGTGTGGAAAGCGTGAAAAGTTGATCAGCAAGCACGGGAGTCTGCTTACTCAACCTCTTGTAGGGGTACTGTCACCTGGATTCTGAGCTATTTTGGAAAATTAATTTCCGCTGTTTGGGGCTTGTCTTCAGTCCTGCTATAAACAGCTCTATCTTTTTAACAGACCAGACACTCACTTGGCCTAATGAATTGTGGCTTGGCCACCTAGTCTAGCTGTACATGTGTGTATTTCTGATAGAGTTTGGTTTCAGAAACTTCAGCATATTCATGTTTTTCAAATGAAATCTTAAGATTTCCATTCAGAGACTAGCATTGAAAAATGAAAGTAATCTGAATTTGGAATGAAAGGAGAAAAAAAACCCACCCTAATTGCAGAGCTCTGATTTCTGGCTCATTTTTGAAAACAATTTTGAATAAAACCAGTTTTACTGATGCAGGATTTAATTTCTGTCAGTTTGCTGCATGTTTTATTTGCTGGGTTGGGGTTTTTTTTCATTACAAATTATTTTGGAGGGTCTTTTTGTGGTTACTCACAAAGCTGAGAGTGTTGTAAAGTAGTTTTCCCAACCACACCCCAAGAGGAACAGTGAGAATAGGTGCCCCTCCTGATGCCTGATAGGATCATGGCATGCTTGTTAGCTCATGTGAGAATTACAGTCTCTTCTTGGCTTCTCTAGAGCGTCTGCAGCTGGGTCAGGAATCATGTGGGATAAAGGTTCCTCCCTCACAGTAACAGCCAGCAGAGTCCTCCTCTGACAATGAGATACCAAACCAAGAACCACCTCATGGAAGAAGAGAAACACCAGAAGCTCCATTTCAGACTTTTAATGCCTAAAATATAGAGCAGGAATGGAGGAAAGCAAGGAGAGCTTAACCCATCAAAACTGATAAAAGCAGATACAAAGGCAGGCTTGGCCCTCTCTTGGGCTATTCCACACTTCATGCTGCTTAACTGATGGAAAACTTCCAGAAAAATAACTGTTCCTCTAAATCAAAGAATCTTAGCTCCAAAAAAAGCAAAGCTGTAAGGATAATATGTAGAACAGTTCTAGCAAAGTTCCAGCATTTACTGGGGAGGGTGCTGGTGGTGTGGGAAAGAGGATAAATACACAACTTAGTCCTGATTTAGTGACTTGTAGGCAGGTACCAAACCTGAAGGAAATCATTCCAGAGGATGCATTCAGGCAACTCAGCACTCAGTTATTTGGCCAATTGTTACCACTGTGCCATGGTTGGTTGATCATATGCATTTCTTCTGGTTAGAGGAGAAGGCATCAGTCTTTGCCCAGCAGTCCAACCAAGGAATGGGCAGGATCACGAAACCAGCAGAGGTGAGGGAGGGACTGTGAAACACATCACGTTAGCCAGCATCTAATAATTCTTGTCTTCAACAGAGTTAATTCCCCTTGAGTTACCCAGTGCTATAACAAAATTCCTGATAGGCTAAATCTATGGTATTTCCCTCGTTTAAAAGACACCAAAAAAAAAGTCCTTTCAGGGGAAGAGATGAGGTTCCTGGATGTTTTCTGCCTGTGGTAAGTCTGTATAATTTTGCCCTCTTTAAATCGCCCTCGTATCTGTAGCTGTTCTTCTTTTTTTCTCTGGAAATTGGTTCTACAGCCCTCTGTACTGCTCAGCTCAGAAAAACAAGTCTGTTACCATTCCATCAGCTGATCTCCCTTCTCTTCACCTGCATCATGAATGTTCCCCAGTGAGAGAGCTCTGCCTCTGTTTTCCTCGAGGTATTAACCATCCTTGACACCAGGCTTGGTGTCCTGTGCTGGGGAACTACACGTGACTATGACAGGTTTCAATACAAAGTGATGGCCTTAAGTAGGGAAATCTGGCTGCATAAACTCTGTTGTAAATGTTGTCATGCTGAGAATAGTTTCTTCTGCTGCTCTTGGAATATGAAAGATAAATGAACATTAGCACGCTGGAGCTACCTACCAGTAATATATCATAATGTTTAAATGTTTATGTATAGAACTTGGGTTCTCCAGTGCACAGCTCTGATTTATCTGCCCCTGGGGAGAACAAGGTAGCAGTTCTTTTGCATAAGTGCTTTCAGCTGAGGTACAAAAAATACTATATCAGGGCTGTCTGCTTGGCAAGACTGTCAACTTCCCTGTACAAGCTGCAGACGAGGAAAAACTAATATTTTTCCACCCACCCCTGGATGACCTGTTTAGCACCAAAGCTTTGTGCATCTCTTGCAGGTTAACAAACTAGCCAGACCCGCTCAGCAGTCTCCCTCTGATACTTAACTTCTCTGCTAGGCCATTTTATGCCCAAGTTTTTCTTTTGTATAGAGTTGTGCCTTTAGTAAAGCACCATTGTTTGCTTAGGCACTTCTTGTCTGTACAGTTCTCAGGACACAGGAAGCCTCAGCTATGCCAAAAATCTTTAATGAAGTATTCAGAGAACTTTTAAAAGGCATTTCCCCATCTAGCTGTAAAACTGTTCTCTCTCTGCTCAAACCAACAAACATGAGGTTAAAGACAGGTACTGTCTATTTTCTTAAGGCAAATCAATCCATTTGTGCTCAGTCCAGTGTACGAATCTAATTTTGTAGTGAGTAACCTGCACAGATGAACTCTTCCTTTTTTCTTTTTTTTTTTTTTTCCCAGTAGACTTCAGCATTAAGCTCAGCTTTACGGATCTGGGAGAGGAAGAAATAGTTTGTAATGTGTGGCACAGGGCATCCATTAGTAGTTAGTCATAAAACTGCCTTTGTGTTTAACATGGGTTAATTGTCACTGAATTTCCATAGCACCCCTGAGCAGTTTGGAATGGCACTTTGTAGTTACGAATTTCTTCTGGAAAGCCAATCACTCTTTGGGACTTGCCCTCTTCACAGGAGTAGGTCTTGAGGAGGCTGTGCAGCGTTTGTGGCACGAGAGCCTTGTCCCCAAGCCTATTTGATATGTCTTTTCCTACATGAAATGGAGGCATGAAGCTGCCCTTTCTTTTGTGTTAGGAGGGAGGGGCCCGGCAAGGGCTGCGCTCAGCCATGTATGGGAAAGGTGAAGTGGGGACACGGAGCCTCCTGAGCAAGCAGAAAGGAGGAACAGCGGGAAAAGGAGCGCTCCCAAGGAGAGGGGGCAGGGTAGGATGCATGGAGAGTGCCACGGAGCAGAGCTTGCCAGAGACAGGTTAGAACAAGCAGCTGCCATTTCAGCAGCTGAGGGAGGTAATGCAGTAACCACAGCAGCAGGGAACTCAGTTTTGGTTCTAAAACATGTAGAAGATCCTCGATAAACACTTAATCAGCTCAGCCCACAGGCTGAAGTCGCAGCAGCATCTGCAGAGCAGGAGCATCCCGAACTGCGTGGACGGAGGGCTGGGTTAGAGCTCCCCCCGGGCTGAGCAGCAGCGCAGTCCTGCCCGGAGACTCGGGAGCGGCGGCGTGTTTACATCCCTTCTCTGCAGTGTACGCAAACGAGCACAGCAGATGCAAATAAAACTCCCGAGTCCATTTTCATGTTTACCTTGTTTTCCTGTACGGTGTGTTTGTAAATGTTTGCGAGTTAAACACAGCGAGGACTGCGTAAGAGCAGGAGGGGATCACGTCCGCAGCCCTGGCAGCGAGTCAGGCTCTAGAGAGCCCGGGCTGAGACAGTCAGAGGTGGAGCTGTCTGAGATAGCTGCGAGTACAAGTTTCACAGACTTCTCTCAGAACATTGCCTGCAGGGCACAGATGTGATATGAGGGGATGAATACACTCCTGTCTTTGTTGCGTGTTTGTAATAACAAGACTGGGTTTGTTTTTGAAGCTGAGCTTTTAGAACAATGTCGCTTCTCCTCCTATGGTGTTTTAACTGCACCTCAGCAGTACCAAGTGCCAGGATTTCAGCCCGAGCTTTGCCTCATCAGCAGCCTGTTCCCCCTCCGAGGGACCCACGGAGGCTGCACAGGCTACAGGGAGCATCGTGCAGGGCTTGGTGCAGGATGCCTGTGCTGGACGCAATTGTCAGCATGCAGGATGGCTCTTGACACCCTAATTGTGTAGTGTGGTCCTGTAGATGTGTCTGTGTTGCTCAGGACCCCACAGCGTTGCTGTAGCTCCCTGAGACAGCTCCTCACCAGAAGACAACCTCTCTCTTGTTTTTTTAGACATATTTCTCTTCAATCTCTTCTGCTTTAAAAATTCCATTCAATATTGGAGGTTTTGGTGAAAGTATACAGTAGTAAATGCCTTTAAAAAAAAAAAAAAAGAGCACTACACAACAAAAACCAACCACTGTGGAGTCTCGTTTATGTAGCATAGGTCTGCCTTATATTAAATACACCAGATCAGCATGTGTATTTCCTATAAGCTTGCATTTTTTTGCATTGGCAACCAATGAAGTGTATTGCCTTGTTGTTTGTAAATACCGAGAGAAAATCCAAACAAAAGTTCAAATCTCTGTGTTGTCTCCTCTACATATTCGTCTAATATAGATACAGGAACTTTAATGTGTTTTTAAAAATAAAAGTGTAAGAGATCAAAGGACATCATAGGAAGACTGGATAAACATTTATGGATTCCAGTTGGAAAAATAACTAGAGCTATAAAGTCTGAATAGTTAGGAGGGTCTTTCCTTCATCAAATAATACTTAGACCAGTCTGACCTGTATCTTATTCTCCTGACTAAGTTTTAATAGGTGGTTTGTTTTATAGCATGGTTTTCAGGAGCCCTGAGGGCAGGGAACAGATCTGAACTGGTAGTGCACATAGCAAGGAGCCAGTGGTTACTTTATGGCCTGAGCCAGCATGTTCTTACATGATGTGGGATCATAATGTAGTGATACTGCAATTTCTACCATTCTTTAATACTTCAAAGCAATTTGCATTGGAAGAAAGATTTGCTGGTTTACATCCTCTACAAATTCAAATTCTTCATTGCACAGTAAAGCATTATTTATTTATGTGTTATTGGTTATCTGTTTTTCATTGTTGGAGTTGGTTATGCCTTTCTTTTAAGAATTTAATCTCCCTTGGTTTGAAAAAGAAGCCTGTTACAAACTTGGAATGGGTTTCCTTCTTCGAAGAATTTGGGGAGAAGAAATGCAGAAATAAGCTGAAAATGTCTTTGTATTGCTCTGGTGTCAGAACTCAGGTCAAGACCCTCCTGATTTGCTTGTGTTTGTCACTGGTGTATCTACTTCTACTGGGTTGCAGTTCTCTGTTCTCAGCAATCTCTTCTATGGAATGTGTTGCCCCCTATGCTTTCTCTTGCAGTGATGAACAAAAATGAGCCAAAACCACTGTGTGCAGTGAGAAGCTTGTGTCAGAGCTGCTTGGGGGTTAAAAACTCCATCATCTGACACAGAGGTCTCTTATCAGGATTCGAGGGTACAGAAATCTGAATTCTCATCTCTGCTGAACATAGCTCATGTTCATGCACTTTGCCATTGTTTCCAGTAGCTACCAGGAGCTGTGTTGTACCAGAAAATGCATGATCATGGTGCCTTACATTCATACCTGTAATTTTGGTCTGTAGCTCTGTTGTATTGACCATCCTACCCCAGGGCTGGCACTGTCTGCAGTCATTAACTGCTCCAGGGCACTCTGACCATTTTTGTGAGGGAGAATGTGTCATTAGAATGTGTTTTGATTGATTATAGCGACATTGTGTCTATGTGGAGTGTAAAGTACGTATCTCTTGGGGCTTTTGTGTGTTTCTGCTGTACAAAAATAAGCTTTGATCGTGTTCTGAGACAAAAGTAATGGCATGGATTGGGGATGTATAAGAGTTCAGATTGTCTATAGATTCAAACTCACATTCAAAAGACCCAAGGACATGGGTTTGAAATGGTTGGACTCTCAATATGGTATCAGAAACAGGTCTTCTGAGAGATAATTATTTTTTGAAGTAGCTAATGCCTAGTTTTATATACTAGGAACTGAAAATACCTTCTGGTTAGAAACTTCCAAGCTGACACATGGGATGAGGAAGCTCTTAGAAGATGGTTTCCTTAGGGGGAAGGGTGGGTGTGCCACGTTAGTATCAACCCACAGCTTGCCTTCCTAACAATGATGAATGACAGATGTAGGTTTGAAAACAATGAGTGAAGCAAAACAGGCTCGGGGGCCAGTTATAATGAATTGCTGGGTCTGTCTCAAAAAGATGCAGCAAGTACTCTGAAGGAGAACATGCAAAAATGTGCTGAAGAACAAGCTCCAGTCACACTGCTCCACCAATAAAAAAGGAAAACTGATCTGAAAAAGGGAGCATGAAAGGGGAGGGTTCTCTGAGTTCTTCTGACTCGATGATACCCACCCCATCTTCAGAGGAGAAAGGAGAGAATTAGTATCTGAGGAAGAGTCTTAAATAATGGCTGGGGTTTTTTCTCTAACACTATCATCAGGAGAGGGTTAACTTCTCATTATGTTTAATTTCAGAGATGGGAAATGAGATATCATGGTTGTGGATTTTTTAATTTCCTTCTTTCAAGGGGTATAATTCTGAAGATGTGGCTCTGGAAGAAAAAAAAAAGGACAAATAGTTGGATCACAACCTTGGGCTTCAGGAGACCAGGTTTTGGGCTGTTCAGAGATGTCATGGGATATGGTTCAGGAGAGAAGAGGGGTCACAGAGATCTTACTGATTTTTTGAGTATTACCTCCTCTGAGCTTGAGAAAGGTCCCTTAAAATGGGCAGGAAATAAACCAAAAGTAGCAGGAGGCCTGCACAGATAAACAAAGAGTTGCTGACAAAGCTCAGACATTAAAAAGATGCTTCCACAAGAAGTGGAAGCAGTGTCAGATCACTGAGGAGGTGTACAGAGTTAGCGTCCAAGCATGAGGGGGTGGTCAGGAAAGCCAAAATCTTGCAAAGGATATGGAAAGCTACAAAAAGGGCACCTACACAGGTATTGGCAACAAAAGGAAGAATAGGGGCCATGTGGACCCACTTGGTGAATTGGGCAGGGGACTTGGCAAGAGCAACATGGAAAAGGCTGGGATAGTCAGTGCTTTCTTCCCCCTTTACTGGTAAGATATGTCCTCAAAAATACCTGGTCCTTGAGACCAGTGGGAAAATCTGGAGCAAGGAAGACCTAGGCTTTGTAAAGGAGGATTGGGTGAAAATACAGGAAATTCTATTTACTCTCAAGAAAAAAACACTTTTGCTGTGAGAGTTATCAAAGGTTTGACCTAAAGGTCTGACTCCATCTCTTCAGACTGACTGTTCCAGAGGTCTAAGTCAGCACATAAACTTACCCAAGACAGTAGCTACTTACCCAACTGTTGGCATGTGTTCTTCATTCGATTTGGGATTTCTTATTGCATCAGTGGGCCTGCATGTGCTGTAATTAAATACAGAACTGGACCTTCCTGGACTTCTGTTAAAACTGGAAATGCCAAAATGCACCCCTAGGAAGGGGGGGGGGGGGAAGCAGATGTTGAAAGGTGCCTCTCATGTTATGCCCCTAATAAAATTAAAATACAGTAATGTTATGAAAATGTACAATTGTGCAACTGTATTGCCAAACTGTAATGGTAGTTAAATGAAAAATCCCAAAGTCGGCACTCTTTTGTCTCCATAGTTAATATTCCTTGTCTCCTGTTATTCACACCTTAATATCCTGTGCTGAAAGCACGTGCCAGGTCTTACCCAGGTGAAAGGCCTTGTATGTCATATGAGCACCATCACATGTATTGACTAAGCACACCATCTCTACAAATTCTGTGAGTTTTGATTTCTTTTTGAAAAGGAATAAACCACTAATAGATTTGGGTAAAATAAACTACTGTAAAATTTCACTGTAAGTAGTAACCTCACAGCACCCAACTGCTATTATCGTTAGTGAAGATACTTAGATCCATTGTTTTCTTACTCTATTTGGAAATTGAGTCCATAAACTTTTATGAGCTATAGTTTAGATAATGTTAGGAAATGGCTTGTCTGGAGCTAAAATTATCTCATTGTTTGAAACAGGCAGGGACAGGTTTTGGTCTTCTCTACATTAGTCTATTTGCTATAAAACAGATCTTATCTTTTAAGTGTTATGGAACTGCACATTAAATTGCTGGTTTTATACATGGAAATAGAGTAGATGTGGCTTCTTGATGTCTGTGGCTGCGTATGAGTAGAATAATTAATGATCTAGTTCCCAGGAAGAGAGATCTATGGAAAAATAACCTGAAAGAATGTTATATTCTCTTGGGGGCTTTTGTAAGAGATTCTCAGGTTTATCTGTGTATCTTTTATGATTGTTAGAAATGTGTTTCCTCTGACGTATTCCCATCACAACTGGGATTAACTGCATTCTGGAGGCTGAGTGTGAATTTGTTTATACCACATATCAGTGGCAGAACAAGACTTTTCTGCATTATCCATCTCCCTTGGCTTCTAAGGAGCAAATAATGAATCATTTCTAGCCTTCTTGGATTTGTATAGGCTTATAGCTGAAGTCCATGGAAGTCTCCTCCTTTTTGACAGGCTAAAGAAAACCATTTATTTTTTAAAAGAGGATGTTTGCTATCAACAGGCTGAAATGTGCTGCATGTGTAGATACCACTAATAAAAGACAAGAGCATTTTATCACTGAGAGGTTTTTTCCCACTAGGATAATACATTTAATATCTTCTGGTCAGTTATATTTAGAGAAGAAGATGACTTTTGTAAAGTGTTGTTATTTTTGCAGCACTCAGTAAAGATTTGTTCTTGCTGATGGCAAATGAATATCTGGGAATTACTGTACTCATGGAAAAGGATGCTCTCAAAGAACAGCACTGCCATGGATCCCTGAGTTCAGGCAGTCACTCCTAGTTGGAGTTTACACTGTGCAGAAAGTTTGGTGTTTTCTGCACTGAAAATGTACCAAGTGAGTGCTCCACCCAAAAGCAGAGTCGAGGTCTTGGAGAGAAAACCTCCCAACAAAGGCACTGTCAGGAAGGAGCTGGAATTTGTAATGTTCAGAATTATTGTTCATCCCTATCATCTCCATCCAGAAGCCCCCGAATTTTCAACTTTAGGGCTTTGATTCAGGCTGGCTTTTCACTTATGTTAACTGTTTTCAGACAAAGAATTTTCTTTTTTTTTTTCCTTCTGTTAAGGACCACTAAAAAAATGGATTTCCTTAGAAGTGCCTCTCTTCTGCTATATGTTTCTTAATTGAGTTCTTGGCATAAGGAAAGGAGCAAATATGCCTAGCTATTAGAGTAGCTGTGTGAACTGGGAAAGCCTCCAACTTCTAGAAATATATTTAAAGGCTTCAAGAAGATCCAAATTTCCAAATAACTTTTACTCCTTTGCTTGGTCAGCTGTCAGTATTTGATAAATAGGGTGGGACTATTGTCAATATTTAACAGCTCAACACAAATATTATTCTTCATACACTGTAAAAATAGTATATGAAATGCAAATAAAGTGCTTTATTTCAGGGTTTGGTAGTAACAGAAGCAAGTGATAAAATCTCCCTTGTCTCCATACAAAGGCATAGAGAGGGAGAAAAATGTTACCAGTGGTAACAGTCTTCCCTGCTGGGAAACAAAACAGTGATTCCTCACTCCTCCCACCTAAAGTCATGTCCCAGGGGGAGTTCTGTGATAAAAGTTTGTTGTGATGTGTTTCTGAGTAAGAAACAGCAAGGTATGATATTAATTCAAACCAGACTACTGTGAAGTCTGCGGGAACAGAGCTCCTCCTGTCTCCAGGACCCTTGGAACTGCTCTGCAGTCACATAGTGCAATACGAAACTCTGATAGTTCTGGGACTTTCCCTCAGTTCAGAAAGCCACCATTTGGCATTAGCTTGTTGGATGGAGCAGCCTGCCCTCTCCATAAGCATGTGCCACATGACTGTGGCATCATCCTGAGAAAAATCCAGGTGCAGGGTAGTCAGTGTGATATGGGTTTAACGGGTATCAGAAGCAGGCCTGGATGTCACTTCCCAGTCTTGTGTTCCAGGATGGTTTCCCATTACTTAAAACTTTTAGAGACATTATCTCTGTGTGAGTGGTTTGACTCAACAGCCAGGAGATATTACCTTATCACCTGAAGGGGAGAACCTGTGTGTGGGTTCGGCCACAACCCGCCGTGACAGCCCTGGCTGCCTCGCGGGGAAATGTCCACCCCACAGAGCCTGGTGTGCTCCACAAGGGTTCTTGTGTTGGTAGCTGCATTAGGCCACCACCCACACAAAACAAAGGGGAAGGAACAGAGCCAGTTAGTTTATTCAGGAGCCTTTCAGATCTAGCATTGTTTCGGATTTGGCTTCTGTTCAGTATAAAATGCATGTTGTGCGTTCCTAGAGCTGCCCTGTGGAGAGGACTCTGAGGTGGCAGGGAACAGCTCAGTTATTGGAACTGTAGTTTGCTGCTTACTCTGTAAGTTAGTGTGAGTAAATCCAGGAAGAAATACAAATAACAGTAGACCTTTATTGTTCCATTTTGTCCAAAACAGCCACCCTGCCTTACCATTAGTTCTTCCTCTAATCCTTTACCATGATTACTGCACTGTTAATATGTTTCAGCTGTCATCCAGAAAAGTCACATCTCAAAGTCCATTCCATCCTTCTCCTGTGCATCCCATAAGGAAGTGCTCCACTGAGAACTAGAAAGCTGAGCAGTCTTGATTACACACTGAACGACAATTTCAGGGCACTTTAAGAATAATGTGTTCCTGTACAGTTCTTTTCAATGAAGAGGGAGTTTGCCTTCACAGAAATGTTGTCTGCTGGCATTGATTTGTGGATTTGACACTATCTGCAGAGTGTCATGTGCTTCTTGCAGACATCACTTGAAGGTCTGTATGATGTTACCTATGATGTAAACTTCAGTGGCCCTTAAAAAGAGAAGGGGACAGGTTGCTCACATAACTTCAGCTGTCCCTCACCTCCTTCCTGTTTTTAAAGTGGACGGGTCACACTTTCAGGCAGGATCTGTACAGCTGTCTTGGACTGAATCAACATGAAACCTATTTACCAAACCAGCTTGCATAGCACCTGTGATGCTTTCTTGCTGGTGTTGACCTTCAGCAGCAGATTAAGCCCCTCTGATATATCTAATCACTGTATTCACTTGCAGCCTCTCATTTGTGCAGCCTCTCTGGGAGCAGCTGTGTTGAACACTTGAATATGGTCCTGTAGAATCCATTTGGGATGGATGTTACTAGAGAGTGTTGGAGTAGTTCATGATAGCTTGAACTTGTGAGGCAGGACATGCTAAATGATCCAGATTGTGCACAGAAGCACATTAATCAGAATCACTTTGCCAGAACAACCATTGAATGTGGGGCTCTGAAATCAAGATGTTCTGTGAGCTGACATTGGCCACGCTGCTTCCAGTGGCTTATCGATGGAGATGAGGCAAATCTTCTTGTGTAGTCACTGAGCAGTAAACTCTTTGATACTGCCAAAACTTTGGGTTTTGTCTAATGTTCTATTTACTGCTCCATGCACTGTGGGCTGTAAGAAAGATTGATTTTTCCAGAAACCACTCAAACTCATCTTAGGATAGTCTCAATTTTTTCAGCACAGAAAAACTAGACTTTATTAATTTGTTTTCTGTCTAATTCCTTCAACTACAAAGTTGGCAGCACACACAGGGAACAAATGCCAACATCAGCACTTCCTTTTAAATAAACAGCAACTCAGATAACATTTTCATGTTACAAAGAAGTGGTTCATTTGATGTTTTCTTTCTCTATTACAGCTGAGCTATTGGGCTGAATTCTCCTTCCTTTAAACCACATGAGAGAAATACACTTAAATTATTTAAAAGCAAAAAATCTTTTAAAAGCGAGGCAGAAAATGGTTTCACTTTCTCAGATAGGATTTTGTCTCTAAGAAAACACATTTTATTTGAGATGAGAGCTCAAGCAAAACTGTGGTGGAAAAAAAGCATCCAGATTTCAAAAGTCCTGTCAGAATTTCTAATTGCAGTTCTGATGAACAAACCATTCAGTAATTTGAATCAGCTACAGCATCCAACATAACTTCCTCTGGATTAGGGAGCTGTAGTAGTGTAAAACTGATATGCATTGGAGGAAGGAGAATAGGATATGTTAATTATCTGTCAAGATAAGTACATCTGGTAAACACTGTACTTGTATAAACATTTGGGGTAAAATAGTGGAAATCATATTAGACTGACAGAAAACTTGCACATATGTTAAGCCTAAAATACTTCTGACTATCAGCATGACAATTTATGAACCTCTTACTCCACTTTGAAGCTACCAGGAGTTAGGTTGATTCAGAACCCTTGTGTACTTCTGGGCTTTAAGTATGTCATGTTAATGTCCTTGCACTCTAATTGAAGAAAAATTCAAAGACATTCTGGTGTTCCAGAGACTTCAAATGAAGCTTCCAAATTGTTTTTAGACAGGACCCTTTGGAATATCAACAGGATCACTGGCAATTGTGGGAAAGAAGTAGGGGTAATGTGACACTCTGCATTTTTTATGCTAAATCAAACATGTTGTGTACCCTGGATGCCTGCAATCCTGGTGACAGGACTGATATCTATCCTAATGCTGCAGTTTTGTGAAAGAGATCTTCAGGGAGGATATATAGCACAAAACTCAGACTGAGTCTGAAACTGGAGCTGTGCATTAATATTTAAGGCCATCTTGCTTTGTTCCATTTGTTGGAGCTTTTTAATAAAATTATTATACTGTCTTATATGCCTGCCTAATTTATGCTGTGGTGGTAACAGAAGTGATAAATTATCTCCTCTCATAATAAATGTAGCTGCTTAGTGAATGCTACAGTGTAATCAGAAGCTTTTTCTGGTTTCTTGTAGCTGAACTGCTGCATCTGGAACAGGCCTGATTTATGTGATATGAAAAGCCACATGAATAAAACTATCCAAATGGGTATAAAAGAATTTGGATCCAAACCAATATTTTGTGACAGAATGGATGTGGAGAGCAGAGCATGAAGCTGAAGAAATCTAATATATGGATGCACCAAAGGAAATGTCAGGATCCTATTAAGGAGGTATGAGGCTAAAAAAAGAGATACATTACATTGTACATTTATGGTTTAAGGAATTAGAAAAAGTGAAAAGATACCAGTACAATAAACTATGATTTATTGCCACTTCCTTGTTTGAATAGAAGCTTTTTGAACTGATAAAACAGTTTAGTAAAAATAATATACTCAGTTGAAGCATTATGTACTTCATTAACCTCATTGTATGTGAAGCTGTTGTGTACAGTAGGATTTTGCTAGAGACAAAAATAAAAAGGGAATTGTTTTCTACTTTTCATTAAAATATGCAAGATTCTTTTACTAGACTGTGAAATTCACTCCAGCTGTGAGAGGAACCCTGGTGCAATATTTCTTGAGTAAACCTCCACAGAGCAATTTGAAGACAACATTTTAAAGATATACTTGACAGTGTTCTTTTGGAACACTGATGTGTTCTAACTGCATTGGAGGGAGATAAATGCAATTAAAATTCAGAAGACCCTTCTTCAGTCATTGGGGAAGGAAGATTCATGTCTCAGACATCTTCCCATATATCCAGAAAAACACAAGGGATCACAGCACAGGGATCATCAAGCTGATGCCAATAAAGCCCCACTACTTTATAGCCAAAATAAATGCCAAATGAGCTAATCTGTACCAAGACAGTACTGGAGTCACCATAGAGTTGGAAATTAGTGGAGACAGTAAGATATGCTGCCTCATTCCTATTTATTAATTTTTTCATTTATTCATTTACCAGCAGTTCTGGCTCACTGGGGAGATCCCAGACGACTGGAAGTTGGCGAATGTCACGTCGATCTACAAAAAGAAGGACCCAGGAACCTCCAGGCCTGTCAGCCTGACCTCAGTGCCTGGCAAGGTTATGGAACACATCATCCTGAGTGCAATCACACGGCACCTACAGGGTGGACAAGGGATCAGACCCAACCAGCACAGGTTTAGGAGGGGCAGGTCCTGTCTGACCAACCTGATCTCCTTCTACGATCAGGTGACCTGCCTGGTGGATGAGGGGAAGGCTGTGGATGTGTCTATCTGGACTTCAGCAAAGCCTTTGACACTGTCTCCCATAATATACTCCTGGAAAAGCTGCAGCCCATGGCTTGGACAGGGGCACTCTGTGCTGGGTTAGGAACTGGCTGGAGGGCCGGGCCCAGAGAGTGCTGGGGAACGGGGCTGCATCCAGCTGGGATCTGGTCACCAGTGGTGTCCCCCAGGGATCAGTGCTGGGTCCAGTCCTGTTTAACATCTTTATCAATGATTTAGATGAGAGCATTGAGTCCATCGTTAGTAAATTTGCCAATGACACCAAG
>VYXB01001211.1:618431-632978 GCA_013397135.1 Pachyramphus minor | reverse complement strand
GTGCTGGTGAGGTCACACCTGGAGTGTTGTGTCCAGTTCTGGGCCCCTCAGTTCAGGAAGGACATTGAGGTGCTGGAATGGGTCCAGAGAAGAGGTTGGTGAAGGGACTTGAGCACAAGCCCTACGAGGAGAGGCTGAGGGAGTTGGGGTTGTTTAGCCTGGAGAAGAGAAGGCTCAGGGGAGACCTCAGCACTCTCTACAACTACCTGACAGGAGGTTGTAGCCAGGTGGGGATTGGTCTCTTCTCCCAGGCAACCAAAGTAAGACAAGAGGGCACAGACTCAAGCTCTGCCAGGGGAGGTTTAGGTTAGATATCCAGAGGAAGTTCTTTACAGAGAGGGTAATCAGGCACTGGAATGGGCTGCCCAGGGAGGTGGTGGATTCTCCATCCCTGGAGGTATTTAATAAGAGACTGGATGTGGCACTTAGTGCCATAGTTTAGTAACTGCAGTGGTACTGGATCAAGGGTTGGACTTGATGATCTCAGAGGTCCTTTCCAACCCATCTGATTCTATGATTTGAGGATTCCATTTGCAATTAACTTTTTAAGGAGCCTGATGATTACATAGGGGTTTTTTGCATCATAAGACAAACTTTTGTCTGAGATGTTCCTAAAATAGGTATTTCCTGAAGTGAAATCTTGTTTCATATAGAATGGAATTCATGTCCTAACCTGGACATGAGACTGAATCCTGGAAGAAACCAACCACCAACAAGCAATTGAACTCTTAACTGATTAATTAACAGATTGATTTCTATAAAGTTGGCTTGATCTTGCCATTTCTCTAAAAGGACATCAATCTCCCAGCAGAGCCACAAGGAGGGTGCATTCATACGTCACATGAAAGCTTCAAATTAAGTTGTTCCTGGAAAACAGGTGAGCAACTTCCATGAAGAAATGCACCATCTCTCTCATGTTATAAAATTATGAAATTCATAGGCAAATTGCAATATAAGTNGGTTTTTTGCATCATAAGACAAACTTTTGTCTCAGATGTTCCTAAAATAGGTATTTCCTGAAGTGAAATCTTGTTTCATATAGAATGGAATTCATGTCCTAACCTGGACATGAGACTGAATCCTGGAAGAAACCAACCACCAACAAGCAATTGAACTCTTAACTGATTAATTAACAGATTGATTTCTATAAAGTTGGCTTGATCTTGCCATTTCTCTAAAAGGACATAAATCTCCCAGCAGAGCCAGAAGGAGGATGCATTCATACATCACATGAAAACTTCAAATTGAGTTGTTCTTGGAAAACAGATGAGCAACTTCCATGAAGAAATGCACCATCTCCCTCATGTTATAAAATTATGAAATTCATAGGCAAATTGCAATATAAGTTTATGACAACCAGAAGAGAAGCAGTGTATTATAGCAAAGGAGGAATTAAAACCATGCTTTTGTGTAAAGCCATTTTCATATAGGCAGTGTTTATAGCTCTACAGGGACCTCTTTCCATTTTGCTTCACTATCTGGTTTTTATTCTAAGTAAAAAAAAATCTGCTACTTCATTTATGAACATTTTGCAGAGGTAAAATTCCAATAAATTGTCATTTTCATTTAAACCTTCATTAAATTCTTACTTCCTTTTGCTTTATAAAAATTCAAAATCAATCCAATATGTCCCCTTAGAAATGGTTTCATACTCCAAGTATTTTGGGGACATTTGCTGCAAGAACGTGTGAACACAGGTTATATTTNCTCTCTCATGTTATAAAATTATGAAATTCATAGGCAAATTGCAATATAAGTTTATGACAACCAGAAGAGAAGCAAAGGAGGAATTAAAACCATGCTTTTGTGTAAAGCCATTTTCATATAGGCAGTGTTTATAGCTCTACAGGGACCTCTTTCCATTTTGCTTCACTATCTGGTTTTTATTCTAAGTAAAAAAAATCTGCTGCTTCATTTATGAACATTTTGCAGAGGTAAAATTCCAATAAATTATCATTTTCATTTAAACCTTCATTAAATTCTTACTTCCTTTTGCTTTATAAAAATTCAAAATCAATCCAATATGTCCCCTTAGAAATGGTTTCATACTCCAAGTATTTTGGGGACATTTGCTGCAAGAACGTGTGAACACAGGTTATATTTCCCTACTGAAACTAAATTCTCAAAGTTCTGAAAACTTCCATGGGAGCTGTAGAGGAAAGACTAACTTCCTTTGAGGACTTATTTTTGTAAATGGAGAAGATAAGGAATTAATGTCATCCAAAAGGAGAGACACAGGGAATTAGTATAGCACAGTTTTCAGTTGCAGTGCATGTTATCATATAATCATGTTATCCCTGAGAATCCTCTAGTGTTTCTTGTATGTTTTAATTTGTATGTGGGAAAAAAAGAGAAATTGCAAGGGAAAAGTTTTGTTCAGTTTTCAAAAAGAAAGGAGAAATTGTTTATATTTCCTAACCAATTGATTATTATGTCACTCTCATTTATCCAGATTCGGTGTGGAAAACCTGTTTAAGCTTTTCCTGTGGACAGTTTTAGAGTGGAAGAAGACAAATTGAACTAACATAGTTTCTCAACCAGTCTACTAAAATCAATGCAACTTGAATTTCAACAACCACTAAAAATGGCATAATGGGATTTAAATTATGCTGCCGTTTAGATCTTGTCTACACACCAAGTTGTATCAGATTTGCTGATGATGTGTGTGGTTTGAAAATTGAAGTAGTTCCTGCTGCTGAAAGGTTGTTTATGGACAAAACCCAAAGAGTTAAGGATACCAAGAACCTGCATCCGAGTCCAAATGCTTAAGGGCTTGTTGACACTGTACATGGAGCAATGTGGAAGATCTCCTGGCTGACACTGTCCAAACCGGCTCAACCCTTACAGCAAAGCAGATTTGCAGTGGATGAATCACTTGGACCCCAAAGCAGTAGCATGGGGGTCAGAACATGACTGAACATTTGAAGCCACTTCTCTGCACTGAACTGAGCCCTCACAGGTAGTTTCTCAAGACTTAGCCAGCTTGAGACCATCTTCACCCAAAAAGGAGCCTTTACTGGTTATAGACTGAAGGGAAAAAAATTGGTTTGTTACAAAGGAAATTCAGTATGGAAGAAAGTGAAAGTAACAGCAGTAAATTTCTCCCTATAATTTAATTCTGCAGTAGTTCCTTCTTAATTAGATCCTCACTGTAAGGTAGCTGTGATTTAGAGGAAATATTTATGCAGGTAATTCAGTGCACTTTGGTAGCTACTTGTTTTGCAGCAGAACTACTAATGGATGCATTGTTGGATGCATCATTTTACATCTTGTCTCCAGTTCTACTGGTTACAGAAAGCGACTTGATGACATTAAATATCTTCATTATGCATCAAGCCCTCATCTTTCCTTTTCTCCAAAAACACCAAGGATTTGAGTTTTCTGCTGCTCAGAAGCAGACTTTGAGTAGCTTGGCTGTTGTCAGAACTTTACTGTTTTATGTTGTGTGTTCATCTGGAGGTGGCAAAGGTGAGGTCCAGCTCCTGGGCAGTGCTGGTGATGAAGCAGATGTGACTTGGGGGCAGGTTTACAAGCCTGTCAGTCCCACCCATTGCTCCCAGTGTTCACTGTTCATTGCTAACCAAAATCAACAACTGTGGGGATGTACCAAGGCCATGAGGCAAAGAGTACTCAGTGCTTTCAGAAGCCACCAGGGTCCTCCTTTCCTGTGTTTATCTTAGAGCCCCTGTCAGCACAGAGAGCTTCCCATGCCAAGCCTTGCTGCCTGCCAGGGAGCTGTGGTTCTGCTGCCTGCACTGGGCAGCTGTGAGGATGCTGGTCTCTCACATTAGTTCTACGTAGAACTGGGAGCAGGTTGTAAACAGATTTATTTCTTTTAATAACAAGTGTAATTGAAAGTAAAAAGAAGGAAACAAAGCAGCACGTAGCTCAGTAAGAACTGGGCACGGTCATGTCTCAATTTCAGAAAGCATTGAGTGGATTTTATGTTTTGTAATTCTGGTGGAGCAGAGGATTTCTCTCAGTCCAGATTCTGGGTAGGACCTTCTTGGTTCAGACTTTGGTCTTTTTTGGTAGTGACACTTTCTTGAGCAGCAATTGGAAATGGTGATTCAGCTTTGTGGAGCAAACCTATCAAAGAAACAATATAATTAAAGCAGTCTAGACCACTTGGTTAAGAGTGAAGCATGACAGTGAAACCAGCTCCCAGAGCAATGCTGCAGCTCACACCAGTGCAAGTGTCACAGTAAGTGTGTAATGCAGTCACTGTGCTGGTACTGTGACGATATGATTCTATTATTTTAATTTATTTGGTGAATTGGGTTAGGTTGCAGGCTGTCTTACACTGAATTACTTCTAATTGTTCTGATAAGGTTCAAGAAGAGGAGGAAAGTAATGTTTTCTGCAAGAAAACGTCTGCAAGAACATTGAACACAACGAAGGCAGCTGATTAGTGCTACTGAGCAAACCCCTCATTCATTCATTCATTTAAAAAAGCATCGTTTAAGCCTGCCTGTGAACTCAAAATTCAACTGTGCAATTATACATCTATCTTTAAGCCTTGCTGGGCTGCATGTAAGTGGATGTGGTTTAGGTTCCTTGTGTGTTCTCAAATTTTTATGTTTTTAAAAGAAGCACTGGCATTTAAGCCATACAAAGCAAACTGGCCTCAGGGGAACCACCTCCAATGCATCACAGGAGCTCTGTGCAAACAGTTTTCGATTACTCACTCTGGCCACACATTGGATGGAATGGTTTAGAAAATGTGCTGTACATGAAGGGATTGGTGGGGAGGATCACCAGACTGAGCTGCTCCAGCCCACGTCATTCCTGGATGACCTCCAAAGGCAGGAAGCAAAAACAACAAACCCTGAGCAGCGTGTTCCTAGGAGAGCGTGGTGGGGCACCGGCAGCTGCACATCCGGAAACTTTCCCCTTCCAGGACATGAGGAAAGTTTTGTGCACAGCATTCCTGTGAGCATGGACAAAACTGCTCCTGCTGCTCGTTTTACCAAGGCCATGATTTCTGAAGGCTGGGTTAGTTAGACCGAGAGCAGTCCCACATGTTTCATCATGTACTCAGGGTAGTCTTAGGTACAACATGAGCATTTTTAAAATGCTGCAGCCTGACCTTATTTCTTTGTTGTTTCTGAGGTTAAACTAACTCAGTGGTTACTATCTGAAGGCAAAAAGCAGCAGCCAGGTAATGTAGTGGGAGGAACATACTTGTGCCTCCTCATTTTATAAACTTCTTTAATATTTTGCCTTTCAGTCAGTTTTTCTAAACTCTTTTCATCCATGTTTTCACATTTCACCTAAATTACATTGTAAAAGTTAACATTTGTTGAGGTTATACTTAACTGAATAGTGTCTTTGTGACTGATTTCACAATTAATTTTTGGATATATGCCACATTATTTCAAAGTAAAACTATGCTATCTTGCAATATTTGGATTACAAGTATAACCCAGATCTTGAATCTAAAATGAATTTGGACCTGACAGTTTTTACTGTCATGTACAGACATATCCTTGTTTCTCCGCTTGTCCGTAGTTCATACTCTGATGGAATCTGCACAACTCTTTTTGACTCTGTGAGATTAGGCAACCATTTTAGGAGAGAGATAAAGCTGGTTTTGTCTTCAAGTGACTTCCCTAACTTCGTATCTATAATTTCTCTTGGTTTGGAGGCAAAAGTCTGTTCCTATATGGCTATTTGCTCCTTCAAACAGGTTTTTCCAGAAAATTTTTAGCTGCCTACACCAAGCACCACACACCTTCCCAACCTTTCAGGAGTCACCCTTCACTAATCACCTGAAAACGTTACTCTCAAACAAGTTCCAATATTAGATTGTAAGATTAACTGTGCTCACAGGCACCATGAACGGGCATGAAAAACTGTAAATAACTGAGATCTCAAGGCATCAAAAGAGGAAAGGGAAAAACAAAATCAACGAAAATACATATGTAAAAAGTTATGGGAGGATAGCTTGAGGTCTGGGATGAAAGGATTTGTGGGGCAAGTGCCAGAGGGAAATACCCCCTTTGCTCCCTATGTCCTCCCACAGCTCCCAGTGCTGCTGCTCCTCTCCATGCTCCTTGCATGGGCACCTCCCATGGAATTTTGGTATTTCTTTATTCCCATTCAGAGGAACAGGTTGTGTCCCATGCAAGGGCTCCTTTCAGACCTTAGATAAGAAGTTTGAAAACTCTTTCAGAGGCTGGGAGGCAGTTTCTGCTATTATTGCCACTGAGGTTTTCCTGACTTTCCTTCTGTGTTTTATGTTGTAAAATTAAGTAGGCTCTCCCTTGAATCAGAAGAAAGTTGTGTAAATATAAAATGTATGCAATTCTTCTAGCCACCATATAAGCATACTCAATAGTTGCTAAGACAGGAAGGTTTTTTACCTTAAATTTATAAATCAATTTAATAAAGATAATATGGGAAGGATGTAGACTCTGAGGTAGTAACTTACTAAAACAAAAGACTGTAGGTTCTTCAGGTATAGAGTAAAAATAAACCAGGCAAAAAGGAAAGTGAGAGTCAATTTCCCTCTTGTATTGATATCATATATTGCCTTTTCACACCCCACGGGTAAAAATTCCCCAACAAAATGGAGCTGTTTCTAAAAGCAGACATTCCCAGTGAGCTGAGTGGAAATACTCAGAACCATGAGGACTTGTTTATTGGAGTGGGTGGTTGCTTTCTCATGGCTTTGCTAAACATGTACCTGTTTTTCTAGCATCTTTCTGACCCCTGTGCTCGCAGAAGAACAGCAAGGCTTGCAGGGAGGGTGGTGCTGGGCACTTGCCCCTGGGCACAGGAACATTTCTGAGCAGGTGTTGGAGCTGGCAGGGATGATCTTCTGTTTAGATATGGTGTAAATGCTGAACTATGTAAACATGTCCCTTGCTGTCTGGTCTGACTGATTCCCAGAGCTAATGTACATAAACACCCTGCCCTGTTGGCTATTTCCAGGAGACTGAAGCCAAGGTAACTATTTATGTTGATATTCACTTTATGGAAAAGAGACACAAATGTATTAATGGGGACAGGCACCACAGTTGAAGGTTTTCCTTCTTTTCCTAAGGATTTGTGTCCTTTTACACCAAATGTAAAATATATTTACTGTAATGTCTTTTGGTGTAGACTGTTTCTTGAGGCACCCACTTCTACACTGAGCTGTGTACACTGTACTTTCTGTTCACCAAACTAAAGGTGTGGTCCTAAAGCAGCTCTGAGCCTGACCAGAGTCATATGTTGGGATTAGACTCCTCAGAATATTTGCATCCCCAAATAACCACAAGCTCTGTGAGCCCAGTGATGATGAAATACAGTGGAGCTGTAATACCTTCTCTGCCTTGTGATCTAACCCTTGCCAAATACCTCACTGGGGCTTCTGGGCTTCTTCCTCCAGCACCTCATAGTTCCAGTGTTCCACTATCCAAATTCTGGATGAACTCACATTGTTATGACCAAGATTAAGCCCAGAATCAAAGAAGATAAATTATCATAGACTTTTGTGTGCAAGGAATATAAACAGAAGAAAACATGCCATTTCAACATAAGGTCATTTTTAGATCATCACCATATTCCCACTATTTACTCTTTCATGTAGTTTTTGATTCTTTCCCCTTTCAGAGTACTGATTTTTAGAAACAAATGGTTGCAGGAGGTTCCCTACATGTTATTTTGGGGTTGGTTTTGTTCTGGAAAAGATTTTGCTGTTTCACAAATCATAAAAGTATTTTTCATTCCAAAATGTGCTCCAGACCTCATTAAAATAACTGCCTTCCCTGCTTTCAAGATAGCAAATCATTTCTATGTTAATTTTCCTGACATTTTTCTCTCATTTTATGAGAGCTATCCTGCTTAGCTAGGAAAATTTGTCAGAAAGAAGGATGTCTCAGAGAGTGCTGTTCACTGCTTAAGGAAGTCAGTGCAAAACCAAAAGATTGATATTTTTTGAACACAAACCCCGAAATTGTGGCACCCATTGTCTCATTGCTATTAGATGAGAAGGGAACAGGAGCTGTAGTAGCTGCATTGACTATAATCACACCCCAGTGGAAGAACAGAGCTGTGGTAGGATTTAAGAGTTAAGCCAATGGCTGTTGTATTAAAGCATCCCCTAGTAATGTTTTCTTTCTCTAATTATTACAGACTGCTTACTGATAGATACCTGTTAGCACTCATCCATACTCACTTCTGCCCTTATTTGCCTTCTCATTCGTCTGGTTCCTCTGAGGTCAGGAGTGAGAATGAACAGCACTTCTACCCTATAACTTCACCCAGAGCTTAACCAGCAGTGTTTTTGCTCAGTGAACCTGTTGTATTTTCCTTTCCTTTGCCAACACTGACCAGCCTGAATTCCTCCTCACCAGCACATGCTCTTTGCTTCCCCTCCAGCACTTTGTTATCCTGATGTAACTACATTACTATGGAGTTTGTGATGAGTAAAGTATCTCTGCTATGTGTGTGCTAACTGGTAACTCAGCAGAAACAGCACCATTAGTTCATAGAATCCAGTCTTCTTTGATTTTTTTATCCATGTATACCATACAAATTAATTATTCTTCGTACAATTACTCAAGTTTCTCCAAGTAGCTTATTATTGGTGTTTGATGGTGTGACAGTATAGGGGCATAACTCCTGTTTTTTTATAATCCAGTTGTCAGCAGTTATGTCCCAGTGTCAGCTGGACTCCATGACAAAACCCCTGCTCATGTGTTACTATCTCACAATGCACTTTGTGATTCCGTATGTGCACCCTGTGCTACCTTATGCCATAAGTTATTTATAAAAAGGGCACTTAAAAGCAGTAGAAACACCAATGGAAAATGTGAAGCAAATGTTCATACTTGTAAATCCATGAGAAACTAAGATGGATGGCCAGTTCAGGGATAAAGTGCTGTAGTTGGCCAGACCATATACAAGTTAAAATACACAAAAAACTGCATCTTTCATGCTTTATAGGCAGGGAAGGGAAAAAAAGAAACATGTATTTGTATTTAGCTGGTTAGTTTGCACTTTCTTAAGAGTCCCTAAAAATAAACTGAAAACATCTTAAACTACTTATGACAAGTAGAATGGCAGGAAAACTCTATTGTTTCCAAATGTGCATTGAAAAGAAAAGAGTAAATGTGAGGCTGCTCTATAAGAGAAAGAATCTTACTGGAAGAACTTAAGAACTTGCAGCAGAACTCTGACTGAAGCCATATGAAAGTAACACAGTGAGTCTTGCTGCTTAACAAGATTTTATCTGTCAGTATAAAGTTAACCTTCAGGTCAACTTCAGAATATATGTTTCAAAATTCAACTAATACACTTACACTCATGACTCATTTCAGTGGAAACTTGCTGAAAAGGCAGTACAGACAGAGTGATACAGGTCTGTGCCATTTCTGCCTTGTATAATAGGAAGACAAAGGCAGAAGAAATGTTTGAAAAGTTAACTGTGACCCACTTGGAAATCAGAGGTTGTTTTTGACCAGAACCAGGCCAACATTCAGGCTAAAGATACGGAAGTGTATTTATGAAAAGGGAAGGAAAACTTGGAAATTAGATGTCAAGGATAGACTAGTGATATTCTGTATGTAAATACTTCTAAATTTTAGTTAATTTAGGGCTCTCCCCTGGCTGCTTCAAAATAAAAGTGCAAAAACTTAGTCATCTTCTTCCTCTAAAGCAGATAAATGTGTGGCCTGTGGGCCTTTTTATTTGCACACTTTCCAAAGTTCATTCACTGTTTAAAAAAAAAAAAATAATGTACTATTTCTGTATCAGGAACAGGTCATATCACAGGACAGGGAGGATCACCAATTAATGTAACATCAAAATATCTAAGATATTTAAGATAACTTCAAATGTGTAAGTTGCAAATGAAGACAATCAGTATTGATGATGGTTTCCTGTGAAACCTTGTCTTGTGTCTGTGAGCAAATTCTTCTCAGGCTGTGTGTGAGTCGAGTGCAGCTCCAGGAAAGGTAATACAGGTCTGTCCTTTGAGGAGGTGCTTATTCAGGGAGGATGTAAACTCCAGAGAACATTTCTATGCCTTTTGGATACAATAATATGCAGCTGCCAACTCTTAGTGAATCTTACCTTGGCCAGTTGCGCTTGGAGTTTGTTCTTTGCATCAGATACTTCAGCACCAAGACCATTAAAGGCTGAGTTAATGCTGAATAAATGATTCCACATCTCCTCAGATGTTGCACTCCAGTCCAACCTCTGTCTCCTTTCAGGGCAGGACAGAGTTGGCCTGAGAGAGAGTTGAGAGCACCTGATATTGTTTCCACTGAATATAGCCCAGGAACCTGTTGCAGGTACTGAAACACTTGTAAGGAATTTAACATAACTTGCAGCCTGGCTTCAAAACTGCTGTTGCAGTGTAAGCTTCTGTCTTTGGAGTTAAATCCACCACTTTCTTTAATGCCTTGCTTAGCCTGCTAGATCACTCCTCTCTTCACACAAGTGTTTAGTGTATTCTATGAAAAGTACAGATATTTCACTTGCCAAATTGAAAGGTTGAGACAAACTTCTGTCTGCATTTAGACTTCTTTCCCCACACAAAACTTTTTTCTAAGAATTATGCCTGTATGCTAAACTCTGCAGGGATATATCACTATATTTTGATTTTCACATCTACTCTAAATTTTAATTCAACACTGAGAGTAAATATTAAGGGATTCAAAAAGAAAAGGTTAATTTTGGTTTTGTCAGTGCTTGTTTTCTCATTAGCCTTTCTTCAGTTTTTCATAGGGTATTCCTCCGTCTCCAAACTAAAGTACTGATCTTCCTAAATGATTTGGAATTCCTTAGTGCTGCACACTTATTTAGGCAGCTGCTCTGAAAAGTTTCAGGCAACAGATACAATAGTGAAGTGCATAAATCAGTGTACTGAACCTGAGCTGGCTCTGCTTATAGCTACTGATCCAGACAATCTTGGTGTATTTTCTGCAGGATATTTACTTTGGGGTTTTTATTCCTGCTCTACGGTCTGATGGATTATATGCATCTTCTCATCAGAAAATTAAATTTCTAAGTAGGTTTCCATCTTGACTATCTGAAGTACTTAGTACTTAATCTGTTCTTTAACACTGCTTTTTCAGGTTGTACTTTATCCATCTGGGTCTATTGAGGCAGAAAACACCTGCTCTGCTCCTGAGCACTGCAGGTATGTCTCAGACTGCCAAGTGGTTTCAGGAAAACCTTAATGAAAAGTGCAGTTTCTTTGGATAATGGATGGTGAGAAAGGAAAAGGGCTGCAAAACTTATCCACGTGAATCTGCTTTTTACTAGAGCTGACAAGAATAATTTTATTCATTGCTAATCCTAAAAGTAGGTAGTGTTACTGGAGTCAGCAGAATGCCTGCCAAGTTTCCTTCGGATATGCCCTCGTTTCAGTAGTGAATGAGGTGATCTTTTAATGAAAAGCAGAGCGTAAGTAAACAAATAATACTGACTTTTTTTTTTCTCCTTCCAACAAGACAGAGTCGTTATCATTTGAGACTGTGAAGTATATTCACCATTCAAGTACTGCTATGTTAATGATAAGGGAACTGACAAGTCATTAGCACAAAAACACTGCCCTCTATTGCAAGATGCTGTGCTGCTGCTATTGCACTTGGATTGGGATGCAGGGCTTGATGAGGACATTGCCAATAAACAGTTTGAAAACTGCCTACAATTGGGACATTTTAGTTCCGTAATTTTCTTTCAATCTGTAACACTAAAGCTATGCCAAATGGACCAATTTCACAACAACCCAAGCTCTTTCACAGACAGTATATTTAGTCCTTGGTGAACACTTACGTGCTGTTTGCTTCATTGCACTTACCTGCACACCTCAGCTGAATTTTTATTTACTTTTATGTGGGTTTTAAACCTGAAAGCCACAGAACAATGTAAATCAAATCGAGGGGGGGGCTCCTGTACAGTGGAGTTTGAGGGCAAGGAGCCAACTGCAGCAGAGCTGTAACCAGGACCCAGATGATGATGGAGGGTCTCACAACAGGGAAAAACAGGGCCCTGAGGAGAGAGAAGCCAATTCTTCTATATCACCTCTCAAATATAAGGCCTGGGCTCAATCAGGCTCCTACTTACAGCAGGGAATATACACAGGGAAGGATACAGCAGCCACTCATATATCTCAGCGGCTTTTTCCACTCCATGGTAAAAGTTGATGCTGTCCAATGTGTTCCTCGGGTTAAAGCACTTCCCATCAATAAAATAGGCTGAATTTTTGTCAGAAAGATCCTCTCCAGGGCATGCTATGCACCTCTGAATCAAATCGAGGGTATATATATATGTGTGTGTGTGTGTGTGTGTGTGCGCATTGCATTACAGTGTATCTTGTATCAGAAAGCTCAGGACATTGCCCAGAGAAAAAAAGCAGAGATAATTTTAAAGAAATGGTCACTGTCAGTTAACTTTATCTCCTCATGATGTTTAAAACCTACATAAATAAAGTATAAGGCAGTGAGGGACGGGCAGTGGAGCCACACACAAGGGTGTGTAAACAGGGTAAAATTGATACTGAAAATGCTCACACACAAAAAAAACCCCTCCTCTTACAATTACTGATGGAACTAATTCTCAGCAGCTGCCAAGGAGGGTAAAGTTATTGCTGAGCATGAGATTGCAAGAGTGCTGGCAGAGCCCTGGGCTGAGCTCAGCCTGGCTTGAGCACTCCACGGCCTGGTGCTCACCCAGAGAGCCCTGTACAAGGAGCCTCCACTGGCTCAGAGCCAGAGCAGTGCTGAGGAAGAGATTCACTTCTACCTTTTCGGTGCTTTTTGTGGGGAACGTTCTCTATAACTTTGGGAACAGGAAATGATCAGTTGGCCCCAAAAGAAAGATACTTGAACACGTACCTCAGTTTAAAATGTGGAAAGTTCTGCAGACATCAGTGAATGTAATCCATATGTTTGACAGGTGTGTGTGACCTAAAGTGCTGTACAGGGCTGTGGTCTTACACAGAGCCAAATTTTTCATGGCAAGGTACAGTACAAATTTCTGATATGTCTTGCTGGCCAGTTTTCCTCCCACCACAGACATTTGAATTTGCTTAAGCATTTGGCTGCACTTCCACACAACATTTGCATTAGTTTCCCATAGAAGGGAATTACAGAGCAGAAAGTTCAGGAGCTGTACAAGTATCCAGTGGTGATGAGCATTTACGTGAGGTGAATACACTTGAAATGGGACATGTATAACAGTCTATTTATTAATGACCAAAAAACAGACCAAGCTCCTCAATTACCTTAATGTAATGTATTTTCAGATTTTTTTCCGGGTTTGCTCTTTGTTTTGGCTTGGTAGCTTTTTTGTTTTGTAAGTGGACCATTATTCAGTTTTTGTGTGCATTTTTCCAGTGCAAAGTGATGACACTGTTTAATGCATTATTCTGGACACTAAAGCTTTGCTCCTGTGTCAACTGTTCTGATGCTGTTGCTGCATCTACTATGGTTGGGACTCTGAACATCGTGACATGAGAACTTTATTGGTGATGGGAAAATGAAGGGGAGGTGAAAAGGTTGTCAAAGATCCCGTAAAAACATTTTCTTCCTCTTAAGACTAAATATGGGACTTGGGTTTAGTGCTGGACTAGACTGGAAGCATTTTGAGGCAGGAATTGCCTTTTGGTGGATGTTGCTGGGGTATCCCCAACAGGTCTGTCTGGGTGAGTCAGGTTACACACACAGCTCTCTGGCAGCCTGAGCAGCACCAAGACTAATCACCAACACTGGCAACTAATCCAGTTCTTAGGCTGTGATGATACAAATGGAAGACAGGACAAGGCTCTGCTAAGGCAACCAGGGGAGAGAAAGGGAGGGAGCAATGACTGGGGTAAGGTGGCCAGGAATAGGGGCCAGCCTGCATCACAAGCTGGTGCATAATTCCTTGGTTTGGAAAATTAGTTTATTATTAATTGATTTTGTTATTTTTAACTCACCAAGCACAGTGACTATCTGATTGCTCAGAAGCTGACTGGCCAAATTAAGGCAGAATAATCTTCCAAATGAATGTACCATTAAATTATTGGAAATCGTCTATCAGCAAGATACAGAACTAATACTCAGAATTGACACGAAACACCGCAACAGTGCAATTTTACTGGAATGATACATAATTTCCTGGGTATGAAACTTGTGAAACACAGTAGTGAAGTGCATTCCTGTGTAACGCCCTCCTCGGCAGCGGTACAGAGCTGGCTCAGTGCTGGAGCACGGCTGCTTCCAGCGGCCGAGCGCGGTGCGGGCACACAGCCCCCCGTGGCTCAGCCCCGGGACCCCCCGGGCTGCGCTACCGGGATGGCTCCCTGCTATTAATGGTCAATTAATCCTGCCTAACGCAGTTCCAGAGGAGAAATTCCACGGTGGCTGCTGGCAGAGCTGGGCCTGCCGTAGCTCCTGTACCGGCAACATGAACCGGACCCCGGCGCGGGTGTGCGGGGTGTTGGCAAGGCGGGGTGACCCCGCGGCGCGGGGGTGTCACCGGAGCCCCCGGAGATGTCACCGGAGCCCCCCGGCGGTGTCAGCGGATCCCTCCGGGGGTGTCAGCAGAGCTCCCCGGGGCTGTCACCGG
>VYXB01001211.1:550748-618057 GCA_013397135.1 Pachyramphus minor | reverse complement strand
TATCGCCCCCAGCCGAGGTGGCGGAGCTGCGGGCGCGGCTGCGGGCGGTGCGGCACACGGTGCTGGTGCTGTCCGGCAAGGGCGGCGTGGGCAAGAGCACCTTCAGCGCTGCCCTGGCGCACGGGCTGGCGGCCGACGAGAACAAGCAGGTGGGGCCCGGGGCTGGCGAGAGGGGACCGGGGGGAGCCGGCCGTGTGCCCCCCGTCGTCAGGGCTTGGCCTTCCCGTGTGAACCGCGCTGGGGTGCTCTCATGGCGTGAGTTCGCCCTGGGGGACGGCCCTGTGCCGCCTGGGTTCCAGTGAGGCGCGTTGGCCGGTTTGTTTTCCAGGTTGCTCTGCTGGACATCGATATCTGCGGGCCATCGATCCCTAAAATGATGGCTCTGGAGGGAGAACAGGTGAGTGAACGCTCGAACGTGTTGTTTAAAGGATTTCTGCTCAGTTTTTCGGTAATGTCTTTGGGCTCTGTGGGCTGAAAGCTTGTAAAGGACTTTTTTGGGAAGTGGTAGTGAGTAGGGAAGTAAGATGAGATGGAGGAGTTCAGCGTAATTAATTTTGTAAAAGAGTTGTCAGGATGAGCAGTTCTGCAAACCAACTCTCCTTGCATAACAACCATGTATGCATGACAAATTAAAACTTGAATAGTATCATCATGATGGGCTTTATCAGCCCTCTAGTATTTTATATAAATATGCGAAGTCACGGGTAAACTTGCATGGGTAAACAATGGTTATTGTTCACTTATTGATGCAGATCTGGTGCTCCTGCAGTTTTTACCTCAGCCACCCCAATAAAGCAGGATTGTCCCTGCAGGCAGGAGAGCTGTTTACCCAGTTCGACTTATGTTCATGTTTTGTGTAACGTCTGTATTTATTTGTTATAACTTTATCTATCACTTCAATTTTCAGGTTCATCAGAGTGGATCCGGATGGTCTCCAGTGGTGAGTTGGTGCAGCTGTTTCAGAAAGTTTATTGGGTTTGTTTGGGTTGGGCACCATGTTCTGTGTTAAAAAATGAGTGAGGGAGGAGCAGGAGGCACTTCTGTTAATTCTGTTTCTAATGACTTAAATATTCTGATTCTATAGATACAAGATATGGAATCTATAGAGTCTACATTTCCAGATTCTATATAGCCTCTATCCAGAGTCCATGGCAGAGAATACTATAGAGTGCATTTACAAGACTATCAAATCTGGATATGTACTTCATAGATTCAGTGTTACGTTTCTTTTGTTAATAATAATATTATTATTATATATTGTTAATAGTAATATTATATTTCTAAAATATTGTTATTATGTTAAGTGTCTCTTGTTTAATGTCTTCCTACCGTGGGCAATAAATATAAGTTACTCAGTTTTGTTATTTTTGGGTGTCTATCAGCTGTGTAGCATGGCAGCCAGGAAGTACCTTGCACCCAAAAAACACATTAACTTTAGAAAATGCAGGGAGAATTTTGCAGGAGTGTTGTCTAAAGATCACCTGTAGTGTGCTGGAAAAAAGGCAGCTTGGGCTGAGAGGGAAAGGTGCTTTTACCCTTCGGTTGTCTCCAGTGATTCCATAAACCTGTAACAACTGCATTTCTTCAGTCTGAGTGTAGTTGGTGAATGTTGCACAAAAAGTGAAGTTTTTAATGCCCTGTGATAGAAGATAGGGTCCTCTGCCTTTATTTTATTAATATCTTCTCCCCCAGCTGCTTTTTCTGTAAAATCAAGCTTCAGAGTTGGTTTCTGTACTTTTTCTTCACTACTCTGTTTCTCTACTTCTCTTTCAGTATGTTGAAGAAAACTTAGGTGTCATGTCAGTGGGGTTCTTGCTTAGCAGCCCTGATGATGCTGTCATCTGGAGAGGACCCAAAAAAAATGGTGTGTGTCACATGTTTTCAACAATAATTTACGTACTTAAAATTTCAAGTATGTAAATACCATGAGCTTGTTTAATAACATAAATATAGTATAGTAAGATATAAGGAAAAAATAAGTGAATGGTTTAGTATTTCTTTGTTTGATGAAGTTAGGAGGTCGAAGTTAGAAGGTCAAATTATGTCTTTTTATTTATATTTTTTTAAGCTTTGGCAAAACACATGTTTTTGTCCTGAAGTTGACAGGTCAGAAGAATCTTCTACTTAGGTCACAGAAGTTGCAGTAGACCCTAAAATCTGAAATACAGGGAGATTATTTTTTTTTTCTGTTTTTCACACCCTTTCTTTTAGGGTTGATCAAGCAGTTTCTCCGTGACGTGGACTGGGGGGAGGTCGATTACCTGATCGTGGACACACCTCCAGGGACGTCAGACGAGCACCTGTCCATCGTGCAGTACCTCAGCACCACCCACATCGATGGGGCTGTCATAGTCACCACCCCCCAGGTATGGCAGGTGAACTTCCGTGGAGAAGCAGCTCACAAGTCAAAGGCAGCCCTGGGGTTAGAGGCTGTTGAACTTCAGAGAAATCTGAGGGTACAGAATCTCAGAGCACTGGGTTTGTTGCGTTGTGCTGATTTGTGGCTTGGGTGAGTGTCTCAGTGGTGTTGGGGGTCCCACTGGGTCACTAAACCACAGGGCAGTTCACAATCATAAGCTGTTGTGATCTGTGTGGTGAAAGGAAATGCAGTGTTTTGCTTCCTCCTTCAAAATTAGGGTTCACATCCTTGTGGATCTGTAATTTACTCCCCAATGGCTTAATGCTCCGAAGAATGTCAGTAAGAAGTTCAGTTTTTAAGTTATAAGCTGTGCACTGTTTGACACCTGTGAAGTAGCCTGTCACCTCCAGTAGGCGGTTTTGTCATGTGCATTTTTTTTCAGCTCCTGGAAAGCTGAAACTCAAAATATGTCCAGTTCAGACAGAGATTTTAATACCTGGTTTGGAACAGGAGCAGAAGATGTGTAGTATTTCCACAGCAGCTGAAAGGATAACACGTAAAGGAAGTGATGAGAGTGATACAGGAGAGGTGGTGAGGGAAGGAGAAGGGAACAGGAGAATGAGTGAGGTCAGTCTGAGGAGAAGATAAGATATCTCAAATTTATTTTGGAAGAGGTAAGAAGTGTAAACCTGGTGGTTCTTGTCCTCACTCTATGGACCATACCAAGGTTTCTTTTATAAACTGAAAACATGAAAAAGTTGCTTTAAAAAAAATGAAGATATGAGGTGAACATAGGAGATAATTACGGGTGAATCTTTATAGAGTCAGATTTCAAAACAGAACCACATCCAGTGGGCTGGAACTGTTGGACCTGCTCTGTTGCTCCTCAGAATTGTTGCTAGAACATGTAGCACAGATTTCTGTTCCTCAAAATACTTATGACAGCAGTAACAATTCATTATAAACTCTCTTTAACACTAAGGAGGTAACTGAATGGATTCAGCGTGAAAACATGACAGTTGAAATATGAGCTTTTGCTAATATTTGTAGGAAATCTCACTTCAGGATGTTCGGAAGGAGATCAACTTCTGCCACAAGGTGAAACTGCCCATCATAGGTGTTGTGGAAAACATGAGTGGCTTTGTGTGTCCAAAGTGTAAGGTAAGGCTGGCTGTGTGTTACAGCGTTTTTACCGTGGCATCATATATAAAACTTTGCTCCAAAAATGCCTTATTCTCAGAATTGCAATATTTTAACTCTGATTTTCCTGTTGTCCCAGAAAGAATCTCAGATCTTTCCCCCGACTACTGGTGGTGCAGAGAAGATGTGCCAGAATTTGAATGTTTCCCTCCTGGGTAAAGTGCCTTTAGATCCACAGATAGGTAAAGTTACTTATTGAACTGCACCTAAAATAAGTTGTTCTTCTGTGCTGATGTTATTACTGGAAAAGCCTGATGTGGGCACTAATGTATCTTAGGTAAATATGCACTTTTAGATAGAAGGGTTTTTTTGAACCAAAAGTTACTGGAACTTTGACATAGCATGATGTGAATGAGGAAAGTGTTCTGGTAATTTCCTTAAATTTAGATTAATGATTCATCTTTTCAGCTCTGTAATCATACTTGAAATACAATGTTTTTCTCTCTGGTGCAATCACCTGGAAATGCAGGCTGAATAAAATCATAACCACTTCAAAGAATAATACCTTGTAGATGTTAAGCATTAAAACTAGTGCTTTAACCTCACTGTTACTGGACCTGCCCAAATTCTGTTGTGGGTTGTGAGGGGGCTTGGTTCCTTGCCCACCAGCTGTTACAATTAATACCTGGATTAATGACATCAAAGAACAGGTCAGTACTCAACACAGCCAGTGAAGGTTTCTGCTAACACAGTTCCTCTGTAAAACTGTAGTCCTATTACTGACATCAGGGCTTCCTAAAAGGAATAGATGTAGGTGGCTGTTTGAAAGGGTGTAACTGGAGTGGGATAAAGGGTAAAAAAAAAAGAAAAGCTCATCTTTTCTTGTTGCTTTGCTCTTGTGTTTTTCCCTGTCCTTCAAGGAAGAAGTTGTGACAGAGGGCAGTCGTTCCTGTCCGAAGCACCAGAGTCTCCAGCTACGTTGTCTTACAGGAACATCATTCAAAGTAAGGCTGAGAATCACTGTGCACTCTCAGTTCCGAGCACTGCTGCAATATATAAAGGTGGTAAACAGGATTATGTTATTCTGCCACAAATAATAAAACAGGAAATGTGCATAGCAATTCTGAAAGTAACAGCTGCAAATGCCACGTTTGCTTCTGGACATCGGTTCTGACAGGCTTTTAAAGCCATAAGGAGATTGTGTTTGATAACTGGTTTCTGTGTTTGGTTCAGTCATTCATTTGCAGGGATGTGTGTGCCCTTGCTCTCACAGAAAAGTTCTGAGGTTCTCAAGCAGGCCTGTGGAGGGTGCTCTCCATAACCCATGGGCTGCAGCTGGCTAATTGTGCCTCCACTTCTAACTGTAGTGGCACAAAACCCCCATTCAAAAACTACCTGAAGAGCTGGCAATGTGCTGTTACAAAATGCAGACAGCTGGGAAATTCCTGAAGCCATTTTCACCATGATAAAGGCCCAACTTGAGATATTTGTACCAACAGGAGACAAGTGATGCAGCAACAACAAACTCCTGATGTGCAACTGCACTACCATTTATATTACTTTCTCTCTGTCTTTGCAGGAATTCAGGAGTACTGTGAACAGCACCATTCTCAAGAAGAAAAGATGATCTAATCTGTGAATGGAATAAAAAATGTAGCTCTTAGTTTAATTATAGAAAAGTAAGTTATGCCTTGATTTAATAGAAGGAATGTATTCTTTTTGTATATTGCAAATAAATTCTTAATATAAATGTTCTTGCCTTAGTGCTTTCTATAGTTCATGATTCTTGTAGTTGTTCCCTCACTAGAAAGCTGTGAAGCTGAGTCTGCCTATGGTGTCATGGTACTAATAATCTGACTGTGAAGGTGGCATTTGAAGACATTGAAACCAAGATTTTGTTAGGCAGTTGAATATAAAATACACTTGGCTGACACTGGGGCATTGTGTAATGTAGCTGCTGTGGTGTGCAGGCCTTTGTCCTGCCTGCTGTGCTGGGATGAACTGTTCTGCCCCTGAATAACTTCATTTAAGGGTGTTTCCTTCCAGTGGAAAAAATCCATATCTAGAGTGAAATTCAGTGTAGTATTATAGCACAAGTACAGCATTTTATTTATTTTTCCCACGGGTATCAAAATAAGATTAACATTTTAACTATGCATAACTGCCTGCTTCACACAAGTACTGTGTGAACATGCTTCCTGAATTTTGTTTTCTTCTATTTGACCCTGAGCCTCAATACTAAATAAACATTCAGTATCTTTAATAACTAAATCCCAAATAACTTTGGCATTGTAATTCCTGTTTTTAGTGAGGAATCCAAGCCTTGAAAAGTGAGTATTATGCACAGGAGGGAAAGGCAGTTTGATTTTGTTTATTGTAGTTCCAAAATTAGACAAGTTAGCATTGTTTTTTCATTACATTTAATTCTTGGCTAAAATAATCCAGCAGTTTCTGGTTAGTTTTCCATACGTGCTCTGTATAAACCATTTTTGAGGAAGCTTTTAAGTAACAAAGGCTCTAAACCTTTCAGGATCTAAAGACTCTAACACAAATGACATGATTCATGTAGGCATAATTCTAGAAGAGCTTTATTTAAATATCTTCATGTGAAGAACAGCTTTTATGAATTAGTAATTTTACTGCTCATCCTTTTAGTTCTTCCTAGTTTGATTACCTAGGGACTGTCTTGCCGTGCTCTTCAGTTCCATCTTGTGAAATCCTCCTGCTCTGCCCTGCAGAGGGAACAGAGGACAGTGGCTGTCAGCAGAACCTGGGACATGGGAATCTTTGTAAAAGCAGGGAATCGCCAGGTGGAAGCCTGGGGGTTGAAGATGGCTCTCCCAGCTGTGCCTAAGCAGAGGCATTATATTACAATTGCAGTAACTCCAAGGATTTCACTTCCCAGGACATTGTTCCTGAAGCTTGGAAGCAGCTCAGTGGTGAAGCTCAGGAGGCTTCCAAACAAAGAGCTAAGTGACCTGGGGTAGGGCCCCTCTGGGTGACACTACAAGAGAGGCTTTTTGGAGGATCAGGATCACCCTGCGGGGAGTTCCTGCAGGAACTGAGACCTGGGAAGAGCCAGAACCAACCGTGGGAAGCGGCTTGGCCTGTGCCGCCTCAGGGGCTGTGGCTGACAGACAGCTCAGCACTTACTCTGGGGAACATCTGCTGTTCCAAACAGCCTCGAAGTTACTCTGCTGGTGGTTTTCTGTCCCCCTAATTTGCAGTGGATGTAGCCATATAAATTAGCAGCCTGCAGGGAGATCCCAGCTATCACGAGAGCCTGTGGACAAACAGAAGTTCAGCAGGGACAAATACACCACTACATATCAACTGTAGTACACACGTGTGTGTACCTGTACTTACCACCTAGAGAAATGTGTGCTGTAAGAGGGGAATATTCCTTCCCATAATAAATGACTTTCAAAGAGGTCCAATTCTGTCAAACACATTAGTTCCTTCCTACAAAATGCCTCTTTTTACCAAAACACTGATACCAGTTTTGTCATTCTCTATCTTGCAAGACTTCATTACTTTCCTGAAAGCACTTACTCAAAAAAGGATGTCTTTAACAGATTCCAGAAACATTTCATGTTTTTGAAGCCTGATTTGTATCTAGATGTTCCACATGCAGACCCATGGCACACTGCAGGCCTGGTTAGCTGCCAAATGCCTTATATACACCTAAGATCCTGTAATTTACAGATTTACAAAGAGCACCCATAGATGGGAATCCCTATCCAGCACTGACAGGCAGTGAAAATAACTGGCTCCTTTTGTGGTGCTACAGGCTTAGCAGCAGGTGGGACCCATCTGACTAATGGAATAACTTACAAAAAAGGTTTCTCAGCCTCAGGACCAATTTCTTGGAAGGATCTAATTTTCATTTGTGTAACTTGCATTTTACAAGCACCTGAGCAACCTGCCTTCAGAGCCAGTTGGAGTTCTGTCTCCAACCAGTTCTTGGCTTAGCAAACAATCTCTGGTTTTCAAAAATAAAGGTGGAGCCACAAACAAAGAGTGCTGGTTTAATTTTAACTGTTGCTCTTTTAGCTGTGCCATTTGGGGCACCAAATAGCAGTTAATGATTTGCAATTGATTCATGCCCATAGCTAAATTTCTTGTTTGATTGAATAATAAATGCAATCTTGGCTGTTAACTGGTTATGCAGCTGCACGTGTTGGAGGTGCCTTTTATCTTTCCATACTGAATTAAGAAATGGTGCTGAGCATGGCTGGGGATGTGACAGAATGAATTCTGTGGTGATTACCCAAGCACTTAATGTTTGCAGGGGAAAACATGAAGATTTCATAGGCAAAAATATCTTAACATAATGCAATATATGGGATACATTTACTCTTGTATTTAGGGAAAAAGCATTGGGGTTTGGGTTTTTTGTAAAGTGGATAGCTCATAAATAGAGTAATTATAAAATACATTCTTGTAACTCCATTTATCAAGGATTTAAGCACTAATGATGCCGGTTTTCAAAGGGGAATGATACTAGAGATCTAAAATCCTTCCTTTTCAGAGTAAGTAGCATTCAAATCCCAAGGAGACTTGAAAACCTGAAAACCAGCATCACCAGCTCATTTTTTGTCCTCTTCCATTAATTTCATTCGACTGAAATAAATTGAGGAAGAGTGAGTTGCTACAGTTAAAAAGAAGGCCAAAATTTTGCCCACCACTTGAGGTTCTCCATCTTCATGAAGAAGCTGACATCCAATAACCCATTAGAAGTGCAGCTAAAAGTTACTAATCCATTCCAGAGTGCAGGGCTTGACTGCAGAAAACTCTTTGGGGTTCCTTGAAGTTGTTGGTGGGATTTTTGTACTATTGAAAGATTTGGTTCAAGACCAGCAGATCTGGGGTTTCCCTCTACCAAGATTGTCTGTCAGCTGTAGATCTTTCATTATCCCCTGACTCACCAGCCATTTCAGCTTCAAGGAAAACAAGGTGCTGAAGAGAAACAGTGTCCAAATCACAGGGCAGATGATGAGACCAAGCCAAAAGATTCGGGCTTCAGCTTCAGTTGAGGCAGCGATTGAAGGCACCTGGCAGGAAAATTATTGAAACTATCAGTCACCAAGTCAAAATGCACAATAAATAACAAATATCTGGGCTCTTGAGGGAGAGCACAACACCTCAGAACAGCCTGCAAAAGCCTTGGTTACAGATTTCTTTAGGTCAGCATGTGTTTCTGTCTACACTGGAAGGCTCATTGTTAATTACTACGCTTAAAAATAAGAGAATTGTACAGAAGGTTCTGATCTTTCAAAGTTTTTGAAACCTTACTCTAAACCTCAGACCACTCAACCACCACCAAGGTCAGCTTCTGAAACACAAAGTTTCACCTCTGGAAAAGAAAACACTCTGGCCCCTTCACTCTGAAAACTGAAAAGCCTTTTAGTTAATTTTCAGTATATTGAATTTTTCATGTAAAAATAAGACCAACCCATCCTTCCCCCAAGAGGCAGACACTGTCATGCAACTTGTAAATGTGGTTAAATTACTCTATTTTGCTTAAGAAAACCCTGAAAGATGCAGTAACTATGAGGTGTCTTAGCTTTTCCATGTGTCCTCTAAACCAGTGGTGTTGCAGAGGTCCAGAGAATAACATTCTAGCCTTCATAGTTACAGGAAAAGAAAGATCCTCCGAGTCAATAGAAGGGTTTAATCACCTGTATCCTGAATTACTGACAAATTACCCATCAGTGGCATTGTGTTGCACTAACTATGTAGGAGGAAAAAACCCAAAGTCAATACACCTGAGAACTTTGCACCTGAAAGACCTGGTTAATTTGATGAAAGATTACAAAAGGCTGCACTCAACAGGCTTGTAAGAACTGTTTTTCTTCCAGCAAGCATAAGCAGAAAGCAGGATTTCCGAGGTGAACCTCTGTTGTGACAACCACGTGCCAAGAATTAGTTGTTGGTGAGTGACTTGGAATATTTCTAAGCATATTTATCCATGAAGCAAGAGATCTTAACGAGCTGCCAGAGGACCAGCAAAGGGGGTGGGAATGCCTGACTCTGGGAAGTAAGAGAACTGTGTGTATTCCAGGACCTTGGCATGACAAAGTCTTTCTTATGGATAAGCCATGACAAAAATACAATCTCTATGTTCCTGCTTGTGGTACTATAATTTTCACATTAATAAAGTTACCACTTCCCAGAAATTTTGGAAGGCTGTAGCCCATGCAGGTGAATCAACTTGGTACTTCTAGGCTAGAATGAAAAACTGTAATAGGTGAACAAGGCTTGCTCATCTCACAGTAATTTTGAGGTCTGGAGCTCATTTTACGGATGCCATTGCTTTTAAGTGGTAAGAAAGCCCTTGATTCCCGTCTCTACAGAACTAAGACACCCTGACGGTGTTCTGGTTTCTTTTCTTTCGTGCAGGGGTGTCTGTGCTGTGCCTTCAGCTTCCCTTAGGTTACGGGGCACAGGCGGGGCTGCAGAGGGCACTCGAGCCCCGCACAGCCGCCTCCAGTCCCGGCCGGGAGCGCAGCCGCGAGGCCCCAGAGGGATGGATGGCCCCAGAGGGATGGATGGCCCAGTGAGCAGCACCTGGGCGCTGTTCTGCCAGGCTCTTGCCTGGATCAGGCTGTGGAAAGCAAAATCCTGAGTCTTGACTGACTCTGGCAGTGATGTCAAATGCTATTTTATAGCTTGTTTGATTGGGGTGTTTGGAGGAGCACTGGAGTACCAGAGTGCTCTGTGATCCAAGTTCTATTCCCCGCCATATTCCGTGAGCATGAATGAAATATTAACTCTAAAATACTGAATCATAGAATCAACGAGAATGGAAAAGGCCTCTGAGATCACCAAGTCCAACCTGTGACCCAACACCATGGTTTCACTCAGACAATGGCACTGATGCCACATCCAGTCTTTCTTTAAACACCTCCAGGGACAGTGACTCCACCACCTCCCTGGGGAGCTCATTCCAACGCCCAATCCCTCTTTCTGTGTAGAACTTCTCCCTAATGTCCAAACCTAAACTTCCCCTGGCACAGCTTAAGACTGTGCCCTCTTGTCCCGTCGGTGGTTGCCTGGGAGAAGAGACCAATCCCCACCTGGCTCCAGACTCCTGACAGGGAGTTGTAGAGAGTGATGAGGGATCTGAACTGTTTAGCACTGCTTTCCACATAGGTTTTTCCTGAAGAGGATTCTGTGTTGGCATAATCTAGGGGGAAATGTGTTTATTGCAGGATATTCTCACTAGAAAAATAAAACAAACCACCAGAAATATTTCACACCTACAGCACCATGCTGGGAATATTTATTCTGCTGATCCTTGTGCTGACAACGTTGTGAGACCAGCTTTGTCCTGCAGGCTTCCAGGATGTGACAAACCAGTGTTTGCACCTGAATACTTATATTGTGTTCTATAGAAGCTGGATAAAAAGTAACTGTTACAAAGGTGCTCTATTTGTTACTCTATTTAATGTAGAATCAGCTTTACAAATTTCCTATGCATTGTTTGCCGTGTGCCTGCTTCTATTAATATATTTACCCTTTTTGCTTCAAACACCCAGTGGCTTTTTCCATCTTCATCAATCTGGTTCCACCAACGCAAACCAACCAAGAGTCTTCCTGTCACGTTCTAGTGATTAAACCATTATTTGCATTAATCACTGCACAAGTCACTTGTCTAACAGTAAAAAACAAAAAAGACAAGCATGTTCAAAAATCATCTTCTTTTATCAAGTGCTAAAATTACTTATAAAAGCTGTGCCAGCTTGAGCACAATGGCCATTAATGATGGTTGAAATTACCACAAATTTAGAAGCCTTTCCTCTTTTAATATGATGATTAGCACAATAGCACTTATTTAGACAAGAAATTATAGGTTGTATCTTTTTCAAGTCAGTCAGTTGGACAAGCACCCAATAATAAACAAATTTCCCCAGTAAAAGAGGAGTACTGAGAACAAAAACACACTGGAAAATAGGAGACTAATGATAAGCAAGTCAACTGTGTGGATCAGGCAAACAAGCTAAGAAAATATTCCTGCACCTGGATGAACACTGGAAGCTTTCAGAATGCTGGAGACATGTCAGTACCTCACCTCTACAAAACAAAAACCTTGTTCCACATGTGGAGTCCCTGGATCCTGGGTTGGCCTGACCCATTTGCCTGCAGGTGATTAGGGCACCACAGCCATAGCTGGGCTTCCAGGGGCCTCCTGCAGCCCCTGCAGGGGTCTGGTCTGCAGCTCTGAGTGTCCTCAGGCTTTCATTACTCAATTTTTTATTTTTTTAAGGGGGGAAAATACAAAGAAATCTACCTACAGTAAAGCAATTTTCTCACCATTTTAGTAGCTCCCACCAGCTGTAGAGAACATGGTGATGAGCAATAACAAACATATGTGAACATCTTCATTAAAGTGGGATAGACATGCAATAAACCAACAGATCACGATGTTATTGGTGTTTTATCAGTATGAATATTCCCTTTTTTGTTTAATTTAATGGCAAGCAAAATACTTTCAAAGGTAATTACTATTCAGGGTCATCTTACCTTGACTGACCAAAAGTCAAAGGATAGAAGGAGGAGAATAGTGACAAAACAGGCAACAAAGCTGTTGCTGAACCAGTCACAGAACAAGTAGGTAACAATAGCACTCACTCGGAAAAACAGGTGGAAAAAGGTGGCCAGTGGGTGCCTAGAAAAGAAAACATAGAGCATGTATGAAGTGATGGGACAAGCAGGAATGTTACAGTACTCACTGACACTGTAGTATGACACAACTATTTCTACTTTAAAGTGATATTTTGGATTGTAGCTTCTATTGTTTCAAATGTTGATGTGTATCTTCGTTATCAAAGCAATAGTATTGGTAATGAAGTATTGATAATGATAATCAACAGTCAAGCTTCAATCTAAAGCTAAAAGATGAAAGTGGTGTTCATGTCATAACTTTCTCAAAGACAGGACAAAATGAGGAGTCTTTCACCAGTTTCTTTGGTGTGTGTGAAGGGCTGTAGTGGTTTTGTTCAACAGTGTCCTAAAAATCCTCATTGTTTCATGAAATAAAGCACAAAATAATTGAGACAATTCTTATGCCTTTCAGAACTGTACTGAAAACAAAACAGGAACTCTGAACCTAAAAGAAATGTGTCTGTTTGGTGTAAGACAAAATGAACCTTTGTACTTAATTGTCTGAACCCAAACACTTCCTTTTAGAGAGGGAGAGAGATTCTGGAATCTGACAGTTCTTATGAATTACTGCATATTAATTTCAATGGATATTTATGCTTTGCTTATCCAACAAAATTTTGTCTGCAACAAAAATTAAAAAAAAAAAATAAAGAGGAATTTCAGCAAAAGAATATGGAATGAAAGAAAATGACATGGAATACTGGCCTGTGCAGTGGGCCAGAGGGCTGGACAATGCTGGAATGAGCACAGTACAATTTTTGGGGTAAGTATAAAACTTACCCCATACATTGTGGTTGTGTTAATTAGTTAAAAGTGAGAATTAACTAGAGGCTATTGCATTTATACAATTACTTGAAGCTGAGTGAATAAAATTTGTTTTCTGAATAAGATATTCTTATTTAAGTCAGCAGTTGTCTTATTAAGCTCCTCCATCTCTGTAAAGAATTAATAGTAGTGTGCCCTGGGCCATAATTAACTATTCAAGAGTTGAATGTTATTCTATTATTGTGTATAATAAAATGAGATATATAATATATGCACAATTAATAAACAATTATTTGTTTATTATAAGCTTAAATGATAGCTATATAAATATAGCAACTATGTATAAAGATCCTTTGTAATATTATTCTATAGCTGTTTAACTGTTCTATATTTGTATATTTATATAATGTCAATCCTGTGCTTAGTACTACACACATGACTGCAGAAGGAAAAATTATGCACAGCTGTAGTTTATATTTACTCCTGGTCATGCCCATGTTGACTTCAAACTTTCCAAAAACAACTTCTGATTTACAACTAAATGCGTCAGATTTTAAGTCAAAGGGGCTTTTTCTGCTGTAAGTGGATATTATGAACTATCAAACCCACACAGTGCCTTGCTGCTCACACCAGGCTGGACTGAGCTTTTGTAGCTGTGTCAGTGCTCACAGTACAATTTTTGGGGTGGAGAAGTAGTGTTTCATTTTGGAAGGTAGATTCATCAGGATTACTGGGTTACAACAGGATTACTGTTTGAATGCTGAATCTGTTCCAATACCAAACTTTGAAGGGTATTTACTGGGAAGAAAAGTCCATGAGCAAGAAGCTCTCACTTATTACTGTGCTAAACACTTGTTGAGGCTATGGAATGTCAGTCCTCTCCCAAGGAGATGCTCACCAAGCCACAGACAGACTTGCAGGGTCTTGTCCTATGGGAGGAACGTAGAGATGTATCAAAACTTGCACCTCATTTTTTGGGGCAGGTCTCTCAACCTCAGAAAATTTATGCTTAAAAAATTAATAATCCTGAAACTAGTGGAATCTAGTAAATAAACTGTTCACTTCCTCACTTAACAGAACAATTGTATTCTCTTAATTCACAGTCATCATGAAATTTATAGTTCCTATCATATGCAAACAGAAGTCTTAATAAGGAGATGATCATCTTTTAAAACCTGAAGCTAAACAATCTGCATCCTTTTTTAAATAACTTTCGTTTCTTCTGTGAATGCATTTATATTGACTTAAATTGTACTCCATAAAACTCTTTTAAATGTTAATATCCAGAAATACAATGACATTAAGAAATCATTGTATAAACGTACATTATCCCTTGCACTAATGGGAGACAGTACAGGCTTTAAAATATGGTAACTTCTCTTTTTTCCTTTTCTTTATTCAAATCCAGTAAAGGATGAGGGTAACTGAAACTCTGCACTGGCAATGCTTGGTATACTGGCTCCTGAAAGCATAGCAACCCCCTTGCTTGGACTTTCAGTTTTCCTGTTGCATCTAAACCTCCCCATAGTGTAGAACCGCAGCCTCGAGGCTGAAGGGTTGTCATTTACCTTGTCACAATGACCTCTCTTCAGTTTGCAAGCATGGTGCCTATTAGGACAGGAATGAGCTGTTGTGAATTTAGTTGCATCCCACATTAAGGAATCAAATTTGGATCAGCCCTAAGGTGTGCCACTGAGCCACAGGAGAATCATTCCCAGTTCCTGCTCAGAAGTGCCACAGCACCACTCTACATGCTGCTCGCCTTTCTTTTTTTTTCCTGTCTGGTACTTCAAACATATTGAGGCAGATTTTGAATAAAGGGGCTCTCTGATCATCGTGTTACCTGGCTGATTTGTAAAAGAAGTGATTGTGTGCTCCTGACTGTTCCAGATTCAATGTTCTGGTACTGCAGTGAACTGCCAAGTGGGTGTAAGTTATCTTTTTCTAACTTCTTAGGAAAGTGGTCATTAACTTTTTGCTTTTAAGGAGCCCTTGTGCATGTACCTTGGAGAATCATAAAAGTACATCTTGTCATGGTTTATGCAAATTCTAACCAAGTTCAAGATGTATGAAATTGGAATAATGACAAAAAGATTGAAATACCTTGTTATGCCCTCTAATAAGACAACTAAATTTTGCAGCACCTAGGTGTGTTTCAGATTTGTTTAGACAAGATTCTTCAGAAATCTAAAACCAAACATCTGTGTGAACAGCATAAGCAGTTCTCTGTGAATGCAGTTTCATTTCTGCATTCTAGAGTAGATGAATTTTCAGTATGAGATTGTCTTCTAATATCGTTGTCAGGGCAAGAAAGGAGACCTGTCTTTAACGGAATAAGTGTCTACACAAAGTTGATTACATAATAGTTTGGTTTGCTGAACTTCGTTTGCCTGCATTTATTGAGCAGTGTGGGCCAGTAGGAGCAGATCTGTAAAGTAACTGGTGCTGTGGACCCCCTACAAACATTTCAGGGTGGTTTGACTTCATGCTCAGTCTAGTCTGGTCCTACAGACAGAATCTGTGGCTCATGTGCTCAAGGCACTTCTAAGATGTATTTCTCAGCTTAGTTGAATCCTTAGTTGAATCCTGTAGTCTCCAAGACTACACCAAAATAGAAATGTTCATTTAAAATTTGTGCTGCTGCTGAAGGCAGACTCAGTATGTAGTTATGAAGTCCAATACAGTCTGAAGTGGAAGGGCAGAAATGCTTCACCACACACCAGCAAAACAGAGTAATTGTATGGTAAAGCTACATGATTGCTTGGGACCTCAGATAACATTTTGTCAGGTTTAACATCTCTTAAGTTTCTTTGTTTATACCTAGAAGAAATATTATCATTGTAACAGACCAGAGTAAACAAGGGCAAAGTGGAAGAAACCATTCTAAATCAAATGTGATTATGTGTGTTATTGGTGAGTGCATGCGTAATTTCTTTTGACATAAAACTCTTCCTTTTACAATATTTGGCTGAAGATTCTTCAAAAGCCACTATGGAACAGCAGCTCTGTCACCTGGGACCTCAGTGAGGCCAGAGCTGCAGAGTGACACCCAAGGTGACAAACCCAAAGGCAGACAGTTTAACCTGGTGAGAAGTGTGAATGGGTTCGATTTTCCTTGGTAACATCTGCGAGGATAAGATGTACAATATTCCACACACCATCACACCCCGGGGTAGGAAAGCATGGCAGTTTTATTGTAGGTTTCTTGCTGTTTCCCTTCAGCCAGGTGTGCAGTGCGATGCCTGAGCACTGCAGCACAGCTACTTTTGCTGGAGCTGAGAGGCCTCTGCGCTGCTCCAGCTCCAACAAAAGTAGTTCGGTTGGGTTTTGGAGCGTTGGGTGTGTCAGGTTTCCGTTTCCATGGCCGGGTGATGCCGGGCAGCGGGGCCGGGCCTCGCCTGCTCCAGCCCGGGCATCTCCCGAACAGAGGCACCCCATCCTCCCCGGGCAATCTGTTCCAGTGCTTCACCCCCTCTCTGTAAAAAATGGGGAATTAAGCCCTTAAATGGAGCTTTCTGTATTCCCGTGCATCAGTCCAGCCGGAGCAGCGAGGGCCGCACGGGCTCCGCGATGCTGCGGCCTCCGCGCTGGTACCTGATCCGCGCCTTCCGCAGCGCCAGCTCCTCCTCGCTCCCGAAATCCAGGGACACATCCTCGGTGTCGTCCACCAGCGCCTGCGGCGGGGACCCGGTCAGCGCGCAGGGACCGTGGGGGCCGCGCCGCCCCCCGAGCATCCCACCCTGCCCGCCCCTCTACCTGCTTCATCCTCCCGCGGCTCCAGGGCCGGGAGCTGTGCCAGGGAAAAGGGGCCGGGCTGCCCCTCGCCGGGATGCGCCTCCCCGGGCACCGCCTCAGAGCGGGGCCGGATCCCGGGGGCTGCGTTTGCCGAGGCCAGACGGGCTTTGGCCTCGGGCTGTGCAGGAGCGAGAGGAGCCCGAGCAGCCCGGGGCGGCCCCAGCCCTCAGCAGCCCCAGCCCTCAGCAGCCCCAGCCCCACCGGCAGCCCCAGCCAGAACAGCACCGCTGGGGCCTCACGCTCCAGAGAAACCCCGAAAGAAAAAAGGAGCGGAGAGAAAGGTTGAACGTAGCTGTACAAATGTGAGAGCACACCAGCATGTCGCTTTTGGGGGACACCCGCAGTGCTGCCAGTGCTGTCCCCCCTCAGTGGCCCCGTGCCCCTGTCGGGTACAGCTGTGGGGGCAGGCGGTGGGACACAGCACTGTGGTGTCCCACTGGTGTGGGGTGGGTAACTCGGCCCTTCAGTTGGAGCAGCCGAGGGCACTTGTTCTGTTCAGCCTGGAGGAGGCTGAGGTCTGACCCCATTGGGGTCTGCATCTTCCTCATGAGGGGCAGCTCTGATTTCTGCTCTCTGTGACAAGTGACAGGACCCCAGGGAACGACCTGAAGTTGTGTCAGGTGAGGTTGAATTTGGATATTGGAAAAAAGATTCTTCCCTCAGAGGGTGTTTGGCCACTGAACAGACCCCCAGGGCGGTGGTCACAGCTCCAAGGCTGACAGAGCTCAAGCAATGTTCAGATGATACACTTGGACACAGGGTGTGACTCTGTCCTGTGTAGGGCCAGGAGCTGGACTCGATGATCCTTTTGGGTCCTTTCCAACTCAGGGTATTCTATGATTCTGTGATAAAGATTTCTCCTGGGTTTGGTGGGGTTTTTTTAATTTTTTTTTTAGTTGCAGGTGAATTATGCAGCAGAGTTAGGGAAGTGAAACAAGACAACTGAACTTCAGGATAGGCATTAAGGGTTTCACAATAATGGGGGGAAATAGTCTGGTCAGCTAAGCAAGAAGTGGAGGGTCGAAGAAGATCTGATAAATTGCAGCCATGTGTAGATCTGACTACCTATTAGCATTAAATAAACTTGCAAAATAATAACTTCCTAGTCTTTTCTAAAACATCTAACTGAACCAGAATGTATCTGTTGAGTAAGTACAGAAGTTACTGGGGTGAACATTCCACACACATTAATTGGAAAGTAGCTTTGTGCAAGACTTGCTGTTGGAGTGAAGCAATACCCAATGTGTCAGAAAGAAAAGTAGAGCTGTTTTTAGTAGGGTTGTAACTGTAAGGGAGGAAAGGTGTATTTTAATGACTAATAATGTTACTATCATCACATTTTGGCCTTGGCAGTGTCAAAACACTTTGAAGTGTGCTAGTAAGTATAGTAGACTGGCAATTTGTAATTTGATGGGATGGGTCACCATAGCCTACAATATTGAAATATTTAAGGAGACCTTTCACTCCCCAAGAAGATGTAAACTCTTTGAGAGCTATCATGAGGTACAGTTATTAAATAATTATGTGCATACCTGGAGCTGATCTCTGCTTCATTTACTGTATCAACATGCACTTCTGCTCACAGGCAATATATTAACAGTAACTCAAACAGAACCAGCTCTGACTCGGAAGCAGCTCCTGGAACTGCACTGACAGAAACCTTCAGCATCTTTCTGACTGCCAGATTATTCATCTCAGCTCCTGTATCAGCTCGTCTTGCACCTCTCAGTGCAGTTCTGTCAGCAAATCTGATGGTTTGAATTTAGTAGTTCTGTAGTGTTGCTGTACTGTCCCAGCCATGGCATTTTTGTTCTAAGAAAGTAACTGTGTGCTGTGTTCCTTGTCAGCTAAAACAGTACTTGCATGGGAGAGGTGACAACTGTACATGATATGGCTGTCACCTGCCTGTCATAGCATCAGGTATCTGATTTACTACTCTGGTTCCTTTAATTCTCCCTCCTTCTAGTGCTTATTTCCACTGACTCACTGTAGGAATTATCTGTTTTCCTAATAAAATCTGCGAGATAATCACACAGGAGACTGTCACTATACCATGCAAATGGTTTTAATAAATTCCCTGAAAAGCTGTGTCAAATTCTGCTGTGTGATTATTCAAGGTATTTTACAGGTCATCATTTCCTTTTAGAGCAAATTAAGAGCTACAAAGAATCCTTGGTTCCTAGAGGAATCATTGGCCAAAGCAAGAATTCCTTCATTTTGTGTTTACTGGAAAAGAATTCTTCCTTGTTTTAAAGTAAGTACATCCGAGTGAAAACTCATTAGAAGTTTTCTGTGTTTTCTAGGATTTCAGAGAACAGACTGTCTCATTTTCAACACTTTTTCTGAGTTCTGGTTTAACTACAAAATATTTGAACATTGTAAATTTTAGCAATGCCCTAAAGGTGATGTAAATTCTCAAATACTGCTTCAACAGCACCAAAGGTGAAGATGGCTACACTGAGTTTATGAATTGTGCTTTGATTTTCAGGTTTCTACACAGGAAAACCTCGACCATTTATGAAATATATTAATATTTCACTTAATTGCTGACAGAAATATATAGCATAAAATAGTTAAAAATACATCACTTGCTGCTGTGCACTTGCAATTACCTTGCAGGTAATCAATCCTCTTCCAGACAAATAACAACCTCTGTATTGTAGGGTACTATCAGTGCCAAAGGCTTGATAGGAATAACTAAGAAATGCCTCTCTTTCTCTGCTTCAACAATAAATAGAACCTCCTCTAAGATTAATATGCTGTTTTATTCACACCACTAACAAGAAGTCAGCTGATTTCTCTTTCTCTTTAGAGCACCACCCAGAATTGTGCAGGGTATGGCATCAGAGACTCTCCCAGTAAATTGCCCAAGGACATTGTGAATAACTTGACAGTTTTTGCTCTGGTTTCAGTATCTCAGTGGTGTTTACACTTGAGTATTCTGTTCCTCTGAATATTGGAAAATATTGTTAATCCAGTAATAACCAATTCCTATGGACTTTTTTGGCTGTACATACCTAAATTGCTGTAACTGGCAGCTCTGTCTTAACAGGGGAGAAGCCACTGCATACACTTAACAGATCAGGACAGTGTCTCTTAGCTGGGTGATGTGTAGCTATAATCAAGTTCTGCCATCAGTAAGAAAGATATGTCATAGTTGAAGAGGTTTGGGTCCTAAATATAAAGGGGGATTAAAAAAAAAAACAAAGCCTGTGTTTATCCTTCTTTCAGTTATGCCTAAAAAGGTGGAAAATAATTTTTGAGTATCTGAAGAAAGGAGTATAAATATCCACTTTTGCACAGTAACTGGGTTTCATTCTAAAAAATGCAGCAGTAACTGTATTCCTTTCAGTTAAGAAGAAAACCAAGGAAACATTACACATTTTTATTAAATACATTATTCTCTGTGTTCACTGTGTGGCTTTAAGCCTTATTTAATTCACGCTGTAGGAATCTCCAGTGCAGTTACCTGAGAATCAAAAATCTTTGAAATTATTAATGAGTTTACTTCAGCATTTTTTTCTATTCAGGCTGTGCAGTGGTCAGTTTGAAACAGCCAAAACAAAGGCACAGCAAGGCAAAGTCATCAGCTCTCTGCCAGCCTGGGCTGCATTGCTTCCCAGCATTTGGATGCAGAATTCTTGGTGTGTTTAGCTTAATATATCTCTTGTTATGTTCAAAGCTTTGTTCATCCTCAGCTGCAGTTCTTGGTACTTGTTACTTTGGCAAATACTCCCTTATTCCTCAGGCTGGGAACTGTTTGGGCACAGGGCAGAAGTTTGATTGAAGTAACATTCCCAAATCCACTGCAGTAGGCGGGACTTACCCCTGTCCTCTGGGATCCATTTCCCGGAATGGCAGTGATTTCATCAGAAAAGGTGCTGGGAGCCCCTCCCTTCCTTTGTCATATGAATTTAAAATGCCTGTGCACTCTCACACAAGTATCCAATACCTCTCCTGCCTTAGGCCAGTCTTGCTGAAAAAAAAAAATTAATAATCTTAACCTATTAAATAAAAATAAAAGACCCTAAGGGTTATTGAACAATTGAGAAATTTAGTACAATAGGAAGTTGATAAGAAAAACAGAGTAGTGTCACTCTTACTGCTTTAACTGCAGAATAAAAGTCAATAAATAATAAAAGTTGAAGTCCTTGTAAAAGCTGTAAGCTGCTTATTCATTAACTTTTTTTCTTGTATTTTCTTTTTTTTTTCCTCCCCCAGCTGCTAGTAATACCCACGTAGCCTTGTTCAGCTTCCTGAGGTGCTTGTTGGACAGTTCTTCAACCACTTTCACTGGCAATTTCTACTTCATCTTTTGTTGTGGAGGCTGTGGCTAAGCAGCTTTGGTCATACTTGCTTACATTTGTTTTTCTTCTTTATTCTAAATTGCTGTGTCTGTGAGGGGGTGGTAAAGGCTATAACTTTATTAAAAAAAAAAAAAAAAGAAGAAGAATATAGAGAAAACACAAAATAAGAAGGGGTTCCTAGTCTGGGGATGCAATGAAATTAAAAACCTGTAACCACAATTCTTAATTCTTTTGACTTCCAAATTTTTTCTGAAGCAGCCTGTCGTCCCTACTTCTTTAGCACTATTGTTTAATAGTATCTTTCTTTATTTTGTTAATACTTAGTTTTCTAGTTCACCAAATATCTTCAGCCCTCTAATATTCCTTGTACTCAGTCACAAAGAACTTGAAGAGATATCTGAGGAATTAAAGTCCACACTGTTTTTGTAAGTTTGAATCAAACAGAGAAGAATAGGTGCTCAGGATTGGTCTTTAGGTCACTAGATCCCCCCATATAAGCCACATGGGCATTAAGTGCCTTGGAATGGGGTCTGACACATCTTCTTTACAAGATCCACCACATGCTACTGGATATAACTCCCTCTGCATGGAGCACACAGCCCTGAACCTCTCCTGGAGGCAGGGACCCAACCTCTTTTGGAAAATATGAAAGCAAGACTCATGTCTGTGGCCTATGAGCCCCTTTTACAACTCAGTCTGTGACTGAGAGGAGACCACAATTCCCTCTGTGGCCTGACAGGTGAAAAGCCTCAACTTCCCATCTTAGAAGGGAGGGGAGCTCCAGGCTGTACTGGACGTGTCCACAGCTGAGAGCTGCTCTGCCTGACTTCCCAGATGGAGGGAGAAGCATTTGCCTCTCCTGTGAATGGGTCTGAGTTCATGAGCCACACATCTTTAAAATCTACAAATAAACACCAACTAAAAATGCTGAAATAAACCTTGGAAAAGGGCAAGAACCCAAACCTGTTTCTTTCTCAGGGAATGCACTGAGAAAGATGCATTGCATTCTTTGTCTGACTTTCATCCTTCATGCAGAAGGGTGTGAGAGTTCTTCTCCATGGCAGAGCAGACCAGGGAGAATAATGCAGGACTGCAGGAACATGGACCTGAAGCTCCTGGAAAAGAAGGTGGTGTGACCTTGCCTGTGGTACCACAATCACTGTGTGCAGTTACAAGAACAACAGCACTGCTACTGGAATGGAAGTCATGGTAAGTGCTGCTTTATTCAACTGACTAAAGGTAGAGCTACTGTGTCTGACGTGGACTTTGATAGCTTTTGTGTCTGGTGTGTGTTTTAGTTGACAAAGATTAGAAATGCTCTAGGGAAGCCCCTAAAATATGTGGTTCCTTCAACTGTCAGTTTAGTATTTTTGCCTCAATCTGAAACTTGACACAGTCTGTGGTTTTGCATGCATCCTTTTCTTTGTTTAACTTGAGTTTGCATTTGTGTTGCTTTTTATTCTGCAAGAATAAGATTCTTACTCTATTTTATTTCAGTGTGAGGGAAATCACGGGGGTTTTATGTCACATGCTCCAATGTACCTGGGTACTGGACTAGCTATATGAGTTCCAGTGGTGGTAACAGAAAAGATACAAATTTCTTATATTTTCTTCTCTTTTTTTCTTTCAATTATTCTTAGCTATAGATAAATTATAAGTCCATTTGTATCAAGATGAATACTGTTGTGCAATGTCTGTCCCAAAGCCACTGCTAAGAGATCTGTGTGTTTCTGGTGCTCACAGACTTCTTGAAATCCAAGGGAAGGCATAAGAGGTTCTCTCAGTGTCTCTTCCTGTCTGTAGGCCAGGCAGCAGCCAACTTTTAGTGGAAATACTTCCCATTCCATCCTTGGCTTCCTGACGAAATACCTTGTGCTAATAAAAATAGGGTAATAAGAGAACAGCATGCTTATAAATCAGCAGTGCTTTGGCAAAATATCACTAAATCAGGAATGTTTTGTTAATTTTTGGGGGGTGGGGGTGGATTATTTGGGGTTTTTTATTTGGTTTGGTTTGTTTCTTTACTGGGAGGTTCTGGTATGCACCAAAGCACCATCATGTGCTCACTACCAGCATGAATTACTGGTATTCCAGTGAGGAAGGAAGTGGTGGAATTCATAGTTTAAATGTGGGCCTAAGAACACAAAGGCAGCATAGAAAATATTTCACAGAATCACAGAATATTGTGTTGAAAAAGACTCATGAGGAGCATCAAGTCCAACTCCTGGCCCTGCACAGGACACCCCAACAACCCCACCACGAGCCTGAGAGCATTGTCCAAACACTGCTTGAGCTCTGGCAGCCTTGGGGCTGTGCCCACTGCCCTGGGGAGCCTGTTCAGTGCCCAACCACCCTCTGGGGGGAGAGCCTTTTTCCAATATCCAACCTAAACCTCCCCTGATACAACCTCAGGCCGTTCTCTGGGGCGATGCTTTGCCTGATGCCCCCCAGGACATGGTTGGCCCTCCTTGGCTTACACCTTGCTGCTAAAAACAGCTTCATGTCTTTGGCTTCATGTCTCTGCCTAATTACCCACAGAGAGCTTTGTAGCTTGGCACAGCAGTGAAACCTGGGCTGTACAAGTTGTGCTGCAAATTGATGTTACCTTGTTACCATCATTAAAGCATGAGGCATATGAGTTTTTAAACAATAATATTTCAGAGAAACAGAAGAATTTAATTCAATGTTCATGGCAGACTGGCAGCAAACTTGTAAATCCTGGCCTAACAAAAGTAGAAAACATTTCTGCAGGAATGTCTTTTGAAGTTAGTCAGGATTCTGCAAAACAGTCATCTCAGCCTTATCTTGGGAGTTCTGCCATGTGTCCTTGTGGCCCATAAATTCTGCATTCTTTGTGTCCATTATAGTGGTACCTCCTTTTCCCCAAGCTTTGTTAACCTCCCCCTAAGTCTGAGATCATTGAAGTATATCAAGTCCTAAAACTTAAGAAGGCAATTTTACCAACAAATAATTTATCTTTCTGACACCTGAACATCACCTTGAAAAGTAACATCCAATACAGTATTTTAGAAATAAAAAAAAATTAGAGCTCTCTCTAAATTGCAGCCCAAGATCCTTCCGTAAGTTTTACAGGTTGATACCAATATTCTTTTACTCTCCTTCTAAAGTTGCTTGGTCTTATAAAAGTAATTCTGAATGCTATAAGTTAAGCTGGAGTTCTGTTGTTTTGCAAGGGTGGGCACTGTTAGAATTGCCCCAGAGCTACCCCTCTTCTCCAATATACACATTAACCCTCTGGTGGGTCAGACTAAGAAATGAGTTTACTCCCTCAGAATGTGTTTGCATTTTTATCTCTCCTGCTGCCCACCACAATCCTCAGGTCTTGACTTCAGCCTGAAAGTCATTAAATACTTCCCCCATTTAAATCTGCAGCAGTTTCATGTAGGCAGTGCAATTTTGTTGCTTACAGACATCTAGAATGTCAAGTGGAAAGCATTCCTCCCATGTATAATAGAAAGACATCAGAGGTTTTCCTACATGATTTGCCAGCATGTGCCATGAACAGGGGCTCTTCAGACTGCCAGTGGCTGCTACACCAATTGAGAAAAACTGCCCTTAGTGTGGTTTCTTAAATCTACTTCACATTTCTGGTTCTGCAAGAGGTGGCAAAGAACAACTTTTATTATGGCCCAGTTATAAAAATGGGTGTTTGATAATCACCCTGAAGGGGTAAATGTCTTTGTAGCTGCTCTTGCATTATCTTCAGCTTTCTTCTCCTCCTTATCTACTGTCCAGTTATGTACTTTGCACTGCCTATGCCACAAGGCATTCTCAAAATGCAATAAACAAAAGTAAATCTTTAACAAAACAAAAAAGAAAAATAAAGCTAATTTACCAGAAATGTACTTCCTCTTGGCTCATTGTCTGTCATGTTTTGAGTCTTAAAACACAGGTTTAAACAAGAGAGGGGAACCAGAGTGCTCAAGTACAAGTCTACTTTTTCTTTTAGATCTCTGACTGTTATAGCAGAATCTACAGTCTTGAAATAAACACTGGAGTAAACTTTCTAGGCCTGGCTTACAGATGGGATCTTTAAACTCCAGTCTGCTACATGGCTGCCTAAACAAGCCTGAGGCTGAGTATGGGAGATGTATTCAAACAGAATCTAAATATTTTCTCTTTATTTGGTACTAGATTTTACTGCCTTGAAAATTGCCATGATTTCCTTTCATCATCAGATACATTTGAAAGTGGAGCTGTATTTTCTTCCCACCTGGGAAGAAAAAATGTTAAATCTTTATCAAAATTGTAAGTACCCTACTGCAGATTCTGGTTCAGATCCAAAATACTTTTGCAGAATAAGAAGAACTTGGTGCTTCTTCCAAACACTTGTGTTTATGGTCAATACCAGAAGGTGCAAGACTGAAAAAAGAAGTTCTCTCATTATCCAGTAGCACAATTTTAATTTGCAGTGCAGGTAGGTAACAAGTTTTGCTGTAACTGTATAAGTGGCAACTGAGAAGAGCAGATTAATTGATTTTTCCTTATGGAGAAGTAAATCCCTTGGATGAGTATTCTAATCTTCATTTGAACCAGAATTTTCCTTTTAAAGGTACTTTCCTTTGACATTGCTGCCTACATTGGTTCAAAACAGAAGAAATATCAGTTTTGTTGAAGTATGAGTAGGAATAAGGTCGAAATCATTTAGGAAAGCATTGCTCCTGGGCTATTACATGAAAAAGACTCTTTCTCTTAGTTTTATCAGCATAAAACTACACTGATTAAGATGGCTTTACTTTTATTGTGCCATTTTGTGGAGCAGAAGTGCTGAAGGCAGCTAGAGGTTTCCCTTGCAGAAAGTTGGGAATCACTTGCAGTCACAACAAATCTGAATGAGTTTACCACAGCCTGGGGAAGAGGGAAGTTTCAGCTTCTCTTACAATCACTGAGCTCTTGAATGGGTTCAACAGATTTAAAAAAACCCAAGCAAGCAAAAAGCCAAAAGTATTGTCTCCATTATTTGGCCAGTGAGGTTTTCAGAAACCTTTCTCAGCATCATCAGTCACATTCAAGACCCCTCTAGTCACCAGCTGTCCTGACTAAGTCTCCTGCTTGATGGGAGGTGCAGAGTTCAAGCCACATGAGAAGCTGTGTATTAAAAGAAGAAACTCAATTTAAACTGTGATCCTTGGCCAGTCCCTGCAACTCATGCTGCACCTTAGTTATATAAAACTCAGATAAGGAAAGCTCAGAGCTCCAGGGCAGAAGTGTGGGTGGCTGTGACGGGATATACTAATGTGAGAATGGTAAAATTCTTGTGGAGAAAAAACTCCCCTCCATGGGATAGTTCCAAGGGAGTAAATAGCTTATGATACATCATGGTGATTGCCACTTAAACAAGAGATTTTCTGCAAGTGTTTCACACCTTGAGCAATGTCCACCTGCAAATGTGCCCAGGTGGTGTTCACCAGCAGCAGGAGATTAGAGACTTGTCAACCCAAATATGGTATTGTTTCCTCTCCTCTGTCTAGAGTGGAGATAGATCACAAGTGGGATGGCCTTTGCTAGGTGTCAAGTTGTAAAGATTCCAACTTGACTCCTGTTTTACTTTTCCCAGAGGTTTTAAGGATTCCTGAGGAGTTTTCTAACAAGATCTGCAAGACCATAATCTGGGAGGAAGCCTAGTTCCTATACAGCTGTCCCTGGCTTTTGCTAAGCTATAGGCAAACATATCAAGCAACAATGTGCTAGAAGTACTCTGCCTTTGAACTCAGAACTGATTATCTTGTAGCTAATACCAAAATAAAGCAAAGGGGACTAGAGGGGCTTAAGCTCTGAAAACTTGATTGAAGTATTTTTGCTGCCACAGTCCTAACTTACAATAATTAAATGTGATTTCTGTTTCTGCTTTTGCATTTGTAAAAAGAAAAAAATTTTCTTACTGTCTTGACAACAGATAAAATCCAGTAAGGCTCATGTTGTACCCAGATGCAATGAACTGAAGGATGTAACTGGCCTACACTGATACACTTCCAGCTGCCTCACTGTCCCTGGGAAAAACAGTGAAATTAATTGCTGACATTTTACTAATATTATTTGGATTCTAAAATCAGCTGTAGACTTCTGGGCAGCGTCATATTTACTTAGAAATTATACTTCCCCTCAATGCAGAGAAATCAAAAGCACAACTTCTCCTTTTCAACTCACTTTCCTCTTTAAAATGTAGCATAGCACAAACAATGCGTGTGAAAAGGAGAACTAAGTCAGGCCATACGTTTTTACTATTTGTTGCTTTTTATATTGCTATTGCTTGGCACTTTCCATTGCTAAGGCATGTCTTTTCTTTTGGGTCTTGAGAAGAACATGACAATCCTCAGAAGAGATACAGCTGTTACGAAACATCCCTCTCATCTAGGAAAGCTGTGTGTGAGGTAGAGAGAATCCTTAGAACAGGAAGGGAAGCCGAGCAGTAAAGCAAAGCAATGATCTGCTGATGCCTGTATATTTATACAGGCTTGAGTCATTATAATAGTAAGTAGGGAAATTTGTTAAATAGACTTTCCAGTCTATGAAAAATTGGTCATCCAGCAGTACCTCAAATCTGTTCAGCTTGAATAGAAGGAATCCCAAGCAAAAATTCTGCTAGGGAAACAAATTTATGGGCAGAGAGGCCAAAGCCAGCAGCTGACTGGAAAACCAGAGCCCAAATGTAGAGCCAACAGCTCAGCCAACATGAAAGGAATTTTCAAGGAAGTACACACAGTATGGATATCTATAGGGACTTTGCAGCAATGCCCATGAGCAGGAGAGGATGCTGCCTTCAGTGAATATCTAAGGACCAGCCCATCCCCAGACTTTGTTACACTTTGCAAAGCAGAACTGCAGGAATTTGTTTTGGATAAATCTGTGAATGAGGGCTGTGGTTACCAGAGTTGTGCCTTCCATCATGAATGCACAGTCACATGGGATTTCCTCAGTAATTCTGCCAGGGTTTGCAGCTCTCAGTGGAAACCTTTTCATGGATATTATGAACATGACTTCCTATAGGAAAGGAAAGCTGTGATATTATGGAAGATGATTTGAACATAAATGATCTGCCTTTTAGATTGCAGGGGTGTCTTGCTGGCATGAATTGCTGCTGGTCATACCTGCAGCTTCCTCAGAAGGTAATTTTCTCAAGTGAGTTTAGAAACTCAAAAGGTTCAGAATTTCCAATTTAGTAGGTACAAAGACCTAGCCTCAAATACTTGTGGTCATTCAGAATTTCACAGAACTTTGGACAGGAATTCTCAGAAGGCTGACAGAGGAAGACTTAAAGACATAAATAAAAGTACAAGAGGAAATGCTGAGGATTAAGATAGTTCATGAGAGGGCAAAATAATGACCTGGAAAATTCTAGCTCTGTTATTACATACATTCAAATTAAGGCCAAGAATTCTTATTTTAAAGGTAGAATACCATACACAGTGGCCTAGTGCCACTTGTACTGGGAGTATATACAGTCTGCTTTTTTCTTCTAATAAAATCCCTGATGTGCTTGAAGAGGTATCTGCTCCTTCCCATTTTTGTAATGTACCACTTAAAATCTGCATTCCAAGATCTTGAAGATCTGAAGCATTAGCCTTCATCCATCACATGCTCAACCATGGACACTGTTTTCTAGATTTGTAGATTCAAAGACATTCATTCACTAGGAAATTACTCCACTATTATTAGAGACTTCAGCTTCCTTTGAAGAAAATTCTCTTCTGGATTTCTTCTTCTTTCTGTTCTGGGAAAACACCCTCCTGTTTTCCCATCTGCTTCTCCCTCTAAGACCACTTTCACTGACTGTTCCACTAGATGAACTAATATTAGCTCCAGCCGTTCATTTCTGCTGTTCCCAAGCAGCTTATTAGTGTTGTACAAGAAGTGGACAACCAGTCTTTGCTGCAGTCATGAACTGGAATCACAGCTGAGTAAACAGATGAACTCTTTTTCCCCAGACTTTTGCTCCTGAAGTACAGAGATTGCCTCCTGGGACTTCCACCTCAGCAGCTGGTAATGAAATCCTCCTACAGGGCAAGTGAAGGAGTTTGTCACTGAAGGGGTTGTGCTGCACACTAAAATGGGGCTAAAAAATAACCTTCCTAAATTTTGTATGATTGTTTTATTGTCTCCAATCAAATCAGAGCACTAAAATACAGACCTTGTATTTGCGCAGCCTTTCATTATTTCCTGCTCTGAGTGCTGTTATTCTGAGATGTTGCTTTTCTTCTAATGAGCACGGAGGAACTTCAGCACAGCCTGGATGCTTGGAGAGGCTGGTGTCCTGCACCACAGGTTGGGCTCCACATCTGTAAATACAGGGAAGAGATCAGCCACCCCCAGGGAGGAAACAGCTTTGTCCCTTCTCAGTGAGCGTTTTCCCATGGAATCTGGTGGATCTCCTCTGCAAAGGCTTACACAGGTTAGCACTGCTTTGCTCGTAGGAGCAGCAGAAGCCAGTTGTTTTCAAGCAGCTGATCAAAATCTTGCCTTACTGAAGCAGGAAATCCTGGATGTCATTGTGTTTATCAGATCCTACTTCCCTCCTTTTCCCTTGGTGGAACTTTTCTTTAAAGCTACAGACAATGGAATAATACTACAAAAAGTATTTGCTCACTTTAGAATAGTCTCTTTCATAATTAATTTCTAATTTGTATCAGTCTATGTGAGACATAACAAGCAGATAAACTTGCAGAGCCACACAGAAGCAGCTACAGGCATTGTGATGGGAATGCTCGTGAATGAACTTGGTTTTCAAAAGCGTGTTTGTCTTCCACCAGGTAGGCACTGGCAAGGTAAGTGATGACTAGATGAATAAACATTCTGTGGGATGCCACTACGAGCAAACCGTGAACACCACGTGCAAGCCAGGCAAGATGTATGAGCTTCTGTTTCACAGACCATCCTACTTGTTATTTTAGACCAATGGCAAGAGACTCATGCTTGAGATGCCAAACTGATTTTATATTGGTAGAGTCTGTGAACACGTGAAAGACACACTTTCACTTCTGTTATCCCAAGTAGAGCTGCAAGGTAAGTGTCCCAGATTGTTTGTTTTGTTCTTCCTGATTAACAGCATGACTTTGGGACAGATTTGAACTGGAATGAAAAAGGAGAGGAAGAATTTTGGGGAGCAATGGAAATTGTCACTGTCGGCTCTGACCCAGTTATGAATTCCAACCAAACAATCTCTTCCCAACTGGCCACAATAGCAAGCTCTTCTTAGTGGTGGCAGTGACCACTGAAGGTAACAGTGCTTGTTGTACTGGGGTTGCTAGAAGGGAGGTTCCTCTTAGTTTTCCTCTTTGGAATTCCCCCTCTGAGTGTTCTGGTTTGCTTTATTTCCTCCTTTCTGCTGTCACTTTCTATTTGCCCTGGGCAGGACTGGCAGCTCTCATTTTTTGGTACCGAACACAGAGGGAAAGAGCAGGAACTGTGCAATTTCCTAAGGTTAGTTTTTCCTCAGCCTTTGAATGCATGCTTTTTTCATGGTAAATTCATCTTAACTTACCTTTTGTAGGTATTGGTAACTGTAGTGCATCGGTATCTGGGCTTATGTTGCTTGGAATATTAGTAGGATGATGTACGAATGCAGGTGAAATTTTGGATAGTTTTTTTTTTGTGATTTTACTTTGTGGCTAGCCCTGTTACTTGCTTTAAAGGTTGCTGCAATTTGTTTCAGACTTTATTAAGAAGATCTTTAATTTTTTTGTATAAATGTTGCGCCTATAGAAAGTGAAACTGAAAATCACTGAAAGAAACTGGCTTGTTTCCACCTTTTTCACAAATCTGGCAAAACAACCTAGAGATTTACTTTCCCACTTAGGTGGAATTGAATTTTGTCTCTAAGAGATTGACTGGGTTAAAATGTAGGCAAGGTGTCTGCAGTGATGCTTTACTTCATCTCGCTGCTGGGATGGGAGAGCTGTGCAATACTGGATATGAAAGGCAAATTCTGCTCTAAATCACAACTCTGACACCTGCAGGTCAGTGTGTCATTAGTCTGCCTCAGCTTGTCTGTCTCCAGCACCAGATAAATAACATCTCTCTATTGTGTTGATCACTGCACAGCTAAGTTCATTAAAAGGCAAAAACTCTTTTCTTGTCATTTATACTTTTTGTAACTTCTTTAAACTCATCTCTAAGGGAGACAAAGGTGAATGTGGCAGGATATGGATCAGCTTTTTATCAGCATCGTCGCTGTTCTTTTAATTTAGACTATAAAGTGTGTGGAAGGTAACACCATTCCGTTGGAAAGATAAATACTCTCAACAAAAGTATTTTGATAAAAGACAAATACTCTCAACAAAAGTCTCTTGTTCAGTTGGGTAATACAAAAGGAAAAGTTCAACTGCTTTCAGCTGTATAAGCTTTTCATCAATCAGAAATAGAAACTAAAACCTTTAAAGCTAAGCATAAGTTGAGCTCCATTACTTGCAGTTTACAAGCAATCAGGCCATTTCTGAAAGGAAAATCTGTGTGGTGCCCGTGGAGCAGAGGAATTGTTGGGGATGTATTGGGGGAGAGAAAAGGGAGACAGGGGATGGTAACGTGCAGGGGATTTCTCCCTTCCTCGCTGGCTTGACCATCTCCCAGGAAACTGTCTCAAGATATTGCCTGGGGCAAAAGCCAGGAAACACCCCTGCCTTCTGGTGAGTGTCTTGTGCACCTTGACACAACCTCCAGGGGTGCAGAAGAAGAGAGAAAACTTTCTAAAGTTGTTGAAAAAAGAAAAAAAAAAAAGCTTTAAAATTGTGGCCAACAATATTGAGCTTTTCAATCAAAGTACCAGTGTTTCACTGGACTCCTTATTTCCAGTCTGATATAACCTGCTTTTTGTCAGCTTGCTTCACCCAGATTCATGTGTAGCACTTTATGGGTCTGGAGAGTTGCAGGAAAATCACATTTCTTCAGCATCTTTCTGTTTGACTTTTCAGCCTCCCATCTTCACAGCAGTCCCATTCTCTACTTTTATTGTAATCTAAGACTTGGAACGTTATGAAAGAGCTGGATGTTATGTCATCCTCTGGTTAAAAAATACATGATTTGCAAGGCACTACTACTCTTTTCTATGAATTATTCTCAGCTTCCTAAACTGGTATAAAAAATTAAATTGCAGGGGAATTTCCTCTGTTCCTAAAATTACTTTACAACTTTTTATTTTCTTAACTTACTTATTCACATGGGAGATTATTTTATTACCTCTCAGTTCTCATGTCAGCAGAGATTTGGGAAGGAAACCCCCTAACAAATCTCAAATCTCTTCTCCTTCTACTTATTATTGGAGTAAATGTTACATTTCTGCCTTTATAATTCTTCTTTCTTCTGTTAAAATCATTTGATTTAGTTAGAAGCAGACCTCATTGCCTGGAGTCTTTAACATGTTGATAATTAAAATATGATTAAATGAAATTATTTGGGCAAAATGATAAATCACAACAAGCTCCCTTACCTTTAGAATTGTAAAATAGCCCTTCTAACTCTTAAGGCTTGTATGTGATTGAAGTGATTCCTTCATTTACTGGATTCTTCATCCTGGAACAATGATGTTCACTATTTCTTTCACTACTTTTCCAGCATGATTAAATCATATGATAACACTTGGACTCTGAAAGAACACTGAAAAAAGCCCTGTGAGTGAAAAGTGAACCATATAATCATGCCAAAAATGCAGAATACAGAGCTAAACCCGAAGCATCCTGAGAAGAAGCTTGGCTGTACCAGGTGTCCCTGGGTCACTGGGACACAGAGGGGACACAGGTCTGTCCCATTGCAGCCAGAGCGTGTCAGCTGCTGCAGAAAGGAGGTGTTATTTAAAGATTTACAGGAAAAATATTTGCTTCAGCCAGTGCCCAAACCACAAAGGGTTGAACTTTGTGAATGGCACGGAAATACATTTGGAAGTCCATCCTGCCTTGTCCCAGCCCAGCACATGCCCTTTGTGCATGGAAGCCTGGCAGGAGGCCCTGGGCACTGCAGCCTTGCAGGGCCCTGCAGGATCTGTCCTCCTGCTCCCAGGGGTGTCTCCAGCCCTCACAGCCCCAGCACAGAACTTTTATCCCTTACATTTTTTTTAGTCCTCTGACATGAAACTGTGCTAAACACCCATTTTGGCAACACTGGGTCCCATGGGATGCCAAAGGGAATGTAATATCAGTAAACTAAGTTAAAATCATGTATGAAATGATAGAGGAAGTGCTGAGCATTACAGAGCTCATTAATCCTCAGTGTCAGACAGGGGAACTGTTGGGATGCTGTGAGAAAAAAGGGGAAGCTCTAGGGAAAGAAGTTGCTGTGTAAACAAGCTTGGTAAAGGTCTGGTTTCATTTTGTGTGCTTCAATAACAACATGCAGCAAAACACTTGCTGTCCCTGAGGTGGAATTCTCCTTGCCTCTGGCTCTCTCAGTGTAGAAATTTCCACTTTCAAAACCTTGCTTTTTCACTCCTGCACGCTTGGACAGCGTGCTTTCCATGGGGGCACCTTGGTTTCAATGCAGCAAAGTACAGCTGCTTTTCAAAATACATTGGTTCAGCTACAGAAAGAAATCCCAGCATCCCAAATCCAGTGCAATCAATAGAGGGCTGTGTAAAGATTTGTGTCAAAACCAAAACAAGAAAAGATATCAGAGTAAACTGAGGGCCATTCAGACTTGTGAAGCTAAACAAAAGACAAGCAATCAAGTTCTTGAAAGAGTGTCAGTCTTGATTCTTGTTAAGGTAGAAGGGTCTGTGTCTCTCACTCCTGTGCACCTGGGTTGCAGCATCTTACATGTTCTAATTTTCAGCTCTGTACCAGACTTGGCACTGGCAAGACTTCCCCTTGGTTGCTTCCTGACTTCTTGACTTTTTTAGCTGAAACATTTCACATTACTCCTGTATTTATACCAGAGAAATGCAATTGAAAAAAAAAAGTTTAAAATAAGAAAAGCTCTAATGACTATAAATTGATTAAAGCTTAATATTTCCGTGAAGATTAAGTAGACCTACTTAGTCTCTTTCCATAGGATGTGCCTTTTTCTTTGTCTGCTGTAATCAAGCAGTCTGATCATCATGGAACTTGGAGTGATACCTTATCTGCCTTGCATTCCTCTTATGGATTCTGCCCAATTACTTCTTTAATCCCAAAATTGGCTCAGATGTAATTCTTCAAAAGGCTTACTCACACAGTCCAGCAACCTGGCATTCTGAAAGGCCCTGTTCAGATTTTGTGTTAATTCAACAAAAGGAAAGGGCAAAGCAAAGTGTTGCAACAAACTGAAAAAATTAATCTGGTGTGTTTATAACCTCATTCTTGGTTCTCATGCAGGTTTCTCAACTTCTGCTTTCCATTTATAGCATGCCAGGCAATAATACCAAATTTTTGTAGTCTTGGTTGAATAGTGAGGCCACAAAACACGAAAAAGAAGAACTACCTTAGTGCAGGTTATTCCTACTCTTTTAACCTCACTGAGTTCAGCCCATTTTTGAAGTTCTGGCTCTTTGATTCTGCTGTTTTCTGCAGCAGAACTCAGAAGTATTCACTCCCAAGCTGTTCAGAGGGATAAGCTCATATAGGGGTAAGATAAATGAGGATTAGTTTATAAAAAAGCAGCACGTGGTAGTGGGTGACTAGATGTGCTCTGCCTTCTCTCATCACAACTACAGTGTTACCTGGTTTTCTCCATGTTGCAGGTGAGCTTCATGGTACAGCCCCATGTTTGCACACCTCAGGAAAGGAGACAAGTCCAGCCAGGGATGGCAGTGGAATTCTGCTAAGGGCAGATTATCTGAGAACCATTTATTAGATATTCTTCGTTGCAAAATATGGTGCTTGATGCCAAGCTGAAACATTTCAAGACCCTGGTGTGTGGACACCTATTTTAACAAGTTGCTGGTTGTTTCATGCTGACATCTCAGTATTACAGTGGAGTAAATCACTTGGGTTGCCAGCCCAGCTGGTATTGACATCAGTGTAAACACCCAAGAGTCAACATTTGGATTTGAAATAGTCTGATAAAGATGATGAATAATCAGCACATAGTGTTATTCTACACCTGTGGAATATCCAGAAGGAATGTTTGAACTCCTTCTAGAGCCTGCTGCACTAACTGGAAGGAAATAGAAGGGATTTAAAATGTGGAGTTAAAAATAAGCTTTATCAAGAAATGTAGCTGCAGCGGCCTAAGCAGTTCTCACATATGGGGTGACTGGAGCAGGGAGCACCTTAAGTGAGTCACATTTGTCTGGATATTGTATGGCACTCTGGAAGGCTGTAACAACTCCCAGCTCTGGAGTAGGTTTATGCATGAGTTCTGGGTGGGAAAGAGAATTAATTAAAAAATAAGTGTGATAGATTCCAAAATGTCAGAGAGTGCCATGTGTCCAGAGATTAATTCCCAAGGTGACTGTGCTGTTCTGTACACATTGTTAGGAAAAGAATTGTAGAAAATAAGTGTTTCTGTTTCACTGTTCCTTCTTGTGCTGTGGGGATGTCTCCTAGTGCCACCTCCAGGGTTTAGAAACTGGCTGCAGCATCCCAGCCAGAAGCTGCTTCTCCTGAGATGAAATTGTCCTGCCAGTAAAGAATGGGCTTCTTCTTCCACCATCTTAAGTTCAGTCTTCTAATTTCCCCAACACCTGCTGAATCTGTGCTTGCATCATTTATATCCTGATAAGATACAGATGTTGTCATTTATTCAATACTTGGTCAAGGTGGCCAGGCTGCAGCATCACAGTGCCCTGCTGGAGTGAAAGACAGGTGAGTCTCACTGCCAGCTGTGTCTGGGTTTGTAAGTTTAAGGATCTCAGGGTTATAACTCAATGCAGGTCTGAGCAGCACCAGTTCCCTGGAAGGTCACAGAAAGCCACAGTGCAGGAGTTGTGATTTGGATTGGTAGAAGCTGTGATTTTTGTCAGAGCTAACAGTTTGGAGTTTGATTTCAGCCAGCAAGAGACAAACCATGGATTTTGTGCCCGAGAATGGCTACCTGGATTTACTGCACAGTGACATCGACCCACTGCAACTGTGCGCTCTCCTTGATCCGAAGTCATCTGGAGATGGAGAAGGTGACTTCGCTACAGGTTTGTAAAACACTGAAAAACGCTTGATTAGTTTAGTGCTCATGCTGTAAGTTATTGCCATCTCCTCTCAGACACAAAGCCACCTAATGGCACTGTCTCTTGGTAACAGGGCTAAATTCTACAGGCACTTGGTGTCATGATATGGTAACTTGGTCTGCATCTGTACATACAACAGTGACTGCTTCCAGAAACTGCTGGGGTTTTAAACTGTACTTATTTACAACATCCTGCTGAGTCAATCTAACAAAACATACTGTACTGGGATGACTTTGTGATTGATTATTTCCCAGGCTGATCTTTTCTCTCCCAATTTGACTGTTAATAAAAGCTGCAGGAGCGTTTCTTCACCCCACGGCCTCACTTGCTCAGTGACTGGAAGTAGGAGGAATTGGGGATCAAGCTCTGACTCTTGTGCTATGTTTCACTTATTTAAATACTTTCAAGCCTTAGCAGTGTCTGGGGTGGTGTAGGTAAATCAAACATCATCAGGACATGGCATCAGTCACTGCAAGCTGAACATCTCTGTTGGGAAGGTCTTAGCACAGTCCCAGGCATGGGTTTGACCCTGGCCAACTAGAAACTTCACGGGCAGTTTGCAGTTCGTTTGCAGCATTATTCTGACCAGGAAATTTTGATGGCACCACTGGACCTTGCAGAAGAAGGTTTAATAGTGTGCATGACTCCAGGCTTTAATGTCATAGAATGGATTTGGGAAGTATTTTATTTACTGGGAGAGAGGAGGTCTCAGGGTTTATCAAAAGAAAAGTGCTGATTTCCAAGTGACTGTGAGTTACGGAGAGTTCAGTTTTGTTCCTCCTTAGCCAACTTACAATGCAGAGCCAAAGCCTTATGCTGTAGTAACAAATCTGCCTGTTCTGCATGTCATGCTACCTGAGTTTTTTGCTCCTTAGTTATAGTATTCCTTGAGCTAATGCATATTCTTCTTTAGATCTTGAAGTTGATGCCAGCAACTATGAACACTTAAATAATATGGATTTCATGAGTACGATGGAAAGTGGTGAAAATGGAGACGGGATGTATCTCTGTTCCAACACCACAGATGCTTATGCTAAAATGGGTATGAAAGTAATTTTGGGGTTTTAAATCGTTATTTTACAATCACTTGCTGTAGCTGTTCCTTACAAATTCTATTTTCACTCTGAAGCAGTGGCACATACTCAAGTGGCTTGTCCCTCATGCATGGTAGTTCTACCAGAGTACCTAAACCTTTGCAATGTGGGGAAACAGATGAACAGTAGCTCGTGGTTGTTGGGGGAAAATATCTCTATTAATGTCATCTTCTGCTTAATACTTCCTGCCTCAACTTCTCCTTTCTTGTGATCTTTATTTCCTGAACAACAATTTACAAGAAAAACTTAATTTAACTCTGCAATTTTACTTCAACTGCAGATTTCTGTTAATAAGGGCAAGATTACAAGAGTTTTACTGAAAAAAATTCTGTGTAATTGCTGTGTTCCTCTCTTTTTCTTTCCTATGTTTCTAGCTGAATTAGTAGAATATGTGCTCAAAGATCATCAGGAAAAGCAGGTGGAAGACATTTTTGGTAAGATTTATATGACAAAGACTAATTTTCTCCATGACAGTGCTCTGGTTAACATGTGCTTCATGCCACAGTTAAAGCTTCTGTACATCTGGTGTCTTATTCTTTCCACTTGTGAACAGTGTCCCAGGATTTTCTAGAAAAAACAAGGGTTTTCTGCCTTTTTGAAGGATCTTCTCAAAGATGGCAGATTTCTCTCTGAGCAAGTTGCTGATGACATCACCACGACTGTAACACATTCACAGCTCAACTGCCCAGTGCTGTAAATGCCTTCAAGTAGCAGCACATTCCCCCTGAGCACAACAGGGATGATACACATAAGTTCCCAGAGGACTTGACATGTGTGTAAATGCACTTTCATCACTTTTATCACACACACTTATTTCCATCCAGGATGCACAGAGATGCCTGAGGAAGCACATCAAGTTTTACTTCTCACCCAGATCAATGCAACAACGCTCTAATATTATTCCTTCATTCAGTGCTTGACCAGAGATACTTGCTTGGCTTCTGGGATAAAATCATTGCTTAGGTAGTAGCAAAAATGCAGCTGTTTACTATTTCAGAATATATATATTAATGTGTGGCCGCTGAGAAATCCATAAAATCAGAAAGATTCACACAATATTTAACTAATTACTAACACTTAAGTATTTTCCAGTAGAAGAATGGTATCGGTAGCTTCACAGTTTTTGCAAAACAAACCATAAAATAATTTCAGAACCCTTTACTCTGTCTCTTAAAAGATCTAATCCCTTTTGTGCGTAAATTGAGTAACTTCACCTGGACTGAGATCACACTGTGACATGGCTGTGATGTTTTATCCTTTGCTCATCACTGGAGCATGAAGAAGTATTTATGTGTTATTAGCCACTGAATTTATGGCAGTAGATTAAAGTTTTGCATTTCAGAAACTAACACACGGTAAGAAAATCTGCACTGAGAGCTCTGTGGGCTTTCTAAATCATATGGATCTGGATACATGTTTTATTGCATGATTTGGTTTTTATCTTTTATTTGGAGCCTATTCCATCTTTGCTGCCTGTTGGTGTGTTTCTGTAGCTTTTACTTCTTTCTGTAATTTTTTCTAGGAGAACAAAGGTTGACATCTGGCCATATTTCATATTTTTAGCAGGGAACCTCAATTTGGATGAAATGGTTGCTGAGAACACTGAGAAATTTCCTGACATAAAGAAGCAGAAATGTCATAAACGAAGTAAGTGAAGAACATTAAGAATTTGGAAAGGTGTAGTGTTTGAATTCTAAACTTTCATGGTTTTAGCAAACCCCAATGCACTTCTCATGCAGTTCTTCACTTGTTCAACCAGATGTGTTTCCTCCGCCCCTGCTCGTGGTGCGTGGGCAGGAACTGAAAACAGTTCTTCCAAGCAGAGGATTTACAATTCACAGAATTTGTTATCCTGTGACATGACATTAAGCATCAGCTATTTCTTCACATTTTTATCATCCATGTGACAGTGTAAACTTCATTTTCAGTGTATCTATAGCTTAGCAAGTATTGGCTGAACAATTCCCTCTTTAAAGCAAAGACAACGGCAAAAATCTTTGAGTGGCACAAAAATCTGCAGCCTAATTAAAACTTCACAGTCAGAGTGAAATAACAACATGAGGCTTTTCACATTCATGTTTATGCACTGGACCTGCACAGTTCTGAAATAGCTGAATTGAAACTCATAACACCCCCTTCTACTTTAAAAGGCTAAAATAAGTTTCCATGGGGTAAACTTAAAATTACCAAACCGGTTCAATTTTTGTCACTTACTCTCACCTTTCTTCCTTTCAGCCTTCTTAGGCTCTGCAGAGAATTGCTCTGATGCTTCAGAACCAAAATACAGGAAAATTGGTAAGTCATTGGCTGCATAGGAGAAGGTTATTGAACATCCCATGTTCCAAAGTCTCATCCTCAGTTAGGTATTTGAGCTCTGCCTTCTAGAAAAAGTTTGCCCTCATAAATTTGGTGATTTTGACCATCATGCATTTTCGTGGTTCTTCAAAAATCACACTTTTGTACTCCTCTGACTAGTTTCTGATATAACAAATCCATGTCCTCTTATCAGCAACTGTTAACTTGTGCAACTTAGGACCAACCACACAGTAGCCTAGGAACAGTTCATGCTTCAAAAACACATGTTTCTGCCTGGGGATAGAAAAATTACTTTCTTAATATCAACACAGTTGAGCTTTTTCTAAATCCATCTGAGAGAAGAAAGTAAAACAGTGGAAAACTGTCTTGGTGCCAAATTTTGTAATTTTGATCACGTACACCTTTTGTTTATGGCAGGTAATATGACTCAGGTCTTAGTTTGGCGTTTTCTGGGCTTGATCCTCTTTGTTCTAAGTGTGACATCTTCCAAAACTCTGGGGAAACACCCTAGTGAAAATAATAACAGTGAAGAGATGATTTCTTGGCCCGACCATGCTATAAAGTCCTTTAACCAAAGTAAGAAAGGGAGAAGGGGAAATTTCTAGGCTTTGCACATTGTTAGACCTCCTACAAGATGGGACCAGCAGTCAGGCTGGAACTTGCTCTCTACATGTCAACTGGTGCTACTGTTCTTACCCAACTGTAGCCTTAATGGGTGTCTCAGACACAGCTAAAACAGCAAAATACTCTCCCAACATCCATGTGAGAGCAATGAGTTCTGGATGAATATTTTATGCTGTGTTTTGAATTGACATTTGACTCATTGTATGTCAGCACACCTCACAAGTGTCCTCAGGGGATCTCTGACTGTACCAAACCCTGGGGGCTATGTCCATGTCAGGAAGGGCAGCCAAACCAGAATGTAACCTAGAGACCCATCCAGAGAGTTCTTGGGGTTGCACCTCAGCACAGTTCAGGCCAGCAGTTGGTAAGGAACTGGTACAGAATGGATGAAAGTCATAGAGAGCAAACACGTGCACTGGGTCTGTGATCCAAGCTGATTTTCCAGCGTTCATGTGGAATTCTGAGGGAGTGGGGAGGGACGATTTAACAGAATTAGCTGTAGAAAAAATACATTTGCTAGTTCTGGAAAGGTAATCAGAGTTTCTACTGAATGGGTACCTGATGATTGTAGTTATTTAGGCACAGGTGAAGTTCCTGGCAGCTGGCACCCATGAAAGGTGGGTTACCTTCTATCTGCTTAAGTTCCCTCAGAGGTTAGGCACTTTTAAAAGCCTTTGTTTATGCCACAGTAACAACAAGAGTTTTCAATAAGGAAATGGCACATGAGTTCCCCCACCCTACAGAACTTGTATTCCAGTACCATCACAGAGCTAACAGGTGCTTTATAAAACTGCACCTATCCTTTTTCTGGAAGTCCTCAGAATATTTTCTGTCTCTCCACCTTCCTTAATCCAATAAAGGTGCTGAGGAAGGAACACATACATAAGACAGTATAAGTACTGGGTACAAAAAAACTAATGGACAAAAAGGTGGGCTACTTGACAAAATCAGGAATTTATTTAACCTGTCATGAATGAGTGTCACAGAGTGACCCTGCAAAGGTAAGTGCATCACCTCTTCAGAAGGGTAGGAGTCCCTACAGTAAAGAGGATAATGTGTGCTAAATTCAGAGTGGTAAGCAAAGGGTGAGATTCTTTCAAAGGAATTGAATGAAAGTAAAGTTTATGTTTGCCCAACTGTTTTCATAGTTATGGCAATATCTGTTGTCATCTGACCATAGCAATGCAACAGTCCCTGCAGAGGAGGAAATTACAGGGGAATTTATCCCACTGATTTAAGCATGAGCTGAAAAACACTTTTTAAAATCTGGTTTTATACCTCAGTAAAAAAGAAAAGATTCTTTAACAAAATAATATATCAGTTCCTGTTAAGCAACATAAACACATCCCACCTTAAAACGTTTGCACAGTGTAATTTATAGTGGCATAAAACCCACTCGGGTCTGTAGCTCCTGATAAAAACATCAGACCACAGAAAGTGATCAAATATGGACTTACTTTTTGCTGCTAGACAGGAGTGGGAAGGAAAAAGAAAAAAACCTCTGAGAATAAGGATGTGGCAAAACCAAGGAAACTAGCAGAATAATTCAAATTAGCAAGTGTGTCTTACTTGATTTGTAAGAAACTTTCCATAAGCAGATGAAATTGTGCAATGCATGAGCCTCTCTCCCCATCTGTCTCATTTGTGGAAGAAGAAAGAGTGCTGCATTTAAAAGATACATCTTTTAAAATTCAGGTGTTTGTGACTGTTCTTTGGGAAACACTCTTAGAGTTGTCCTTTCAAGCACTGTAGTGTCTCAGCAGAGGCCTCAGTTTGCTGCACCTGGACCTCTTGTGCAATATTGAGATAACAAACTGTGCTTGGGGAATTATCACAGCCAATGTCAGACCTTGCTCTGTCTAATCTGTCAGCTATCCATGTGTAAGATAATTTACATCTAGATACATCTGGAGATTTCTGGAAATAAGACAGGCCAGGAAAGATGAAGAAAAAGAATATTTAAAGGGTGAGCTGCTCAGAAGAAAAAGTGATCTGCTACAGAATTTCAAAAACACGTTTTAGGCTTTGAGAGCTGAGTATATTCCAGAAAGCTATTGTGAACTGTTCCTGCTGACTAGTGATTTATGAGATCTGTTGACATCTCTTCTCTGGTCCCCTTAACTTCTAGTGATGAGATAACTTTCTCCTTTCATTTTGCTTTTTTATTTTAAAGTGGAAGTGCCTGCAGTGTCTGCAGGGGATGGCAGTTTCTTAACTCTGCCTTTCAACAGCCTGCCAGTGAGCTGCACCTCACTAACTAACCAGCACTTGTCCTTTCCTGTTCCTGCTGCCTACGGGTTGGAAAGAAGTTTCCTAATTCCTGGTATGTACACAGAGCTATAGGTGTGCACCTGTACAGAGGGTGATTTATACAAGGGGAAAACTCTCTTATAAATCTTGACCATGAACAACTGCAGGAAAACCAAGCATGGCAGCTGTCTCAATCAAGCACTTAAAGTGAGGCACTCACTAAAACAATGAAAACATTCAAAGGGTATTGCCCCTAATGAAGTAGAAGGCATCCTTCATTTAATTGGTGAAGTGCAGGTTGTAAGAGAACAGTTATTTATTATGTGTTAATCTAAGTAATTACCTACTTGTCTTAAGAATAGAAAGTCACATAAACTTTTATTTAGCTCCAATTACTTTTTCACTGGGAGGATTGTAAAGGACTGAGGGATAATTACATCTGCAATATAGAGCAAAATCTAGGTTGTAATTTAGCTCATAAAAGCTGAGTTGTGAGGGGCTGTGTAGCCACCTGGCCCTGGTCATGCTGTGTAGCAGAGGGTGCTCAGGGTACACTGTGAAGTGCTCATGACAAAGACACAGTTCAACACCTTTCACTGTTAAATCTGTGCTGGGAAGGAACCAAAAGCAGTGTATAAGTTGGAAGTCTCAAAGTATCTGATGCTAGCTGAAGCAGCATAAAGCAGCAGAAGAAATTCTGTTACACTTACAGAAACCCAGAGCTGTGGCTGATCAAATTGCAAGCATTGGATCATCAAAAAAATTGGCCATTGTGAGCTGGGAGGGGGAATGTTTGCTGGCTGCTTGCACAAGCTGCATGATGTTCACTTATGTGAGAAGGATGTAGGGCAAAGGGTGCTAAAATTAATGCAGATACTATTTTCACATCTTCTCTCTTCTGGATCTCTGTCTATATGTTGACAGACTTTGCCTTAAGCACTTTTCATAATATTAATAGAATTTCTTGTTAGACTGTTGAAAACCAGTGGTCACTAAAAGCTGGGTAATCCCTTGTATTTCACTTTTAAGAGTGTTTTTTCTAATGGGTTCTAGGGACCTCATGTGATCCTATGAATTCTCCACAGGAAATATTTGCCTAGAAGCTGCATAAAGGATAACTAACTTTTAGAAAGCTTTTTCTCTCTTAGAAACCTTTAGAAACCAGGAGCTTTAAAAACAGAATAGTAATTGTTCTGCACTCATTTCAGGATCTTCAGAACCCTTGACTGCAGGGTTCCTGCCTGTCAGTGTGAAAGGGAGCCAAGAGAATCCAGGCTTTGCAGATCCTCCTCAGCAGTTACTTAACTTTGTTCTTGAAAATGGTATATCTGATTTTATAATATATCCAGGTAAGAGCAATAGCCTTTCATCTACATAAATAGGCATAAAGCACTGAAAAATCAATGCTGCCAACAAAGTACTAAGTTCAGTTACTGATGCCTGTGATATGCTAAAAACTATCATCTGTTTCTTGCCAGTGCTGACTTCTTCCATGGAAACATTCATACCCCCAAGTTTTCCAGTTAGTTCATTTGGTAAGTAGAAAATTGATTCTTATACCTGTGCAGCACTTTTAACTGATAGAGGGACCATATTCCTTCTACTCAAAGGAATCACTTCTCCAGCCTCTACTCATGTTGATCTTATTGAGGAAAATAAAAATTGATGGTATTACCTTTTTTGTATTGATCACTCTCTGATTAATCTAATCCAAAATAAAGTGCAGGTAAGGAGTTGTAGAACTACAGGTTCAGTTCCTGGAATAAGTCTTTTCTAGTTAAAACAAAGCAAAGCCCACTGTGCTTGAGCCCCATCAGAAAGTGGAAGGTGTCCTGGTCCTGGCATGGCCTGAGCATCTTAAATGCTCAGTGCTGGAAGCCAGACTGCAGCCAGCTCACATGGGAGCCCCAAAACCAAACCTGTGAGGACTTATTTAACTGAACAATACAGAAGCCTAATGTACAGAAAGGCTCATAAAGAAGTCAGAGCCTTGGTCGGGATATAACAGTCCCACCTGCGGCAACAAACTTTCCTGAGACACATTTTCCAGCCCTCGGGGAGGGGTTGGAAGCTGGAGTTTGATGTGAGTGTTCAGCTGCTGGTCCCTGCGGCTGCAGCAGCCCAGGACAGGTGTTCTGTTGCCCTCTGGTGGCTTCCACCGCCACAAAAGCATAAAATGGGGAATAAGAGGCAAATATCCCTAGATATGAGGAAGTCTTTGTAAATTATATATACTGCCTATGTAAATACACAGTGCTGATAATTCCAACTGATTTACAGCAACACAACATATGTATGTTGCAAGTGTCAGAATTCCAAATGCAGCAGAAAAATTAGCACAGAAGATTCCAAGCCAGTGCCTTTTCCTTTTTTGAAAAATTATTCACTCCTGACTTATTTGGCCAGTTTCTCATCTAAAGGTCTCATTACAGCTTCTTTGGTTTTCCATTTTTTTTTTCTAATCTAATGAAATAAATAGTAAACCCAAACCAGACACTTGCCTGAAAACAGGCAAGAACGACCCTTCTTTATTTAATATTTTAGCTTGAATTTTCTTCTACAAGGGGGAGAGCTATCTTTGTATCAAATGTATTCTTTCACTGAAAAAAAGCACTTGCTTACTAGAAGACTGTAGTGCTTCCCTGCTAGAAACAATGCTGAACTCAAACCATTCCAAAGGTTGCTGGCATGCAGGGTAGGAATTAATTTCCAGATCTCTGAAACTCTATGATTTGTATTTCTTTAAACCACATTCTACATCAAGATGATGATATGGTATGAAATGCTTTTCTTCAAACTTAGGGAGATTAACCTGTTTTGATTTGGGGAATTTTTTGCAGATCTCTGCTGCATGGCAGGTAGTTCCAAGACTAAGAGGTTGGGTTTGTTACAGTCTCTGTCAATTTAAATTCTATCTGGCATTTGCAAAGCTTTGCCTACCAATAGTTTTATCAAAACTGGTGGTCTGTCATTGCCAGCCTGTAGAAAATGTGCTCTCTTTGAAAAGCTCCCAATTTCTTTGTGTAAAGGAGGCACTGCTCATCTGACCCATGTGCAAAAATTTGAAAGCAAACAGGCAAAAAGGAAGAAAATTGGACAGCAACAGGACTTTGCCAGCAAAAGCAATGGGTAAATTCTGTTACCAACAGTCACTTCGCTGTGACTCTCATCCTTGGTGCTTGGTTACAAGGTGTAGAATAACAAAGGGAAGCAATTGCTTTTGAAGACACAGAGAAGCACTGTGTGTGAATGAAAATTTATGCCAAACGCTGACATTTAAAAGAACAGTGGATGTCACCTTGCAATGATAGATCTGCTTTGTGCCACCATCAGAACAGCTGTCGGCTTGTTTGGTGCCGTGCTGTCTGCAGCTGCAGCTGGATCCTGCCTGTGTGAGGACTTCTTTCCTTTTCCTTGTAAAGTAAACAAAATATCTCTTCCTCTGGATATATGCTGCAATGAACTTAAAAATTTGTATTAGTCTTATTGTTAAAATTAGTAAGGCTGAATGAATTACTAACTTGGTGTCTTCTTCAAATATACTATTTTGTTTCTCCAGATGTAGAAACGGTTGAAGATATTCAAGATTCCATAGTTCCTTCTGAAGACCCTTGCGAAACACAAGGTGAGCTTAGAACTCTTCAACTTAAACATTCCAGTATTTTTTGGAAAAAGACTCTGTGCCTCATTTCGTACAGAAAAGCTACTTCTTTTAGGAATCATCATTCAACAATTTGTGGAGCTGTTCTGAGGGTCTGGGCACAATTCCTGTTTTCAAGATATTAGACTTGACTACCTTTAGATATCTGGCCATAGTACCTGCTTTTAGCAGGTCAGTGTGCTTAGCTGGTTTTATCATCTGTGTAGATAGCTCCAAAATAATTCAGGTCATAGATTTTAAAGTCTCTGTTGTGCCTGCACTTCTAACCTGCAGCTGCATGGGATAAATCCAGACCTATAGGCTTTATGGGAATGGATGTATTTTCACCCTATTACCATAGTACTTAAAGCACCATGAAATGATGTTGTAATTTATGGGCTGGTTTCTTCAGTTTCTTTGTGCTTTTTATTTCTCTACAGAAAAAATTTCAGAGCTAGTGGAAAGTTTCTGTACATCCCTCAAGGATTATTTCCGAGACACGTGCAAGTTTGTGACCATGGAGCGTGAGGTAGCTCTGGATCACCTGTTTATTGATGGAACACTTGTTCAAAGCCAAACTGAAACCAGGACTGGGAGGAATAGTGCAAAAACAACAGAAAACCAGCTGGTGACTTGCAGTCTGCATGAGAAGGAAAAGACAGCCATTGATAGAAGCCAAATATTTCAAATCCCACAACGTAAAGGCTTAGAGACTAAAGTGATTGTGGTGCTGGGAAAAGCAGGAATGGGCAAAAGCATTCTTGTTCAGAAGATCTGCCAGGACTGGTCCAATGGAGGGTTTTCTGAGTTTGAATTTGTGTTTTGGTTTGACTGTGAACAAATAAGCTTGCCTGAGAAGCGATACAGCCTGAAGGAACTGCTGCTTGAATTTTTTGTAAAACCTCAAGAGGGAAGCAAAGAGATATTTGACTATATATTGCAAAATCCTGCTAAAGTCCTTCTGGTTTTTGATGGTTTTAAAGGGTTGCATGACCATGAGAATTCTCCTCGTTGCTCAGCCACCCAGCCTGAAGAAGATTTGTACAGTATAAAGGAGCTGCTTTCAGGACTCATCCAAAAAAAGATACTCAATGGTTGTACCTTATTATTTACAGCAAAACCAAAAGACAAGGTGTACCACTGTGTGTCCAAAGTGGATAAGACTATTGAAATAGTAGGATTTTCCCCTGAGCAGAGAGAACTGTACATAACCAAATACTTTGAAGGATTATCCCACTGTGACAATGCACTGAAATTAGTCAAAGAGCATGAGTACTTGTTCAGTCATTGTTACAGCCCCGGTATGTGTAGATTTGTTTGTTTTCTTTGTGAGACAGTACTTGAAATGGGAGAGGAAAGCCTTCCTTCCACTCTCTCTGCAGTCTTCCTGAAATTTTTTCAGCAGAAAGCAATACCTGTGCAAACAGATGTTACAACCACAAAAAACCAAGAGAATCTTGCTACCCTAGCCCGAATAGCCTGGTGTCTCGGAGAAAAGCACCAAAGTGCCATGAAAAGTGATCTTTTTCCTTCTAAGGAAGTTAAAGAGTTTGCTCTGAAATACGGATTTTTCCTGCCATTTGCATTCCCCAGACATTCAGGCAGTGAAGAAGAGGAATATGGGAGCACATTTTCTGATTTTGTCATTCAGAACTTCCTGTGTGCACTTCACCTTTTGTTAGCAGAAGAGCTCAAGGATAAAAGTGTAACAAAGTACCTGTCTTTTCCATCCAAAAGGAAAAAATCCTATAACTGGTTAGATTTAGTGCCTCGATTTCTGGCTGGATTGTTGTTTCTCCAGGATGACCCTTGCTTCTGCTCCCTTTCAAATCAGGACACAATACAACTAGTGAAGAAGCAGAATAAACTCTTGAAATACATTAGAAGGCTGCAGATTAATGACCTCTGTCCAGAGAGGTTGCTGGAGCTTTTACGCTGTGTTTATGAGACGCAAAGCAATTACCTCCTGCAACACATGGCCTTAAGACTCAAGCCAGACTTGTCTTTCCTGGACATTGCCCTTACACCACCCGATGTCCATGTGCTGCACTCTATTTTAAAAAGGTCAAGAAAGGAGTTTTCCTTGGATTTGAGAAATAGCAGCATTGACATGCAAGGGCTCAAAGATTTGGTTAGCCTAAAGAACGTGGCGTCGTTCAGGTTGGTCACTCTCTGTACATGGTTTGTAGCACTGTCTGTAGATGACACCTTCATGCAACAACAGCTGTCACATCTGTTGGTTTTGTGTGTTTTGTCACTTCACAGGGCCTCCCTCAACGACACTGTCAGGCTCTGGAAATTTTTAGAACAGTCAAAAGACTACGAGCTGCTGAAAGCATCTGCAGAGAAGTTTGTTCTTAATCCCTTTAAGGCAAAGACGATGAAGGACATCAGTGACCTCTCTGACCTTGTAGAGATACAAGAGAAGATGGTGAATTGGTAGGCTCATTTATGATCAGAAATCCTCCTGTGCTAGCAGTTTCAGAAAATGGGGTTTCACTGACATGTTGCACAGTTCTCTGCTTCTCCAGAAGAGAAGTAACTCAGGCAGTGCAAGCTCCTGTATCATGTCAGGGTGTTCTCCTACCCCAGTGTGAGGTGGATGTCACAGCAGTGTGGAGCAGTGACAGCACCACACAGAATATTCATCAAAAATGCAGCAAAGCAGCCAGCTGCCATTTTTTTCTTCAGATGTCTTTTTAATCTCCACGTAGGCCATCTTTCAATTGCTTTCAGTTGCAAAACTTGGACTGATTCTTTCCCCCTGTAACCCCAGGCCATGAATGAAAGCCTGTTTTGCACTAGTCACATATGGCCTGAGTCAGTCTTTTAGCCCAGGAGGTGAAAGCTTGGGTCTATAAACCCTGTGTTTCATCCCTGCTCATACTGGGACTAGGGGACTGCTTGCAACTGAAAGCACACAGAAATAAAGGTTTTGGTTTGTTTTTGAAGGGATGACTTCCATTTTAAGGTGTGCAAAGTACTTTGATTAAAATATATACATAATAATTTCATGCCTGACAGAAAATAGTTGATATAGAAAAACATATTTTTAAGTTTTACTGGAAAAAGAACTGCACTACAAAAGGGAATTATTAAATTGAAATTACTCAATTGAAGAAAGATTGGAGCAGAAATTATTCTGAAGTTTCCTGGTTCCTCAGTTAATGCAGCAATTGTTTATTTCCTGTAAAAATTTACTAACAAATTATTTTAAAGCACTGTTTTTGTTGTTAAAATATTTATCATACTCTGGCTCTACTGTGATTTTATTTAGTGAGCAAGATGCATCTGATTCCACCAGCTATGAAATTCCTGCCATCAAAAACCTCAGAAAACTCGAATTTGCGTAAGTGTTGTACTTCTCTGCTGATTGATGTGATTACATTTAAGAAGGAGAAGTCATGGCTGCAGTCCTTGAACTGGCATATAGTTAGTTTACAGTAAAGCATTAAGGAAACCTATTTTACTTTTCTCAGCTAGATTTATTAAATTACGGCCAAAACTCAGAAAGAATAATTTCTGGCTCCTGCAGTGATACAGATCAACAAGGTTCTACCAACTTTGTTTGATTTTATTACAAGTTAGCTCCTTACCACCAGGTGTAAATCTTGTGCCACAGGGTACAAAATGTCTTGATTATGATTCAGCTACCTGGGGAATACTTTTTTCCCCCAGAAATGCTCAGCTTTTCCATCTGAGTCTCCTGATGTAATGCTCTACTCTAACAGAGCTTAGGCCATGAGAGAATTTGTCAGAGAATGCCTCCCAAATAAATTATTTATCATCTTTTTCCTAGAAGAAAGAAGATTGACTTGGAAACACTTACTTTGAAAATGAGTGTTTAGTAACATTTCTTTTTTCCTCACAAACTTCAAGCAGTCTCCAGGGCTGTTCTATTGCTTAAAATATCCTGCCATAGGCTGTGAATTAGTTTTGGCAGAAATTGCAACAGTGCAATAGAGAACTCTCAGCAGCTCTTCATCTGTTTCCTGCTCTTCAGGTCTAACCCACCCCTAGCACTGCTATGCTTGGCCTCACTTCTGATTTTATGCTGCTTTCTCTTCTCCTTTCCTCTTCTTATTTCCTTTTATTTAAATTTTGTTTAAAATTCTAATCCTTTTCATTAAACTTGTTCTGATACCAAAGAAACTCCAAATAAGAGGTTAGGTTCTGAGGGACAAATGTTGGCAGCATGGATGTCAAAGTGAAATTTATGCTTTAAGATGCAGTAAAAGGTTGATTTTTACTTAGTCTGAATTGCCAATAGTTGAGGAAAAAATATTTTTTATGTTAGTTATCAAGATTATACTTAAAATTAAAAACGTGAAAAAGACAGAGAAAGAACAGAAATACAGGAATCTAAAAAAAGTTAAATGAGTTTTGCAAAGAGGAACAAAAAATTGGCAAATGCATGTACCACTGATTCTGTGGTTTCTAAGGACCTTGGCCTCATGTGCTCCTCATCTGGAGGCTTCACAGCAGAATTCCTTGCTGCAGGTGGTAGAGAATAGTTGCTTCTAAGGAGGGTAAACAGCATTGGGGGCTTCAGGGAAAAAACTTAAAGGTTCTTAAACTTTGCTATTTGTGAGCAAGTGAAAAAAAATTGCTGCATGTCTGTATTTTCTTCCAGGCTGGGTCCAGTGTGTGGCCCCCAGGGATTGCTAAAACTCGTGAAAATTCTTGCAGCATTTCCATCACTTCAGCATTTAGAGTGAGTTCTGCTAAAGATCAACTTTGCCACCGTTGCTCCTCAGCAGCCTTTGATGATGGGGGAGCTCTTGTACCCGAGAAACGTTTTCTTTGCCTGCAAGACTCCTTGCTTTGATGAACAAACTGAACAGCAGACACATCCTGAGACTATAACAGCAGATGAAAAGCTCTTCATCCTCCCTTGGGACACTTGGTGGTGGCTCATTCAGTACTCTCAGTGACCTCCCTGGGTGTTCCTTGGCTTGTGGGAAGGGTTTAGTGCAGACCCACTGGGTGCTCCCCCTTTCCTGCCACAGCACTGCTCAACACTGCCTGAGGGTCACTTCTTTCTTCCTTGCAGCTCCAGAACATGCCCTTATCCATGAAAAACCAACTGTCTCTTAATTTTAAGCTTCCTTACACTAAAACAATTGTACCAACAATAGCCAACACTCTGCCATGGTGTCCGTGGGAAGATTATTGGGGTTTGAAAGGGCCTTTGGCCTCACTGGCTCAGCCGTTGGCCATTTGTCTGTATCAGATCTGGCCTTTTCATGATATTTTGGGAAAACAATAAAGCTTAAAGACTGAAATGAGTCTAATATATCCCATCATTACCTGCCAGATTAGAAGGGGATTGAGTATCTAAAATTGTTACTAGGTATGAAGAAAAACGTAATTTCTAATACTCTCACTCTGGAGAAGGAGCTGTTTAGGCAGGGATTTACAGCCTCTGCTGGATTTTGTCGGTTCTGTATTTCTCTGTGCACAGGAAATCTCATTTCAGCTTAGCTGGAACACAGCTATTTCATAACCCTTTTAATAATCTTGCATATCAAAGGAAATGGGTCAAGCCATTCAACTAGTAAAAAAAAATTCTTAGGCTGTAAATTTGGGCAGCAGAAAGCTGCTTATTAGAGAAGCTGTAATTTGTGTGATACTTCACGCTGATTGAGGCTACTGCAGAGAAGGAGCTTTCCAAGATAAATAGAGTGGTCTCTGAGGTGAATAAACCACAAAAATTCAGATTAAAAGGGGAGTTAATTCTCTTTGTCGTCACCCAGCCTGGACACTCTGAGTGAAAATGGCATAGGAGATGAAGGAGCAAAGAGTCTATCTGAAGTCTTTCCAACTCTGACATCACTGGAAACATTAAAGTAAGTGCAAGGGTAACAGTTCTGGGAAATTTTGCAAAGAAATATATTAAACCCAGAGCCTTAAGGGACTGTGTGTTAACAATTATGGGCACAACTACTCCATGGGCATGGAAGACCAATGAGGCTATGGAGATAATTAATCTGTATATTCATTACAGAAACAGGATAATCCTATGGCAATTCCTCGCTGCTCCTCAAGGGCCATGTTCTGTCTTTTTCTCTGTGTTTTACCTGAACAGACTGTCCAAATTCTATTTAAAAGTATTAAAATTAATTTTCCCCATATGGTAATAAATGAGAATAAACGTGCTCAAATAACACAGTGATCTCACTTACTGCAGTTTATCACAGAATAAAATAACAGACGTGGGTGCGGAGAAACTCGCGACAGCTCTTCCTTCCTTGTCTTCCTTAAAAACACTAAGGTAAGCAGTGTGTCCTGTTGAGTTGTTTTATACAACATACCTTGCTGTCTCTGTCAGAAATTACTGAACATTAAACACTGTGCAGCATTCAAGCTTTTGACTTCAGTCTTGCACGAAGTCTTTAGAAAGAAGAGGAGTAAAATTCTGACCCAGCGCAAACATACAAAAGGATGTCTCGGGAGTATGAAGTTGTGTTTTAAACTTTAACTGCAAATAAGCATAAATTGAAAGCTAAAATGTACTAAACATATTTGAAAGCCCTTGATCTAATATATAGTCTGTTTACATTATCCATTGCTCAATTTTGACTATACTGGTTTGGTTTTCTGCAGCTTGTACAATAACAACATTAGTGATTTTGGAGCAGAAAATCTGGCAAAAGTTCTTCCTGCAATGACATCTTTAAGAGTGCTAGAGTGAGTATGAAACCTTTTGAAATGACCCAGGAAATCTTACTTCCTTGGAGACTGAAAATTCAAATGTCCCATGGCTTGGCTTTAGAAGAGACAGAAATTGAGGAGGGAAATTTCACAGGGAAAATGTGTTTGTGCAGAGTCCAAACAGTCAGTGATTAGAGAAGATTAAGGAGCAGTTCACCATAAAAACTAAAATACTGCTGTTAAGATGGGAGAATAGGGTCATGGGGAGTTGGAGAAGGACCTAAGGTACATAGAAAAAGGAATCCCTCAGATGAACTAACATAGTTGAGTTTCTGTTTGACCTTTTGAGTACATTATTACAGGCTTTTTGAATCAAGAATCTATTTTGGTTATTTTTTTCTTTCTTTCCCCATCTGCAGATTAGCCTATATAGTATTTTTCATTTTGAATTACATGTTTGATTACACCACTACATGAGATGTGTTCTGGATTAACAAAGTTATTTTTATTCCTCAGTGTTCAGTACAACAAAATAACTGGTGTTGGAGCCCAGCAGTTGACCAACAGCCTACAAAAATGTCCTCATATAAAGAACTTGGTGTAAGTCTCTTGATAGGCTGTTTGCTGTACCTTCATTCTGTAAAACTGGGGTAGAAATCATGCTAAAGCTGTGATCTGTATTTGTGACTCACAAATTTATGAGGCACAAAAGAGACATCACCAAAATACAAAAGCAACCACAATGATGTTAAAAAGTTGTCTCTATTTTCAGCTGCATTACTTTCCAATGGTCCCAGGCAAGCTTGTCCTGCCTTAAGCATAGTTTACATTAAGCCTATGTTTGGTTGTTAGTCTTCTACCCTCCCAGAGATCTCAACCTACTCAGTGCTGCAGGACTTGTGTTTGGAGGATAAACAATGAGCAACCATCACTACAGCTTAAATAAATGCCAATACACATTCAGAGGGAGTTTGATGGAAAGGTAAAGAACAGTTACAGAAATGGGACTGTAGTGTGTCTTGTAACCAGAGTCAGCAAGCTTATGGAGGACTGAGCTGCTTTTTTCTAAATCAAAATATGTTTTCCTTTGTTCCATAGCTTAAATACTTTTATAGCATGATATTCAAAGGGAAAGGCAACTTAAAAAAAACAAAACACACACACACACAAAAATAAAACCAAACCACAAACAACAGCAAAAACAATAAAGCCACAAACATAACAAACACATCAAAAATACTGTGAAGCAAATTACACTTCTTGAAATCCCTTTCCTTTCTGAATTTGCCCTTACAGGATGTGGAATCCCACCATTCCCCATGGAATTCTGGAATACCTTCAGCAGCTGGACTCTAGGATCAGTGTATAGATTCAGAGGATCTCACAAAGGTAACAGAAACCATGGCTCCCTAAGACAGCAAGATTTGTTTCTGGGGGAACTGTTGATTCCAGGCTCCCTGGCAGCAGGCACAGGAACAGCATCCACATGTCCATGGACAAGGACAGAGATGCTGCCCTAGAGTGGCACAGAGTAGTGTCACACCAGGGCCCCTTTGCCCCCACTCACCTTGCATCCCCCATCTCCCTGGCTCCTGCACTAGCAGACTGCAAGAGCTACATTAAGAAAAATGAACTTCTCCCAGATCTCCCAGTTCAGCCCAGTTCAGTTGCCCTGCTTACCTTCTCTTTTCTGCTGCATAAAACTAAAGCTCAGTGTACTTCTTATGTTTAATAGATGAGTTCTGTGCTCTTCAGAGATTGTTTTATGTTGATTTTCAGGAAGCCCTTTCACTTTTCCTGTGTTTGGCACAAATCCTCAACAGCTGCTTGTCTCACTATGAAGCTGTACCTATACTGTACTCAGAGCAAACCACTGGTTCCTACATTCGTTGTTCTCAGTCTCATCGTGTGGTTTAGCCACTGGCAGCCACTTCATTGATTCTGCCTGCACAGTTTCCACTGTTAATAATTTAATAAGTTTGCCAATGATCACCAAGATCTCACTGCCTTGATGCTCCTGGACTGAAGGAGCTGCAGCTGGCATGGGAAGCTAGGGATCTGTGTAGGATTTCTGTTCCCAGCTTTCTGCCATATGCTTCCTCTTGCTCTTAAGTGAAGAATGACGTGCCAGAGTCAAGCCAGATACCAGATGTCCTTCAGCTTTCTTTCAGATGGCAAGAAAACACATATCACAGTGAGATCACCAGCTGCATGAGCTGTGGTGTGACAGGGCTGGCAACGGTTGCAGTGGCCAGTGGCTCCCTAAACCATGCAGTGAGCTGAGCTTTTGCACAACTGCTGCTCTCAGTGCACTAATCACCAGATGTAGACTGGGCTGTACATATGGCACTGACCAGGCTGCAGGTTGTGGAAGACTCATGCCACAGCAACTTCACAGGCTGGCCTTACACAGCAGCAGAGAAAAATTGTTGTGGTCCTTAACAGCCTACAGTCAACTAACTCTTTGTCCTGTTGAATGACTGTACCCACTTGGGAAACACAACATTAGGGATACGATCACTGTGAGGAAACCTTCTGCTTTAGCGCTGAGGAGAGGTAATGGTAGGAAATCTGGGTCCTGCCTCCCAACCTTGAGACATTCAGCATCTACCAGTCACTGCTCTCTGTTTACAGAGCTCATCAAATATCTGATTTTGGTAATCTTAATGGTGATCAGGCTGGTGGGTGTATTCCTAATATTCTGTTTTCATCATTTCACAGGAATCACAAAGAAGAGGGGAATTGTGTCCTCTGTGCTTTCCTATCTTCTTGCCGCTTTATGAATCAGAGGCAGATTTTCATGTTGCAAAAAAGGTCGCATTTAAGTTTCTAAGTGATGCTTAAATTAGGTGAATTATAAACGTTGAATTTTCAACAGTCATTTAAAATGTTATTTAAAGACCCAGTCGTATTCCTACTGAAGTGATGAAGAGTTAAGCAACATCAGGTTTCATAGATGAAAAGAGCATCTGGATATTGTGATCACCATTAAAGGAGACCAGAAACCACGAGGATGTTGACAGTGTAAAATTCCATCATTGATTCATCAAAGAGCAGACTGAAAGCTGCTGAATCTGCAACACCTGAAGCAGTGATAGATCAAATCTGATTGTTTCATGGTGCAAGTGGTAACTGTGATCTACTTTGGTCTGATGATTTTGGACTTTCAAAGCCCAGTGTTAATGATTCTACCTGTGTGTATGGGCTGATTTGAAGCATTAAGATAAGGAGCATAAAAAAGAATGATCGGTCCTAGAAAACGTGAAATTGGAAGACTATCCACGAGAATCTAGAAGTGATTCTTTTCTTGATGCTGATCATCAGTGCTGTCTTAAGGGATAGAAGATATTTTCTATCATTTGTTTGTTACAGAATGCTTTTTCCTGGGGGAAAAAAGAAAGAAGTAATGAGAAGAAAGGAATTAAAACTGAAAAACTACTAAGGATTTTTCTGATATCACAGAAATCCAAATGCGTACAAATACCTTAAGTTTATTGCACAAAAATCCTCAAAGTGACAATCTTTGAAGGTTTTTACTTTGTCTCAAATGAGAACTGTAAATTCATATACCTGTATTGAGATTTAATCTCTTAAATGCAACATAAATGTTTACAGGCATCGATTTTATACTTGACAGTGATCGCACTACTGTGTGTGGTTTATGAGGTGCTCTGGTACAGTTATGAATAACTGGGCAAAAACAGACAAAAATACATTTCAAAGCATTATCATGTCTATGCTGCTAGTCTCAGTCATATGTGGGCCAAATACTCATCCTGTTGCTACAACAGCAAACCAGTTGTCTCGGGTTTTTTCCTTTATTTCTGCTCTGTGAACATGGAGAGAACTTACAATTGTACAGAGACAATTGTCAGGTCAGCACTAGAGTTCTGGCTTTCTGTCAGATACAGTCTGAGACAGAACAACAAAAAGGAATAGAAAAAGCCAGGAATGTTTCATATGCCACAAATTGAGAAGTCTCTCCTTCACAGTTAGCTCAGGGTTAGCTCAACCACTTCTTTGAAATCTCTTCTGCTACGAAGCACTGACAGTACTGACCCAAGTATCTGTGCAAACTAGAATTTCTCAACTAACCTCTCAAATACTCTGGTACTTGGGCTTTTAAAAGTCCCCAATTTAAACAGCTCAAACCCACAATCTTTATGTTCTTTCTAGCAAGTTACACTCTTCTGCTTACGTTTCAGTGCCTGAAGGATCTTGACAGCAGGGATAGAGAGTGGACAAATTAAAGACAGAAGGGAGGAAGACCTGTTTGTTGTTTCTGAGAGCAGGGGATCAGACATTGTACATGAAAGAATAGAGAGTGAGGTGGAAAAACTCTATGGAGAATATGAATGTAATTAGAGTGTGTATTTTTCTTAACTGTCTGCTTGGTTCTTCTCTCTAGCCAGAGTCATGGATAAAAGATCTCATTTATACTTCCCTTTTTGAGCTGCTTGAATGGGAGGTAGTTTGAGCCAAATCTTGTGTGATATTCCCATCAGCCTGCAGCGCTCCAGCCGTGCACATCTACGGTGAACCCTTGGCTTGGCTTCCCTTAACTAAGCTGGGGATGGCAAATGCCCCTTCAGGCACATACTCTGCTGCTGCACTTTACTGTGACTGAATCTGAGAATGTGCTGAATATTACCCAGGCAGATGAATATTACAGGACCCTGTCTGGACTGATAAATTCGTGTTGTATATACTGCTGTTCTCTTTCTAGGAGTTAGCAAGAGATGTATTTTTATAATGTACAGATTGTAAATTGTGAGACCGTGTTTTGGTTGTCTTTACACATCTTTTTTTATGTATTAATAAAACTGAGTATTATGTTTTACAGTACCTCGTAGTACCTGTTGAAAATTATTTTGATTTTCCTCTTGGAAACACTATGAAACCACTGCTGGCTTCTGTCATCATGACAAGCTCAGGGCTTCATGTTGCAGGTCAATGGGAAGCACTGTGTGGGAGGGAGACAGGTTGGTCCTGCTGGCACTTAGCAGTTCAGTGGTCTGGAAATGGAGACATAATTCTTTCTTAACAGGCAATGGGGTCTTGCAATGCCAACTGACAGACTGTGAGTTCAGGATCACAAGATGCAAAAGGGCTGACTGAGCCTGCCTGCTAATAAAAGTAAAAAGGTTTTTTCATCCTTTCTAAATCTCTGCAGTTAAAAGTTCAAAAATTAATCATGGTTCAAAGTCTGGATATTCTTGAGGCACAAAGCTCCTCCAAAATGCTTTTGTGAAATGAGTGTTTTGTGTATAGAGACTGAATTCACTGGCTCTCCTGAAAGAAGCTGTTCTGATCAAATCTGTGTTCTAAAAATCTTTTAGGGTGAGAAAAATGCTGCTCTCTTTATGCCAATCTCTTTTTGTTGTCAAAGAAGCCTTGTTAAAATGCCAGGGATTGTGTTATGATGGAAGTCAGACCCTGTAACACTCTCCCCATCCTTTAAATGTACGAAGCTGAGCTGTTCTGAGAAATCAGAATTCTTAATCTAAGATTCAGAGCCTCCAAAGTGACTTATTGGGTGGAATTTGTATTGCCTTATCTGTGCACTGTGTGGCATAAACCCACTGCAGGGAAATTACTACAAAATGCTGGGTACTGCAGTGAGTACCAATAATGACAAACTGAACCATGTTCTTCAAATGGCATACATGTGGCCCTGAAAAACTAGTGAAGCCATCTCTGAACAGTATGAACTTCTGATTACACAGAAGGAATGCCCACTTCAGTAGCAAAATTCAGCCTTCCTTGTGTTAGCACCAAATGGGCATGTGAACACAAGCTTGACAGGTTTTTAAACTTGGTTATTCTTTCTATAGATACCTAGATGGGGATTTAGTTCCCTAAATGTATCTTTACATGTTAGAATATTGTGCCCTAAGTGACTTCATTCCTGAATTGCCAGCCAGGGATTATATGGAACAAAGCACTTGTCAGTGTTTTAAAGCCTTAAAATGGATCTGATGAAACTTATGTTGGAGAAAAGCTACTTGGCTCAATGCCAGTGCTTCCCCTCTTGCAGGAGCAGCTGAAAACTGTATTTGGGGCACAGAAAGTTTGGAAACTGGGAGCTAGTTTATACTGCCTAGGGGCTAAAAAAGGCCATTAGAGTGCAACACATTGGGAATATCAGGAAAAAAAAAAATTGATATGCAAGTTTCTTTGTCATTGTTCCATAGGGGAGCTAAACCACCACCCTCTTGTTCCCCCATGCTGACTGTCAAGAGGCTCATGATGTGTCTGGATCAGGAAGCCCAAGCTCGAAGCAGATGGTAAACACAGACCTCAGAGGACAGACATCATGCAGAGAGAGAAATTGGGAGAATTGTTTCCAATTCTGCTTTATCTGAAATGGTCTTGATACATCAACTTGGCTAAACAACTACAGTTACAAAATTCACACTCTTCTAAAAAATAAAACCAAACCCAGTCCAATACCTGCCCTCAGTAACGTGTGGGTTCTTCCCACCACAGTTTCTGATGTTTCAGTTCAGGTCTGATTTCTTAAGCAGTTGTTCATGAGAAGGATTTCTACCTGCTGGGCATCTCAGCAATCTGGAACTATGTGAGGTACCTGTAGGAAAACTAAGATTTCCTAGAAAGTGTATTTAAAGTATTTTCTACCCAAATAGAATAATAACAACTCAAATATGACTGCTTCATTTTTCATGGAAAAGGTCAGTTTTTATTGTATTGCTTTCACATCTGTACATAGGAACATGAGCTTAAACAATCTGCCAAGTATTCCGTCTTAGGTAATGAATCCATCTGACTTATATAAAATTCAATCTCTGATCTATTTCAAAACTCACAATTTAAATAAAATATCTTACTAGCACAGTTCTTTCCATGATACTCCCTGAACAGAACCTCCTTGCAGTCACTCCTGCATATTATCCCCTGAGAAAGCACTGCCTTTGAACTACTGGCTGGTAGAGTTTTCAATGTGTGATTGTAAAACCCTCTTAAGCTATATGTAGAGCGTGTCCACTTGGGTGACATGGCATTTATTCAAAAGTTTATCAAATCTGAGTAACATCTTGATTTTCTGTTATAATGGAACGTGGATTATCTTATTTTTCATACAGTCCATCCCGGAATTACCCTTGGAAGCCCAGCATGGTGCCTGAATCACTGCAGTTAGTGCACCCTCAAGAAGCAAAGACCTTGAAGAGAAGTCACAAGTGACAAGGTCTGACGACAACTCTTCTTGTTGTTCTCTTGTCCTTATTTCCATCTCCACATTTCAGAGTACAGTTTCTTTCCAGGACTTGATCCATTATCCTGGTCATAATCCATTTCAGGTGTTTAATGAATCTGTTTAAAAGAAAACATATAAATACAGAGTAACCTTCCCATAGCTGAAATGAACAGAAGAGTCACTGTATATGTGAGATATAGCACCATGTCCTTGACTTTTTAAATCAATAAAAATTAAAAATCAAACCCTTTTGCGACTATGGGTGATAATTCTTTGAGCAGTAAAGGCCTGAACAACCTTTCATATAAATTAATGTCACAGTTCCTGCTAATATCAGAGAACACAAGTCCTTAGTGGAACTTTAGCAGAGGCATGAAGATATCAGTGTGAGGGCTGAGAGAGGTATGAGAGCAAGCTGTGAACCACAGTCCATCGTGCCAACTAGTAAGGGATGTTCTCAAGAGAGTACAACAGCTGTGACATACTGTGGGGTAACCTCTTTTATGCCAGGTTTGATATCATCAGACCTGTTCATTAAAACTGATGTTTGAACTGGCTACTCTTTCTTAATGAGATACTGTTCATTAGAGTGTTGTTATTTTTTGTGTCATTGTGTTAACTACCTACATTTGATGTAGGTCTGATTTTTGAGTCACGTTGTTCAAACCACTTTGGATTCACTGGTAAGTAGTTACAGAATTAAGTAACATTTTGGGGCAACTTCTTGGTCTTACTGGCAAGAATAAATTACTGTTATATTGCTTTATCCCAGTTTAACCAATTTGCCTTGCCTAAGTCAAAGTATCCGACTGCTATTAGGAGATGATTTTTTACTACCCTCAGAGGTAAATACAAGAGCTGTGGATTATGAAGATGCTGGGCACTAGTGACTGTGTCCATTTGGTGTTGTGATCTCACAGATGACTAATTACTACAGCGTAGAAGGGTGCAGCTCTGAGGGGGGATGAATCTGTGTTGAGGATGAGCTGAAGGCTCATCCTCATAAGGCCAAGAGCAGGTCCCCTGGCTGCCTGCAGCTCATCTGGGCTGTGTGGAGCAAGTCTCTGGAAGGACAGCTCTTGCCTCCTTCCCCTTTCTGGGTGAGAATGAAGAATGAACTATGATGATCACATGTTGTGCTTGAGCTTGGACTGACATAGGAATAGTGTCATTAACAAGGGTGTTAAAGGAAGCTGAAAGCAAACAGGCTGACACAGTGCTGGGGGAAAGGTTCTTCTGTGGATTGAAAGCAGATTAAAAGATTGGAAGGAAAGAATAAGCCTTGGTAGGAAAGAACTCAGTAGCAGAGTACACCAGGGACCAATTTTTATTCATCACCATTACTGACCCAGAGAAAAGAATGAATAGAGGAATCTTCCAGACTGCAGAAAACAAGCTCTTTCAGGTATTCAAAGGCTGCACTGATAGGAAGCAAATTCAGAAGGATTTCATAACATTGAGCAGCCAAAGGTGTCGGGTTTGGAAAACATTTGCTAAAGGGCTGGGCAACAATGTGCCCTCTACCATCCCACATCCTGTGGATCCTGGGAAGCACAAAGAGAACAGCCTGCAGATTTTGGTGTCCCAGAGACACCTCTGCCCCCGTCAGAGGTGGAATACAGGGTTAGAGGATCGTGGTCTGACTCATCACAACATTTCACATGTGGTTGTGTGCCAGTTACTGCAGATGCTGGGTCAGAAACAGAAAGCTCTTGTGTCCAGAGAGGTATTTCTGTCCAGTGTCTGTCAGCTACACTACCTGCTACCAGTAAACATCAGCTCAAAATCCTGTCTCTTAAGCTCAGGTTACAAAAAGGGGGAAAAGCTGCTCTACCAGGTAACTCATTTCATGTTCATTTGATTGCTTTCCAAGTGGAACTAAAAACTGGTCTGCAGCAGACAGTTCAGGGAGAGACTGTTAGTATTCTGCACTGTAGATCAAATTCTAGGCTGACTTAAAAATAGCACAGCAAAATGTATTGGGCCTCCAAAGCAACGTATAAAGCCATCTAATGGAAGTTTCAAGTAGGGCTGCTAGTCCAAGACTGTAATTTGTTGTGGCAGATATTAAATGGGGTGTGAAGTATACAATTGAACAAGATATTCAATCTTGCCTTTCTCATTTTCTGATTAAAAGGCTGTTCCTCAAATTTCATGTGAACCTATTTTTTAACAGAAAATTTAAAAAAAAATGGAAAATTATAAGGTAGAAAATATTTTTAAAATCTCAGAACTACAGTCTTCCAATAGCCAACATATCTGCAAGCATTTAACAGTATGGTTGTAGCAGCATAACTCCAGCTTCAGAAGAAACTCAGTCATTATATTTTTGGTAATTCTGCCCGTGAGGTTATTGTTCATCACAATTCAGCCTGGACCAAAGGACACACGGTGACTTTATTTTCCATTCTGACACCGTCTGCTTTCTGTTTCCTGACATTCTGCAGGAGTGTGTTTCAGATCTCGTGGCCTTTGGGCTCTGCTGCCTGAGCAAACCTTTGGTCTATTTTTTCTGGCCCTTCAAAGAGTATATTTGAACTTCAAAGAGTATATAACTGAACTGGAGTTTTACCCAGCAATCCTATCATTCAGTGCACGTCATCATTTTCCATAATACCATTATTTTCCATATATGGCTGCTATTAGTCTTTGCCCTTTTTATCACACATATTAGAAATGTATTTGTGTCTTCAGAGAGCATCACTCAAATTATTCAGCTATTTTTTTCCAAGAGTGTGGCCCAAGTACTAAAACTGATCTGGGAAAAGAAAGACAGTGTGACAGTTTCCCTCAAGACACAGAAAGATTTAACAACTTATGCCTACTATTTAATCCCTCTTGACAGCTGCAGTCCTTATAAACTAGAATCATTATGAGGGGGCAACTACGTAGAGTTGAACTGGACAAGTATACACACTAAATGTCTCTCAACAAATTATTCTTTTCTTCTATTTTAGGATTGCTAGTTATTAGCTGAACTACAGTGGCACTTTGTCCCTCCTCCAGAGGAAACAAACACGAAGAATTAAATTGGATTCATTTCTTAATTCCTTTGACAGCTTAGAACTGGTATTTGGCTACTGCAGACTATTGAAGTTGATTACAGTAAGCTTCATTTTTATAGGAAAGAACTGGAGATATACTTTTTTAATTATTCTTTAAAATTACCCGTGGCTGAGGCTTTTAACCCATGATGTACTCAGGCATGAACTATTTCCATCCAAAACTGAATGTCTCCCTATTTTCTGTGCCTTGGTTTAATTCACATTATTAACAGCAGCTTTTGGAAAACTTTTTGAAAAATCCGCCTACTCTCTTTGCATTATATAAATAAATGCATTTGGTAGAAAATCGCTTGGGACTGCCCATGGCTGTGGTTAATGAGTCTGCATGGACAGTTCAACAGAACCATGATTTTGTCTTCCTTCCATCTAGGATGAAATTCCTATTAAGTACAAAATTGTCTTTAAAGCAGAGTTATCAGGTAAGTTCAAACACTGAATTTCTATTAATTTTAGTAACATCTAAGAATTCAAACCACATTTTTTAAATTGCTCTTAAGCCTCTTGTTACTATAACTCATAAAATAGCCAATTTTAATTCCATAATCTGTATCATGGAGTCAACAAGCCACCTTGGAGATTTCTACAAAGAGGGAAAAAAACATAGTGAAAACTGGTAAGGCAAAATAAGTAACAGATTGCTGTTCTCATTACTTTTAATATTTAAAGTCTGAAAAGGAAAAAGTCAGGAAGTGGATTCTGATGCATTTATGTGATGCATTTATGCTGACAGTGCCAGTGATAACATCCTTCTGATCTGCCCTTTACAGGACATGTGCGTCTCAGAGAGATAAACTGAGGCACAGGTGAGTTAAGCTCACAAAAGACACCGGTGGCAGACACAGCAAGTAGTCCAGCACAGTTATTTCCCTCCTAACTGGGCTATGCTCCCACAGACACTGAGCCTGCAGTTCTACTTGGCACTGTATTGATGAGCTGGTGAGCAAAGCTATTTCTTTGATTCAGAATTTAGATGTTGACATTCAGCAGAAGTGCTGAGTCACACGTTTTTGAGTGCTGGATTCTGCTCACTGAAGATATTCATCATATTTCATCTTATGAAATAATACAAGTAATGATATATAATATTGTAATGTGTGACAAATATACTGTATATATATATACACAATATATATACAATTATATATAATATTGTAATACCATAAGATTATATAAATTCAGTATTTCCTATTCAATTTTGATTATTGATTACTTTTGCTCATTTTCTTTCTGACAAGAATACTTTGTGATGAGTCACATCTGATTTTATGAAAATCTGAGAACAGTCATGTGACTTTATTCCAGGGGACTTCAAATATAATAAAGAACCTGGCACACTCTAAAACAGTAGATGACACAAACAAGCTCAGTCCTGTTCAGTTTACACAGATTAATTTCTCCATTCTTTTGAATAGGCCAGGGAACTTCTTTCAGTTGCTTAGTTAGCTGTCTGCCTTCAATCTCTGCCACCAATTATGCTCAGAAACTTGGACATGATTTTGCTCCTACTGAGTTTATTCAAGTGAGGGTTTTGCTGCAAGAGAGAACAGAGCTTTTCTGATCCACAAGTTCTTTTAATTTTACACCTAAATTAGCCTTTCCACATGTTGCAGAATCACCTCTTGGGATTTCCTCCCTTTGTTTTCCTGTCACACATGCCACTCAACTCTAAAGGCACTGCTTTCTAAAGGCACTGAGGATGCTGCAAGGTTTCAGCTGAGGCTAATCATAGCTCCTTGGTTGCTCTAAGAAACAACTGGTGAGTCACATGAAGAACACTCCTATTTGATGCAAACAGGATTCCTATGTATTTTTCATCACTGCTGAAAAACTCAGACAAATTCCTCCTGAATCCTCAGCACTTCTGGATGGGAGGATGCAAGGTGGGTGGGGAGCCTTCCCAGGCTGTGGAGAGCACGGATTAACACTCATACCGACCTCGGGTCACTGCAGGCTAGGCACCAAAGGAATTTAAATCTTCCCTTTCAGTGCCTTACTGCTGCTCCCAAAGCAGAAAATACAGCCCCAAATTAGGGGCTGCCTTGCTAAGGGACTGCTGAGGAGGAATGGCACAGAACAGTGAAGAAACCTGTAACCAGGGTATTAACACAAATTCCTTTTCATGGTGACATGCTGAGTGTTTGCCTCGTAGCTAAACAATTATGCAATTTGTCGCCTGGCTGCTGCGTCTCTAAATATAATTAAATATATAAATATATGAAACACAGTAATAGTATATTTTTTGCTGCCTAAGAATCGATCTAATTTTGGGATTTATGATTGGATTCTCAGTGGGAACCACTATCTAACAGGACAGCTTCCAAATTAAAGGATCAAGGCTGGAGTTGGTACCTGTGCAGGCAGAGCTCCATTAGCTCACAGTGGATATAGACTGAGACTTACTTCTGAGCTTTATGAAGACCTCTGCATTTTGATTTCTGCATATGGAGATGACAGGGTTTTATAGTCCAAATATCAAGACGTTTCCAGATCTGCTTATCTTATTAACATGAAGGAAAATTCTAAGAAGCCCATCTATCTACACTGAATAGGATTGTGCTCAGGCCCTATACTCTATCAAACTCTATGTTCATACAATGGGAAAAATCCATCAAGGAAAACTATGTCTGCTGCTCTCCTTAGGTCTTCCTGAAAACTGATGCAACTCATCATGACAAATTTTAGTCAGGAAAAACAGTGATTTTAAAAAAGTATTTTTAATCCCTTAAATGGCATTTAACCCACTAAATGGCATTGGAGTAATAAGATTTGGAGTTTGGGGAAAGGTATTTTGGGGGAGAAAATGGATAAGGATTTTTGCACCAAATCTTGCTTAGATTTCCAATCGTTTTTAGGAATTTCTTTCCTGTAACACAGAGCACGTATGTTATTTGCCCAGCCAAAAAAGGAGGAGACAGCCACAAAAGTAGCCATCAGTGTTTTGTGAGGAGGTTTGTTCTGCTCCAAACCTTCTACTCTAGCAGAAGTGATTCTAATCCAGTTGCTTGGGATGAACCACCAAATGTTGGCATGTTTCCTTTTTAGTGACTATATGCAGTGGGATTTCTCCAGCAGCAACAAAATCTGTTCACTCCCTCGTTATGCTCCCACGTGCCTTTGACCAAGTGTTGTTCAGCTGTGTTTGTGCAATCAATGTTACTCCGACACCAGTTTTTCCTTCTAAACTACTGACCAAAATCAGCTACTATTGCTTGATAGGGAATCTGAATAGAAATATTTAGGAGATTTTAACCTATATGAAAGATAGAACTACATGAAAGGTTTGTTTGGGTTTTTTCTAAATTAGAAGACTGTTAAAATAGCTTGATGTTAGCTGGTATTCGTACAGTGTGTTTTCCGAGGTTATGCTTGTAACCTTATAACCAAATTTCTTATTTTCATCATTTCAAAAGTGTGGGGGGGGAAGCGAGGTATCCTGAACTGGTTTTCAATTTTACAGACAGTATTTTGCTAAAAAATCCACTGGCAGATTTGCTAACACATTTTAATTTAAACTGTGAATGTTTTCATTAACATACATTTGGCACAGAAAGTCCTAGCCAGAAACAGTGATTTTCCTCCCAAATGCATCTCAGTGTGTTAAAATGCTAAATCCATACATTTCCAGAGTTTTAGAATCACTCAGAACTACAACAAATTGACCAAGCAAACCCTCGTGCTACAATTAAAATGGGAAGAACGGTGAGCTGGGTAGTTTGTCATGATCCAAGAGAGCGGTTTTAAAGGGCAGCTGACTAAGATGTGTTTCTGGCTCGGGGATGGTCTCTGAGTTGTACTAAATATTAGCCGGGATGCTCATTTAGATTCAGAGCTGCTTGCAGGACGGGATGAGCAAAGTTGCTGCCCAGCTGTACAAGCAGCACAGCTGCAGTGGCTCGATGAGCCCTCGGGGGAAGTCAGGGACGCTGTCCCCCCCGGCCCCCGGGCGCTGCCGGGCGGGGAGAGCGCCGGGGGCGGCCCCGGCCCCGTGCCCGCAGTGCCGGGAGCTGCGTTGGAGAGTGTCCCGGCGCCGTGCCCGCTGTGCCCGCCCGGAGCGCCCCGCGGGCCTGCCCAGGACGAGCCCGAGGAAATGACTTACTTCCCTGGCGAGGTCTCCGCGGGCCTGCCCGGCGGCAGCGGGTCCCGGCTGCCCCTCTGGCCCCTGCACCTGGCGGGAAGGGTGTCATTCGGGAAGGAAGATGCTGCGCAGGAGGAGCCGGGGCGCAGCGAGGGCATCCCGGGGCCGCGGCGGTCCCCGAGCCACGGCCATGCCGGGACGCCCGGCCCCGGCCCCGGGCCAGGCGGCGGCACCGCTCGGTCGCTTCGGAGCGCCCC
>VYXB01001211.1:445744-550099 GCA_013397135.1 Pachyramphus minor | reverse complement strand
CGGGCTCTGCCGGGATGGGGATCGGCCGGGTCCCGCTGCGGCTGCCCGAGGGTCGGAGGGGGCAGGAGGCGGCTGGCGGTGCCCGACCCTCGCCTTGCCCAGCCCTGCAGCGCCCCGCAGGTTTGCGCTGTTCCTCTGCCCCTGGAAGTTGTTCCCCGTCCCCTCCTGGCGCAGCGCTGCGGGCGCGGGCCCCTCTCGGCTGCGGCTGCGGGTGTTTCTTTGCTGACCAAGGCTATGCCTCTACCAAAATATAACCGAAGGCATGATGTTAAACCCGGTGCGGTTTTGACACTGGCGGACAAACTCTTCAGCTTTTATTTAGATTTATTTCTCTCGTGAAAGCCAAAAAAAAAAAAAGCCCAAACTAGGTCACAACAATCATTAATCGTCCTGTTCTCTTAATTTTTCTTTAATTTTTTCGCCGATTCAAAAGTAAATGTGCAATCCTTACTGGAAGAACCTCAGCAAGGGGAATGTCAGCAGCTGAATTTCCACTGCTGTCTCTCGCAGGACGGGACCTGAGCCCACAGAGAGGCTTCCTTAGGGTTATGGAAGGTGAACAAGGAATGTCGGAGACCAAATCTGCATTAAGAAAAACATTGCCAGCGGGTCGAGTGAAGTGATCCTGCCTTTCTACTCAGCCCTGGTGAGGACACATCTGGAGTGTTGTGTCCGGTTCTGGGCTCTTCAGGGCAAGACACGGAGCTCCTGGAGTGAGTCTAGCAGAGCGTGGCAAAGATGATGAGGAGACTGGAGCATCTTTCTGACGAGGCCAAGCTGAGGGAGTTGAGGCTGTTCAGCCTCGAGAAGAGACGACTGAGAGGGGACCTCGTCAATGTCTATCGGTATCTGAGTGGATGTGTCAGGGGATGGACCGGGTTCTGCTCAGGGGTGCCCAGCAATGGCAGAAGAGGCAACGGGCAAGAACTGATGCTCAGGAAGTTCCACCTGCACATGAGGAAGAACTTCTTCCCTGTGCAGTGACCGAGCACTGGAGCAGATTGCCCAGAGAGTGTGTTGAGTCTCCTCAGTGGAAATATCCCAGAATCGTTTGGACACAGTCCTGTGCCGTGTGCTCTGGGATGACCCTGCTGGGACCAGACGACCCCGTGTGGTCCCTTGAGCCTGCCCCATCCCACGACTCTGTGACACCCGCTCCCAAGGCCCAGCTCCCAGGGTCCCACCCCGCCCCAACCGAGCAGCGCCCACAGCGCTCCCTGTGAGGGGCGGCCCCACCCGCGCGGTGCCCGCCGGGACTCGCAGTCCGGGGGCGGGGCCGGGCGGCATTCCCGGCGTGCCCCGCCCGCGCGTGCGCCGTGCGCCCCGGTGCCTCCGCCGAGGTTCCGCCGCCCGCCCGCTCCGTTGCGGGGCCATGAGCGCGTAGGGCCGCCGGGGCTGCCCTCACCGCCACCATGTTCGGCCGCTCCCGCAGCTGGGTGGGCGGCGGGCACGGCAAGGCCTCCCGCAGCATCCACTCCTTGGACCACCTCAAGTGAGAGCGCGGGGCCGGGTGCGGGCTCGGGGTACGGGGCCGGGGATGCGGGCTGCTCTCCCGGGCTGTGAGGGGGCTCCGGCCGCGGGGCTGCTCGGAGGGGTTCACCGCCCTCTCCCGAGCGGAAGGCGCACGGAGCGGTCCCGGTGGCGGAGCAGCCGCTGCGGGCCGGTGTCTGCCCCGCGGAAATCGGCCTGTCCGACCCGGAGTGCCTCAGGGCGGACGCAGCTCGTGGTGTGATGTCATGTCACATTCGTTGTTTGATTTTTAATAATTGCCACGGACTCTTCGGCGGAGTGGAGTGCGAGGGGTGATAACTACGGGAAATGTCACATTCCTCTTGGGGGAGAACTTTGTTCGCTGGTTGTGGCAGGTGTCAGCGGGACAGACCCGGAGGTGTGCGGGGTGTCGGTGCGAGCGGTGAGTCACGGCACGTCCGGGGCATCTGCCCTGGATTGCAGGGCTCGGCCGCTGCTTGAGAACTGTAACGCTGCTCTCTGGAGCCCGGTATATATGTCCTTGTGTTACTGCTGTCCGCAGAAGATGGAATAGTGATTTGGTTTTTTTCCCTAGCTCTGCCCCTGGAGAGTTGGCAGGATGGCAAGGGATAAAAAATTTTAATTTCTCTGCTCCATTTTAAGTGTTGTGCTGTTGCGTGAAAAATGAGATCCTCTGTGATAACTACTTTGTACTGAAAAAGAAAAGGAGGTCATTAATAGAGGAAGCATTTTGTAAATGAAATCACTAGGAATATGTAGTTCATTGAAAAAAAGAGAGTGATGGCTTTCAATTATTAGTGAGATTACAAGGAGGACATGAATGGGTCTGACAGTAATGAGCAGGATGCACTGTGCAAGATTTGAATCTTGCAGTTGCCTTATCGAGATGGTTTATGGATTCTGGTCCTTGTCCCTAAATGGGAAAAATGTTCAAAATGAGCAAGACTAACTGAAATGCATTACTTTTTGCCAAAGACAGGGAAATGAAATGCATGAATACAAAACTGATGAGGCAGTAGCATTGCAGAAGTAACTTTGAAAGCATGGTAGGTCAGACTACTAAGTCAACATGATCTGGCAGAGCAGGAGAAAGGGGAAAAGTCATGCTCAGATATAAACTTAGGAATGTTCTATTTAACATATGAAGGGTAGTCATTAGGTACTCAGTGCTATTGGAGCTTTAGAACTGTCTGGCTTTGATACTACAATTGAAGATAGAGCAAGAATGCTGAAACATCCTGAATTTTGAACTGAACTTTAAGCTTAGAAAAAAATTAACTGGTGAGAGGGAGACTTGAGAAGAAAGATGTGTCCATATGTTCACTCGGAGCAGCAGAGAATACAAAAGTGACACACTGTTTGATTTGCAGCAGAAATTGGGCTAGAAGTGTTGTGGCTTGTGCTTGACTTCTTATATGAAAATTGAAGTATATAGTTCTCTGTTAAAATACTGGCTTTGGTCTGTTTGCTTTTTTGCATGTGACTTCTTTAAGTATGAATCTGAAATGGTAATATGCACAGACAAGACCTTTGATCTGTTTAGACTCTGTGTTTTAAGTGTTTAGCCAAGCTGCATGAATTTCAACAGCAAGGGTAGTGGTAAGGTGAAACTTAGGGCTTTTCTGAGGTAGCAGTTGAAGTGGGTGAAGTAACAGAAGGGAAAAGGGCAGAGAGTCTTCGTTTTGGGCCATGAAAGAAAGTTGGTGTAGATAAGATCCCTTGGTAAGTGTGTGCATTCTCATCTTTTCAACTCATCAAAACCCCGTCATGTTCCATGTGAAGGAGTTGAGTAGAACACACCAACCTGGCTATCACAGATAAGCTCAGCCTGTAAAAGGTGTCTTATGCTGTGGTACAGGAGTGAAATCTGCCCGGGCCAGCCTTATGGGAATGTTTTTATTTTGAAACCAGCATAAAATAGAGTTTAGTCTAAACTGTAAACAATGCATCTGTTTAGTGATACCAAGAGACTCACTGCTTTCTGTCAATAAATGTTGGATCTTTTCCATCAGCTTTAATGCAGCTTGGTTTGAAGCTTGAAATTTTGCTGTTCAGTCTCTCTGCAAACATGCCATAGAATGGATTGGTTAAAGGAAAGTTGGGAAGCTCGTTGTATTAAGTGTTTTATACAGTCTCTTGGTCTAGTGAAAACAGTTACAATTTAATCCAACTTCTAAAATGTGATCTAGAGAGGGATGTGACAGTACCATGCACTACCTGGGTGCTTCTGACCATTATTTTTCAGAGAACTTGATATTTTTGTGCATCTTTGTTTCCAGATTCAATTTTTCACCCTCCTTTTCTGAGATATTTTACATAGCCCTGTTATTACCTTTACATACATTCCCCATTGTTGCTTCTGCACTTGGTATTTTAATTGCATAGTGATTGCACAACAGGTTTTATGCCATTAGAGTTGGGTGCTGAACATTTCCCATGCCTTGGTCAGAAGCAGTGTCCATAAAGGTGTGTGCCTGAAGTCCCTTTTCACGGGTGATTCATTTCCTCAGCTCCTGTCTGTGCTATGCATTGGGTTTCCTCTGTGAGAACAGTATGTAATTACATAGTTACAGCCCAGTGAAGAGACAAGCATGTTATGCTTCAGTCTGGGGTTTTAAAATTTGACTGCTTGACTTCCTAAACTCCTACCTATTTTAGTGTATTTTTGTGAGTAATAAGTAGGAAGGTCATTAATACACACTGTCTGTATTCATGAGTTATTATGTTACCCCTCTGAGCATGGTTTCTTACCAGAAAAATGTTCAGAATTTTGTTTGTTCTGTTAAGTTGCTGGCAACATCTCCCACTGATTTTGGTTGTATTGAATATTTTGTCACTTCCTGTGTGATGGGGTTTTGTTTATTTGAACCCAGTCTTCAGATAACAAAGGCCTTCTCTGAGGGATTTTGTATTTTGGAGCACGAACTTGACCCCTCTATAATCAGTATTTAGAGAGGCTTTAAGGATTTGTCTTAATATAAAAATACTGGATTTGTGTGATACTTTGTTCTTGTTGTATGTTATTTTACTTGTCTGGAAAGAGAAACAAGTCTGTGTATGTTTTCTCATTCCTTTTCAAGTAAATAGATAAAGAAATAGCTTGAAGGTGAAGCCCGGGTTTCCTCTAAGTGCATCAGTGCCTTAACAAATAAGGAACTTTACAGTAATGCTGATATTAAGTAAATAAACTTGGAGATTATGTATTCCTGACTATCAAATGTTTCTTTTCTGCATCTGTAATGCTCTATATTCCATAGGTTCCCCAGGTGAGGTAAGGGCATGTAATTCTTCCCACTGCATCCTGTTCCCAGAGTTCTACTGTTGGAGTAAACTTTATTTCCAAGCTTGTATAATGTGACTGATTAAAGAGAAATATATGCTCACAGATGCAATCATTTATATGTGACTTCAAATAAACAGTCTAAAATATGTGAAGTAATGTGGTATATAATTACTCTCTTTAACTCTGTCAGAAAAAGTACTTACTGTCCAGAATGCTGTGGGATGAACTGATCTAATTGCCATCTCTGCTCCATTAACTGCTGCAAGCTCAGAGCAGGGACTCAGTTTGGGCTCTGTCTTTTGGTTCACTATCCTGATAATACACATAGTGCCACGATGGGAAGGTTTTGTGGGACTCCTGTGCCATGTGCTCTCTTAGAAACCCTGGGAATTCTCATACATGGGCAGACTTAAGCTCTCACGTGTTCACTGTGAGCCATCACACTGTCAGTCTCCACAGAAGGAATCTGGAACCATGATCCTTGGATTAGTGGAAGAGGATTTGCAGGTGCTCTTTGGCTTGCTATTTAATGACTGTTGTGGTACTGCACATGACCAGCCAGTTATGATGGTAGAAGATAGATGTGAATCAACTTTTCCTAAAGTGGTTTCAGTCTGAGCAGTTTCTCTTCTGGATTTGAAAATGAGTATTGATTTATGAGGGGAAAAAACCACCATCAAGAGGGAGAGATATTTTTTTTACTGAAGAGAAGACTATGAGAAACCAATTTTTTCCCCCCCTCTCCTTCCACCTGTTCTCTTTTTCCTTCTCTTTGCTGTCTGATGATCCATGTAATATGACAATGGTAATGTGATATAGGCTTTGTCACATTGCTGATTTTGGGGACGAGGGAAGGTAATGTAGTGTATCAAGTTTGTTAAAGCTGTGAACTTCTGAGAGCTGTTTACCTCTGGGTGTCCTCGTGCTGTAGTCAACACAATAAAATGTTGTGTGATGATTAAGTAATATCAAGATCAGCAAGCACACAGTGTTTTACCATCACAGCATAGAGCATTTTACCATATCCACTTCTCTGAAACAGCACCTGCTCCCTGCGTGGCTTGTGGAGACAGACTGTGTCTTGCAGCAGGTCCTGTGAAGCTCTGCCCAACTCAGTGGCAGCTCAAGGGTTTGAAGAAGATTCCCCAAACAAAATTTTGCAAATTTTAAGTAAACTGTAGATATGATCAAAGTTAACCCCTCCCTTTTTTTTTGTGGGACAGAAGGAAGTAACCTTTGATGTAACAACTTATTTGGGGGAGAGGGGGGAGAAACGCTTAACCTTGATGAGTAAAATTCTCAGATTTTATTTGGCTTCCTGTCACCTGTGTGATATAGACATACCCTTGTTTTAAGCTTTTGCTGGTAAAGCCAGAATTTGCCTCGTTTCCAGTCAGTATTTCTGTGCTTGAGGGGCCAAAGACCTGGTCATTAAGCTTTGCCAAGATGCATGAATATTCTTTGACAGTCCTGGTATTAAACATCAAATTGATGTGACTCTGTGAAGGATCTCTGCTGACAAGAGAAGGGATCCGATTTCTCCAGTTAGATCTGTATGTGCCTCTCTGCACAGTTACAGTTTCCTGTACCAGTTACTGCAATCTTACCTGCTTCTTCTATTTCTCCTTCTTCCTGCTCATCACTCCTGTGACTTAAACATATTCCAAAGAAATTCACGTAAGAAGCAAGGTGGGACAGGTGTTACACACTTTCTAGTCCCATGTTAACATATGCATAAATACTCCTAACTGAGTACTTAGGAATTTGTTTCCTTTGTCACATATTTTGCTTAACAATTGCTTTTCTTTCTGCATCAATACTAAAAGGAAAGTTTAGGATTTTGAAATTGTACAGTGATTAGACATAGTGTATGTCTAATAGGTGTGTGTCTACATTAAGTTGCAGTTAATAAAGGCAAAGTGGCAGGACAGCATATGACTTGTACTCATTTTTTCTTTTAGGTACATGTATCATATTTTGACTAAAAACACAACAGTAACAGATCACAACCGAAACCTGCTGGTGGAGACAATTCGTTCCATAACGGAGATCCTCATATGGGGGGACCAGAATGACAGCTCAGTGTTTGAGTAAGTACTGAGCAGTTTGGACTCTGCTTCTGTTTTTAAAGAATGGTTAGAGCTGTACAGAGTTCTAGTTCAGAAAGTTAACCCTTCCAAAACTGTATTTCCTGAATGTGTGTAGAAAGCTCTGTCCTGTAGTAAATGGGTGAGCAGGATCATATTCATGTCATACAAGAATTTGCTTATTTTAAAAAAAATGTTACAAATCCAGCGCCCCTTTCATGTACTGCTTTAGTTTGACTCTCCATTCTTTTGATATAAATACAAACTAACTGGTTTTAGTGCCCAGATTTACTTAATACATCTAGTAATATCATATTGCTTCAATTTGTTCACTTCAGTTTACCTAAGATATCACAAATAAATACCTTATTGAACTTCAAAGGAACTTCGAAACAAATACAGTTGCAAATCTGGCAGTATTTAGTGCCTTTGATTGGCTGTTTGCTTCAAAACACTTGCTCTTTTACGAAAGCAATTTGTGATTGAGATAAGAAAAGCTGAAGTGTTTGGTGGTTTTAATTACTTATTTAGGGAGTGGTTGGTTTTATTATTACAAGATTATTTCAGCATGAATTGGTTATGATGTGGACCAAGCAAATTATTCTGATTAGTCATATCTAATCTCTAATTCTATCACATTCCTTACTGTCTTCTCTGTTTGGGAGAATTTTAGGAATGAGAAGTTCTTTCTTTAGTTAATGTAAAGAAATTCTCATAGATGTGTATTTCGGATATCCTCCTAGGAAAGAGTCCACATTATTCTCTTACATTGCATTTCTGGTTTAAAAACACTGCAAGTGTTCACTTCTGTTTGAATTGTATAATAAACCATGAAATGCCTATTTGGGTGTGGGAAAAGTAATTAAAGTGGATCCAAAGTAAGCTCTGCAGTGTTGAAAAGAAAAAGTGTGTTAGCTTAAAAGGGGCACTTGAACAAAATGTAACCTTCATTTAGAGGCTCTCCCCTTCTCAGTTATGATTGTAAGGAAGGGAAGCTGCCTGATAAGTTGAGTATGCTAAAATACAGTAAAAAAAGCCCTGATTTCTTAATATCCTTTCTCTTGCATAATTTAAATTTTTAAGCCCCCTTGTTTATTGCTTTAAGTTTTTGAAAGATATTCTTTTATTATACAGAATAACATTGCAAAATAAGTCTTCATAAATGCCAAGAATGCTGTTTGTTAAACTTGCCTTGAATCATCCCTGACCCCAGCCAAAGTATGTAATTATGTTCCTTTACTCACAGCATGTGACTTAATGACATCTCTATTTTATTTCAGCTTTTTCTTGGAGAAGAATATGTTTGTTTTCTTCCTGAACATCTTGCGTCAGAAGTCTGGTCGTTACGTGTGTGTGCAGCTGCTGCAGACTCTCAACATCCTTTTTGAGAACATCAGTCATGAAACATCACTGTGTAAGGGCACAACTTCTAAACTGTTTAGGATTAACTGGTCAAGGTTTGATTGAATCCCCTTTCATTCAATGAAATTTAGTACTAGTAGCCCTTTGCAGAACTATGTGAGTTACTAACAATCTTTTTAATTGAACACTACCAAAATAGAGTGTAAATTGACTCTAAAATCCCTTTTAATGTAAATTTTCAGTAGTACAGAAGTACTTGCTTGCTACTGCTGAAGCACTTAGCGTATTTCAAGGGGTTCTTTAAGTCAGTTGTGATCTGAAATGTTCACTTGCTGCTGCAGATCATGTGGTGGAGCTGTGCTGTATGATTTTACTGGCTCATCACTGCCATCACTGGTCCTGGCATTCAGCCATGGGCATTTACTTCAAGGTTTTTGGAAAAATGTGAAGAGGATGGAGAATGAATAGTTAGTTTCATGTACTCCACAACTATCATGAAGAAAAAGTTATATTCAAGCCTTGGAGAGTTAGGATTTGGGGAGGAAAAGAGAGTTAAGTGTTATTGGCTGCAGAGCCTACAAAACTGAGGAAGGTGAAGTATAATTTCAGTTATCTTGTTCTTACGAGCAAAGACCTTTGTAGGGAACAAACAAAGCAACAATTCCTTTTGTATTACTGCTTGAAGCTGTCACAAGAGTTGTTTGGTTAAAATTGTTGTCTTCAAGCATCAGGTAGTTCGTTGCTAGCTGGTACCTTAAATACAGCCTGTTACCAAAATGATTTTTTTCTGTTAATCTGTCTCTTATTTTTCAGATTACCTGCTCTCTAATAACTATGTAAATTCTATTATTGTTCACAAATTTGACTTTTCTGATGAGGAGATCATGGCATATTACATATCATTTTTGAAAACTCTTTCCCTGAAACTCAACAATCATACTGTACATTTCTTTTATAATGAGGTAAGTGAAGAAAGTTGCAATAAAATGATAAGTGGACTTGAATTAGAAATTTATGGGAGTGTGGCACATACTCTATTTATTCTCTTGTCTCATAATGTCTTGCATTTATTTCTATAATGATAATAGTAGTGATTGAGGATTCATTTGTGGGGATCTCTGCAGAAGCATGGTAAAGAAGGTCTTTATCCTCATACAACTGTAATAAAATAAAAATCTGGAAGTTACCACTATATTGAACCATTTCAGGAGTTCTGAATTCTACTGCCCTCAGATCTCGATTTGTTTATGCCTTGTTTTCTTGTGCTGTCATAAGCAGGGGCTTTTCTATTGCATCACCTCGTTCTAAGAAGTTTAGTTAAAGTCTAAGAAGCCTGAGTAATCAAAGGGCAAAGTTGAAATTGTTTTTTCCTTGCTCCATTCTGCTTTGTGCCAGAAGAGGGCACAAAAGCACTGAGTATGTGCTCCCTTATCATGGGAAGCTCTTATGCTTAAAGCAGTTTATTTTAATGCAGAGCTGCAAATGCAGCTGACTGTGCATTGTAAACTCACTTAGATTACTTAAGTAGAAAGTAAAAATGCCATATTAATCCACAGAAAACGTTTTTCATACAGAATCCCAACAAATCTCCTGTACATGTTTAATGAATAAATGCTTTCTCTCCCCTTGTTACAGCACACTAATGACTTCGCTTTGTACACTGAAGCTATTAAATTTTTTAACCACCCCGAAAGCATGGTCAGGATTGCTGTTAGGACTATAACTTTAAATGTCTACAAAGGTATGATTTTTTCTATATTAAAAAGGGCATGTGTACAAATCTTGTTTGACTGTAGTTAAATTTTTGGTTATTTACATTTGAGGGTTTTCTGTCTGTTTTATGAGATTGAGAAGCTTAGCATTTTGACATGCTTCAGATACACATTTTGACTTTTATGAAACATTATCCCAAACCTACAGTATATACTTGTAAATGGCATTATTTCCTCACCAGTGAAACTGGTTTAAAAAACCCCCAAGATATCAAGCATACACAAGGAACTTTAGCTTCCCTTCCAACAGAAATCAGAATGTGGCTGTATTTAAAAAGTAAACAAACAGAAACCAACCCCAAAACCAAAGTGTTTTAAGAATGCAAATTATTTTTTACTGATGAAATTGAGCTTTATGGTGTATGAAGCAGTAACCTACATCACTTCCTTTTGGACTTCAAGTGCATTAGAATCTGATGGTTTAGAATTAGAATCTGGGTGCTGCAGTCACCCCAGTCTAAAGAAGAGCCAGACCATTCCCAGAGGTGCTTAGTGAAGGCCAGAAGGACAGTTGCAAATTCCTGTGCTGGGCATTCCAGTAAGGAAAAAGCCTGAAACTTCACTGTCAGGGTAGTTAAGCACTGCAGCAGGTTTTCCAGAGAAAATGAGGCATCTGTATTGTTTGAGATCTTGAAAACTCAACAAGGCCCATAGCAACCTGGTGGAAGTCAGAGCTGCTTTGAGAATAGGTTTAGACCAGACAATGTCCAAAAGTCACTTGCCCCCAAGTCTTTCTTGGGGTATGTAAAGTTTTTAATTAACTGAAAATATCACATTGATCTCTGTAGAAAAAGGGTTGTTTATTCAAAACCTCTACCTGTGAAATCAGCATGCTGTAAGGTGGTATTAGGCAATATGTTCATGTGGGACTTCTTGTTCTTTAGTGCATTTTAAGTTAATTACATGTTGAATTTACACAACTTTCTGTCACTTAAATAATGCTTTGATGACAGTCTTTTAGAATAGTGTAAGATCTTTTTTAAAACAATGAGCAATTTGCTTTGCAAATGAATGGTTAGTTTGCATAACTTTATAGGCTGCAAGGGAAAAAATATTTTTCTTTTGTATGTTGAGAAATAGGCACCTGGTACTTCTACTTCAAGGAACTGTAAATGCAAATATGAGCTCACAAAGAGAGCAAATTGCAGGCTTTATGTCGTATTTGTGATATACTTCTGTTCCTAAGTATTTTTATGGAAAAAAGATGTGTAAAATTTTCATTGAATGTTGCTGTAGTGATATAAAGGTTAGAGTTGAAAAAGCACAGCTCAGATGTTCAGGTTTGATAATTCTCTGACTATCCACTTGCATATATTCTGCTCTAACATCTGCCCTGTATCCTTTAGTTTAGATGCTTTGTGCTTTAGCTTTTTTAACCCTTTTAGAGGATGTCACTCTCCCAGTTCCTAATCCTGTTAACTGTTGTCTGTTTCTTTTGCCCTTCCTTCACTGATGATTCCTGTGTTCCTTAATGCAGTGTCATGTAAGTCTAACTAGCTTGACTCTCAGCATTACTGCTTTATTCTTGTGCTTTTTTCTCTTCTTTTTGATAAGTAATGTGCTAAAAGAACCTCTGTGAATTCCACTAGATTTGTTTATCTTCAGACATAAGTAAATATATCAATATTAGGCTCATTCAAGCCAGCTCAGAACTGATATAACGTTTGTATAGATTCCATTTCACGCATAAGATCGTGTCAGGTATATTCTCATGTGGAAAGCCAGCATGTCATCAAAATTCAGAAGATACTTTGTTGTATTTCTTAAAGAGCAATAAAAAATACTGGCAACTCATTATTCCTTTCAATGATTTCTCTTCAGTGGACAACCAGCCTATGCTGCATTACATTCGAGATAAAACTGCAGTTCCTTATTTCTCCAACCTCGTCTGGTTTATTGGCAGCCACGTGATAGAGCTGGATAACTGTGTGCAGACTGATGAAGAGTAAGCTTTTACAAATGCTGGGTATTGAATGGAAATGCTTTTCCCAGATGCTAAAGCTCTCCTTATTTTGTCTGTAGTAGTCCAGTTAAATTAGTTTTTGAATGTGTTCCCTTGTAGACAGTTTAGGCTTTTCATTCTTCAAAGCTTTTCGTGATTCTGCAAGTTAACAGTTAGTGCTGTGTGCCCAATCTATGCTAATATCCTTACAAGTAAATTAGTGTTTGACAACATGCTTTTTCTTCATCTCTGTTTAATTCTGCTAAATTTAGTAGCTATCCAGAAAACAAAAAAGGTATTTTATGTTTCTCGATCTTATAGTCTTTGTCTTTTTAATATTCCTTTTCTGTGTATCATCTCAGAAGAAGATCTTTCTGAAAAGATTCTAGGAAAAAAATTTAAACTGGAAAGATGAACTTTATCAGGCCTGACATGACTGTGTAATATTCCACTAGCAACTACAGAAATATTTTGTTGATTCAGGTTATTCTTGGTTTGCCTTGCCACCCCCACCTTGGAGTGGGTGTGTGTTTCTTGCTTTCTTACAGTGAAGAGGTAGATGTTAAAAACAACACAGAATTTTTTCATTTTGGGGGACAAATCTTATTGTTTTTTGTGGTTGGCTTGTGAAAAGCCTCTGTCAGTGAAGAAAAACTTGATATGTGCATCCTAAAGCACATATAAGCCTGAACACTGTTTGCTACTTGCATTAGTTGACTTTACTGAAACATTTTCTCTGGGCAGTCTGTCTGCACAAGGTGATCTGTGGCAGGGATGCACATTAATTTTGTTTATCTAGGTTTTTATGACTTTCACAATTGCTACTGTATGATTCTTTCTTTCTACTCTCTTTCAGGCACAGAAATAGGGGCAAACTGAGTGACCTGGTAGCAGAACATCTTGATCATCTGCATTACCTTAATGATATCCTCATCATTAATTGTGAATTTTTAAACGATGTGCTGACAGACCACCTACTTAATAGACTCTTTCTTCCCCTCTATGTGTATTCATTAGTAAATCAAGATAAGGTAAGCTAATATCTGCAAACAGTTAATCCTCAAAGGTATTTCTTGCTTTCAGTACAGTGATTAGTTCAGAATGTTTCTGCTGTAGTAGGGTTAATACTGTTGGTATCTGTGTTTGTGTGTTTTACATGAAACTGCTTAAATAAGGTGACTGTAAGGGAAATACCCTGAGAATGAATTTAAGAGCACAATAGATTCAGTTTTATTCACCAAAGAAGTACTGCTTTGGATGACATGGTGGTTAAAAGCTGACAGCAGTGGAGACAAGAACAACTGTGCATTCAGAACAGGGTTTAAATTTCTCTGACATTGGGAGATGTGTGATTTCCTTTTCTGGTAAGGTAACTTGTCTTCTGGCAAAAGCAGGTTGTAATACCTTTTCACAGTATACATGCAAATTTCCCATGGTGTTAAAATCTGTACCATGTAGAAAATGCAAACTTTTGATTTTGATACTTGATCCTTCAATTTGCAGAGAAGCTGTGCTGGAATGTGATACAGCTGAATTTATTTTTAAGGCATAGCCTTCAAAGTTAGTGGAGAGCTACTTTTTAATGAAATAGACACTGTTCTTTTAAAACCTGTGCAGGTTTCTGCAATAAGTTGTCTTTAAAAAAAAAATAAATAATTCACTGTTCAGTTAATTTCTGATTTTTCTTTTTTTTTTTTTTTTTTTTCCCTCCTCCCCTCTTCTTGTACTGTAGTGGTGTTTGTTTTAATGCTTTGGAATTTCAGCATGCTTTCATTAGATGAGGTTTCTTGCAAGTTAATGAATTCAGTATGTTGCATGTGCCCTAAAGAATGAATTAACTATCAACCTCTTGTCTTGCTATTGATAAGACCATTGAAATAGAGTGCAGGAGCTTTCCTGACTTTTACTTTCATTTCAGCTATTTTGACTTGTTCCATGTACAAAACCCTGCTTCTCCTCTGATTCTCAGGCAGATGTCTGTTATCACGAGGCTGGAGATATTTGCAGTCATAACATTGGGCTGCTCCTACCTTCTGATTAATTTATTTGGTGATTTTTCTAAAATATCACTGATTTATTTTTAGAAACATTTTCAATATTACTAGTCTATAAACTTAGTGTTATTGTGCTGAAGTTAACACTTGAAATGTTTTTGCCCAGTGTTATTTACTTGATTTAAGAAGTATCTACCAAGAACATGCTTCTGTTATATGGTTAATGTTTCCTGGTTTCTGAATAGCTAATTTGTAGAGCAGGTTTTAATGCATATTTATTGAGAAGTACTTTTTGAGAGAATAGTAGCGTAGTGAAAAAACAATGTACTTCTCATATGCTCACCTCTTAAATTTAAGTTACTGAAGTGACCATGAAAAACAGTAATTAATAGCAATTTTTTAAACAATTACGGTAAGGGAGAGAGTCTCCATTTGTTCAGAGAGTCTCCATTTGAAATAGTTCACAAGCAGTGAATGTTAACGATGCTTTCTGAATACTTTGTAGCAGAATGTGGAATAATACAATATTAAACATTTTAAATGAAATATTAAACAGTGTAAATGGCTTTAACTTTGTACAAATAAATCAGCATTTTTCATAACCTTTTTCCATAGGGTGGAGAGCGTCCAAAAATAAGTCTCCAAGTTTCTCTCTATCTTCTGTCTCAAGTAAGTATTTTAAGTACTTGTTGTGTATCAGAGTGAGTTTTTCAGCACTGTTATGATTTATAAACAACTGTATTTTTGGCAAAGCCATTAAAGACAATTTGGCAGAAGAAGTTTTTAATCTTTAAGTTTCTATTAAAAAAAAAAAAAGGCAAAATCTTTTGTCTTTTTATGGGCAGACAAAATAGGTTCTTACTTGAGTTAATGTCATTCCTCTGAGGCTCCCATTGCACAGGGTAACCTCTAGAGCATTCCATGACTATGGATTGTCACCACTTGACAAATGATGCATAACAGATTTGTGCAACATGTTGGGACAGATCTTCGTGCAATGGCAGGTGAAATTCAAATAGATGCTTTATTGCATTTTGAATCTGCCTAAGCTGTAAAAGATTTCAGGTCTGAATTTTCCTCTTTAAAAACCCAAACCCCAAAAACCACCACTACCAAAATCTCACTTTCTCACAATTTGAGTTTCCTTATGCCTGTAGCTTAAATATATAATTCAGTACTTGTTATTTCTTATTCTTACCAGTCCGACCTCCTTTTCTTTCTGGAACTTATTTTCAAATTAAGAGTTTTACAGTGGATTTTTTTACTGTAGAGAAAATTAATCTTTTCTCTCTGTAGGCTTCAGTGCGTTGCTGTGAGACTGGTTTTCTTAAATTACATTCCCTGAAAATAGTTTTGACTTGTATTCATAGAATTTGTATTTCTTTTTCTTTGAACTTAAAGTTTTTCAATAGTCCTTTTATTATTGTCTGGCCCATAATTTCATCTTTTTTATTTTTTTTTAATATTTTTTCAGGATGATATAATTTGAGGCTCCTTAATTTAAATATAAAAAATTGTGGTGATGTGGGAGTTATTTACCACAGATAAAACTGTGGGAGCACCAGCTGCTTGTAACTAAAGGGATCTGCATTGTAGGGTTCTATGAGTTGACCTCTCTTAACCTCTTTGATTTCAGTGGAACCATTGACTGGGTATCACTTCAAGATTTGTATCTATGTTCTTCATTCTTTTTAAAAAAGAAAATGGAACTAGTCATAAAGAATTGAGAACAAGTTCTGTGTATCAGAATGGGATGTGATATAAAAATATCAAGCTGCTGTTTCTGCAACTGGCAGAAGCGCATCTTTTTTAACCCAGAGTCTGTCTTTGATGGAGTGGGATCTGAAAAACTGTGCACTGAGGATCTGACAAACCTTGAATTTGTGTTATTGACACCAGGGATACACTTTAAGCACTCCTGATATATTAGAGACCAGTGCTTGAGAGACTCGTGCTGGCAAATGAAAATGCACTGCTGGGACTTTTCAGCCGCTGTTCCCAAAGTGAACATGTGATGTACTTACACCAAAACAGGCCTGTGTACAGTCGAGCAACACTTTCTGGATTGGCAGGAGCTCCAGTGATTTGGAGGTTCTTCAAAGCATTTTGGAAGTGTGATGAGACTTTCCAAAGCTTTGTAGGGATCAGCACCACATGCTAATAATCACTTCCCTTTTGAAGGTCTGGAAGGGTGCTGGCTTTAATCAGAAAACCTGTGGAGAACATTGAACTAAATATTGTCAAAACAATGATTAGATTTAATGACTTAGAAATTATTTTGGAATTTTGCAGCTGTTTAGGGATCCAGCTTTGATACTCCTGTGAAGAGAATGGATAGAAGCTGGCAGAAGGTTATTGTGACTGGACCTGAGCTGGTTCTGTCCAGAAGCCAGTTGTTTGCTGGCCCACACTTTTGTAAGCCTTGTCTCAAAATAGAGGAGTTGGTGTAAACAGAGAACTCTGTTAAAGCACAGAAGTGCTTTAATGTTCCAAGTACTCCTTATGTAGCCACTTTGTCACTAGACCTTTATTTATTACAATTTCAGAGCCAGAAAAGCTACTTCTGATCCAGTTCAGCATTTACTCATGAATCACTGCACAGCAATTGTGGGCACAGCACAGAACTTACTGGAATCCACCCAGTTGTTGTCATGGAAGATCCATGGATGCTGTGCACCAACAGTTTGTGTTGTTTCTAAAAAAAAAATTAATTTCTGGAGCAGTTTTGAGTTCCTTGCTGGAGTATCACATAACTTTTATCTCAAAGCTGGTAAGGAGAGAGAATGTACATGTCTCAGAAGGAGACAATTATTAAAAGTAGGTGGCTTCAAAGGTAGATAAAGTTCAAATAGCTGTAAAGAGTATTATGATCTCCTGTGTTTTAAAGTAGATTTAATGAACAATCAGTGTTAGCAGTTATAAACCAAAGATATCACTGAAGAAGGTCAAAGAAGTTTGTTCAGTGAGTGAAACTGTGAAACTATGTATTCTGTAATTATGTCTGATATTTCTTTCCATTTTTCTTTTAATAGGTTTTTCTGATTATACATTATGCTCCTTTGGTGAACTCCTTGGCTGAGGTTATACTCAATGGTGACCTCTCGGTGTTTTCTTCTAAGGTTGAGCAAGATATACAGAAAAACTCAGTAAGTGGCCAACTGTCTTTAATTTTCATGTTTTAGGGGCAAAGAAAATCTTTGAAAAATGAAATCAGGTATTGGAAACTGGTAATCCCAGGTGTTTGTGTTTAGGAGGGAAGAGCAACAGTTGACTTTAGCTTTTGGTTTTGGATCATCAGTTGATGGGACACTTCTGTAATCTGGTCTTCTGTGCTTGGATATAGAAGGAAATAAAGATTTTCCTCTGAGCATTCTTAGTGTTTTACCAGTAAAGCTGATCACGCCTGAAAATGTGCATGTGAAAGTAGAAACCAGCCTCAGAGAGATGGAAGGGCTGTCACTTAGTCACTGCCCTTGTACCTTCACATTCAGTTCTGTGTAGATGTTGCTAGATGCTGTTGTTACTGGTTTTCTAAGTGTCATGTATATATTTTCCCTTTTGTTGTGGGTTTCACAGTTTGTGAAATGCTTATTTGTTACTTTTTAAAGGCCTATATTGGGGATAGTAGTAAGAAGAGGGTATGACCTTTAAGAGCCCTCTGACTGTAGTTCTGTCTAAAAATTAAGCATGTGCCCTAATGACTGGCCAGCAGCTGCTGACCAAATGTTTAATTTATAACAAGCAGTAGATTGGTTCTCATGCATGTTCTTTCCCAGCAGTAGCTATAGCTCAAGGGACAGATGCTTCAAATCTTCCATCACACAAGCCAACTTTTCCAAATTTCTTCCCTCTGTGCATTGCAAGCTGTGTGAGCAGGTCTTGTCCAGTAGCTTTAGGGTTCTGGTATTTTGTTCTGTTGACCTTAATAACTAGAATCTGTTTTAGAAAAAAAACTCTAGTAGAATGGTAGAGTTGACTGAATGCTTTAAGATAATAAAGCAATGCCTTACTTGTGTTGGGAAATGTCTGAGCTTCTGCTGGCTGCACACTGAATGTTGTGTGTGACTTGTGCAGAAGCAGCTTTGTTACAAGGAAATTTGTGGTGAGAGAGTGGAGCACCAGTTGTTACAGAAGTGAGATTTTTCTTTTCCTGTCATAGTTACTGTACAGAGTTACAAAACACCTATAGCATGTGTTTGTGTCCTTGCACTAATGTCAGAAATACTGGGGCTTCCCTGTAAACTCCTGTTCATCCATTCTCTTATGTTTGTAATACTCTTTAGGTTGCTGCTTCTTACTGGCCTTAAAGATCTGTCCTCACAGTACGTAAATGGGGAGCTCTGTCTTACCTGAACAGGTAGTAAATAGGAGGGTATTGACTTTCTGCAGTGGACCCTTGGAGAAACTGCTGGAGGTGGAGCTTTGTTACAGAGAGTGCAGAGTGCTGGATGGGGAGGGAAACTTCCATGGGAGAAGCTTTAATTTTTAATAAATTAAACCATACTCTTCAATGAAGCCACGGAGGGGAGAATCTGTACTGTGAGAAAGCCCACTGGTGGAGGTTGGTTATGTGCAGGAAGAGTGGGGTGATCTTCACCAGAGGAGATCCATGCCCTGCTTGCAGGGAGAGGAGCTGTCACGTGAGCTGCTCTCTGTCAGTGTGTATGAACGACTGCTGCATGTATGGCTTGGTATTTTCTATGGATACACAGCTCAGTGCAGTGAGTCAGCTGGAGATATGGAGACATAGTCAAGTTAAGGGGAGCTCAAGTTCAGGTTGCTCTGTGATGGGACTTCATAGAGCAGAAAGTCGATTTTTGAGCGTTGTGAGCCATTTCAGGGGCTGTTCTTAACACCATAAGGTGTATCAGTATCATTGCAAAGTTATTATCATGGTGTTCTGTTGCAAAAAAAATTGCAAATTTCTATTGAATACCGGAAGATATTTCAGCAGTTACTTTAGAATTACTTGCTTTGAGGTAGTAGAGAAAAGTGATGTGTAAGTTTTTTAATTTGCTTTTTGTCTGAGTGTAGAATGGTGTTTATTTGTAAGTCAGACCCAAAGTTATCTTTTTCTTCCTTTTTGCTCTACCTTCTCATGATAACCACTCTGATAATCTCCTAAAATCATTGTTTTGGGGATGTAACTGAGATGTCTTGATATGTTTAAGCTGAAGGGTAACTGACAGTTTCTAAAACCCCAAGTAAGTAGAAACTCATATTTGTGTTCATCTTCCTATTAAGATGAATTAGAGTGGAATGAGGTGTACACAGTAAAGACTGAGATTACAAGAAGCAGAGGCACATGTCCTCTTCCTAGGAGACTAAATGAGTAAAGAACACTTCACAAAAACAAAAGCTGAGAAGGGTTGCAATTGCTGTGTATAAATGCAAAATATCCTGAGTGCTTTAGGACAAAGAGCAGTGGTAGTTGTCACGACAGGAACAAATCAATTTATGGAAAAAACGACCAGCATCTGTAACTGCTGATATCTTATGAATTGACAATAACCTACCCACAGAGATCTACTGGACATCATAGGGCAGTAACAATTGCTTGACCTCCACTGAACAGATTCTCCACCTCAAAGTACAACAAATTAAGATACACTTTTATTTTTCCATATTTTTTCCCCGCATTTCTGTACAAACCCTTATCTCACAATAAAAGTTGAATATGTGTAACCAGCAGAATGTATTTAAACTTGTTGTCAGACATCACACCAAGGTTTACCTGACTTCCTGTGAGATCTGTTTTCCTGCATAATTCAGATGTGGGCCAGTTCTACCCAGTGCATGTTTCTTCTCTAACCTACTTTCCCCTTCCCGTAAAAGGTGTTACTGGTACTGCCTTATTTTACCACCACACATTGCACAAGACAAACCATCATTGAAAATATGCTTGAAAGGTGTTTTAGAAGTGTAAAGTAGCAGTGCCTCAAGCTGTATAATGAACTTACATAATAAACCATATGCTATTTAAATGAATTTTAAGTCTGATTTTAGAACGATTTAAATACATGGCCTTGTGTTTAGCAGAAAAGAATATCTGTGTAGAGGGGGTTTTTTCAGCATTCTTTTTCTATGGAGCAGACCATGACTAAGTGCATGGTCTCTGTCTACTGGTCTCCTGTGTTACTTTGCTTATGTGGCCAACTGCATATTAGAAATGCAAGGAAGTTAAGTAAATACATTCTGCATAAAGAAAGTAGCTACAGGCTTCTAGGAAGCAATGCAGAAGTAAGAAGTGAATGCAGGAAGGGGAAAATGCTTTATGCAACTTGCATGCTACTTTTCTGTTATTTCCCTGAAGAACAGGACTTAAGGTGTTCTTCCCTTTCCTTACAACCTTTCTGAGCAGAAACCACCATTAAAAGGTAACCTGGTCATTTTATAATCTTCCTGTATTGCAGTTGGATAAGACTGAAAATTTATCAGGGAGGCTACTGGGGACATGTATACTAGATTTCATATTACAGGGTTTTTTTGGTCTTTAGGAAGTTCCTCCTACTATGTGGTTTGTTTCAGTGCCAAGTGTAAAGTGACTTATGCAAGATTTCTTTAAAACCTTTGCAAAACATAGAAGGCCTTTTAACTTGTAGACAGTTTCTTCCCTGATCTTTCCCTAATCTCTTGTTTTTTACATATAGATGTTCCTTATTAAGTGAAGGGAGGGATTTTTCCAAACTTTTTCCCTGGAATCTCTTCGATGCTTATTGTACTTGAGTCACCCGAGGCAAAGAAGGGAATCAGTTTGGTATTTACTCTTCTTTTCTCTTGCCCTAAAATTTTAAACCCTTTAGCCAGTGTCAGCTAAATGTGATTGAAGTGTTAAGCTCTGAAAGGTAATGGAGTTTCTGTAGCAGTCTTGTTTAGCATAAACCTGTGCTGGCAGGGTGCCCCCAGTCCTGTGTTTCACTTCTCAGTTAGAGAGGTTTGGCTGATCAATGTTTATGTTGTACTCTGGTAATCCAGCTGGCAGGCCTAGCAAGAGAGAAGGGAGCTTAAAGCAACACAGCTCAGAAACAAGCTGCAAAATTGTAGAAAACCAAGTTTTGTTAGTCCTTCTAGTTGCAGAACTTCTTGTAGTGTCTTGGTCTCTTTCTACAAAGTATACATTGTTCTGTGTTAGAATAGCACAGACTCCTGGAAATACTTATTTTCTTCTGGGAGAAATTTGTCATTTAAATTTATTTTGTGGCTCTGTAACTTAATAATCGGGAAAATTGGGTATTGATTAAATACTGTTTGCCATCTTGCCCAAAGCCAGTGATAACTTTGGGTAAAACACAAGTAAATTAAGTCTAACAAAGGAAATTTGTTTTCTGGGCTCATTAGGTCAACGTCTGAAGACCCAAAAAGGGTTATTGATGGTGTCATTTGTTCCTAGTTGCTACAAGGATTAGTCTCATGTTGAGGGAAGTGTAAGATTCAAAACAAACAAACTAAAAAACCCCATACAAACAAAATAAAGCTTGTGGCATAGAGCAGTGGGTTTTGTCCTTGCTACTGCCAAAGACCTCTAAAGGGTGCATTTCATATTAATATGCTACTGTCAACACACACTTTGGATTCTGCTGCCTTCATCCTTTTTATAAAAGGTATCCTAATTTTATGTGTACTGTCTATCTCACCTGTTCAAAGAAGGGGAAAATAATTTATTAAACCTCTATTGATGAAATAGGTAGTTCTGTATCTTCTTGCCTCAAGATGGCATACTTTAATGCTAAATCTTTGGGGTATGTTACTTTGGTAGTGTGTGCTACTGTTGATTCGATACAACTTGCTTTTTTGTAGTTTAAAATGGATATGAGACTTGCAAGTAGAATGCCAGTTTACATTCTAAACCCCATCTTTTGTATGAACTGAAGTTTCTTTATGAATAACAGTTAAAAATGGCTTGTTGTGACTCAGTGTAAACTCTTCAAATTTACAGGCAAAGTCAAGTATCAGATGTTTCATCAAACCAACAGAAACACTTGAGAGGTCTCTTGAAATTAATAAACAGAAGGGGAAGAAGAGGATGCAAAAAAGACCCAACTACAAAAATGTTGGTGAAGAGGATGAAGAGGAGAGAGGATCTGAGGATAACCAAGATGACCTTGATAAAACTAAAGGTACAGAAGCAAGTTCCAAAGGCGTAAGAACAAGCAGTGAAAATGAAGGTGAGTATACCAGCAAATACAAATGATGCTTACTATATAGGTACTTTTATTTACTGTATAGACCCAGTTGTGATTTGTTACATGACTTGTTCTCCCATTGCATGAAGTAAACATAGCACTATTACCTTTGTTGAAGTCTTTGGCTGTGTTTTTTTCCTCATGTTAAATCGTTCTGTGAGAACATGTAATTCTAATCTGATTAAAAACTATGAAAGTGTGTTCATATCTTCCTGTAGTCAGCCCTTATCCCAGATGCATGCCTTGCTCCAAGGTGTAGGTGGGCATGGGGCACCTGATAAGTAGACTTGGCAGCTTTGTGGCTTCTCCTGTGGTGAGGCAGATGCTGCAGCCACTTCACCTGTGCAAGATGGATTTTATGAGTGTTTCAATGGTAAAATTTAACAGGTGTGCTAAAAGTGACAGTACGTGGTAGAAGATGATATTAAAGAGTTCGAAACTGAAAGTATCTTTAACTTTTAGATTTTTTTAATTGTACATTTTCAGGGTTTTTGATGTAATGCAAACTTAAGAAGAATTGGTTTTATAGGATGAGTGGTCTTACAGTGCATTGTAATTTTTTATTTTACTAGTTAGTAATTACATCAGAAACTAGTATTTGTTAGACATAAATTGAAAAAAAAATTCTGTGGCAGAATGGCATGCAAACCACAAGAGTGTTATGCTTTGACATATATGCTTTGACCTGTCCAAACATGGTTGAATTTATGTTTAGGTAAGCAGTCTGTTTGAGAAGGCTTCCTTAAATGGTGTCAAATAGCTGATGGTGTGATGTCTATCATGATTTGAGGAAAATCTGAAATGATCTACTGTTTAAGCTGGTGCATTTAGTCACCATCTTTGTCCAAATTCTTAAGCAAAAGCTGGATTTGGTCGTAATGATTCTGCTGACAGTCAGGTTTGAAGCACTGGGGCCCAGGTGTCCTGTTTGCTGGGATTGTAGAGGCCTCTTTACACCCTCCTTGAAACTCGATGTCCACCCGTGCCCCAATCTCACCAACATCCTCACAAAGAAATCTTTTTAGCAGAAAGAGGTTCTGTGCTTTTTCTTCCTGTGGTTTGTGGGTGAGGGAGCTTACTGTTGCTTGTTTATTTGCCAAAATGATATGTTTGTTTTCTTTACGTATTTTATGTATGTGCTTAACATTTCTTGTAGCATCAAACTCCTTAAAGAAATGTAAAAAAAGTTCTTTATTGGGAAGAAAATTTGCCTACATCATTCATTAACCTTTCTGAGATTGTGGTTATACCTCTTATATATATAGACATATCAGTCACTTCTAATGGCAAACAGAAAATACAGAAGAGCTTATGATAACTTCAAAAATATTTTGGTTCTTTTAGAAATAGAGATGGTAATCATGGAGAGGTGTAAGCTGTCAGAGCTGTCCATCCCTACTGTGACAGAACAGAATACAACAGATGAAGAAAAGAGTGCAGCTGCTTCTGGGAGTGAGATAACAAACTGGAACAGGTATAAAGGAACTGTAATATATTTTGCTGAATTGTTTCACTACTTGTCCTCCCCTTAACTCTTTCACTTCTCTTAAGGGACATTTCAAATCTGCTTCCAGTTAAAACTACAGGGTTCTTCTGCATCACATATAAGGGAATCAGCAGAAAAGTGGGCTGTAGCTTCTCTGCTCATCGGTTTCACAAATGATCCTGTTCCTTTGCAAAGTTTGTGCTTTCCTTTAGGGCAAATGTGATACATTAAGTTGGTCAAGTTCAATTACAGAATATTAACGCAACAAAACCTATAAATAGAAATGTTTGCATTCCAGAATTTTCTAAACCACGAAATTAAGCCAGAAGAAGTTTTTCTCAATTATATTTAAGGTCACATTTGTCAGGTTTTTTATGCACCTGTGGGGAAAAAAACAGGGAAAACTCCTCAGTTCAGGGCTGAATTTGGCAAAATTTTAGTGGTGGTAGTTACAAAAAAACCCTTCTAACCTACGTACAGTTTCCAGGGTCTATTAGTGTATCTTAAGGGTATTGAAAATAGAGTTTTTAAGTGTTTCTGGGAGCAGAAATCACCCTGACTTAAAAATTTAAACAAATTTGGATGTATCAAATACACATAAGACACCTTCACAGTAAGAATTTTGTGTTCCTGTTAATAGACTGTTAAACAAAAGAAACCAAATGTGCTGTGTCTGACACGAAAGTAATTGCAGATGTGTCTGTTGGGGAAATGCACATGTTTAATAGCATTTTAAATTTATTTTTAAACTTGGGAAATGCTGCCTGGTATTCCCAGAATTTCAGTCTGTCTCCATTATAGCTTTGATGTACCTTAGATTACATTCATTAATAAAGATAACATTTCATTTCATTGTAAAAGTGAAATTGAACCTTGACTTGAACTGGCTTTAAAATACATTGTTCTAGATTATTGATAATTTGACTAAAATATGTGCCAAATGGCTTTTAGAAAGAAATTGGCCATGACTGCATTGAATACTAAAGTGACTGTGATGCTCAGGTCTCAAAGTGCACAATCCTTAGATGTGATGCATTTGGCAAATGTCTGCAGTTCAGGCCTCTCTGGTTCTGTAGGTATGATCTCACAGCATCCTGCATCTCTCCAAAAAATAAATAACATCAAAGAATGTGCAGAGTTAAAATATTTTTAGAATAAGGATAGACCTTGTGCAGTACAATTCTGGCCTTAGTTTTGTATGTGAATTTTTGGAAATACCAGTGGATAAGCTGCTATAACTTAAGATCTTGTGTTATCTTCCATGCCAAATGTAGTAGAAACAGTAGCTAAATCTCTCAAGAGATTTGCTGAAGTGTGTACAGTGTCTGCCCTACACGGATAGAAATCACTGAGTCTTGTGGATAAGGTGCCATGTGGCCGTGGAAAATGCAGTGAACATCCTGCCATGCCCCAAGTGAATCTTCCCTAACGGGAATAATCATTCATGACTGTGGTGACAGTGATTCCCAGTGTATTGCAGTCTGCAGTTGTGGACACATTCCACAAGAATAAATAATTTGAAGAACACTTGTAGCATTTGATCTGCTTCTATCAAGTTGGTAGTAAGAGTCTAGTAACGGAAGAAAATGCTTACAGAGTTAAGGGCTACTTATATTTGAAAATATTTATAATACAGACTTCACTATTAAAAGTGTTTTTTACAAATAGTCCAATAGTTGTTGAAAAATAAGTAGAAAACACCACAGATGTGAGTTTAAAAGCTTTAAAAGCTAAGTCAAATTTTCAGTTTCCCTTAGCCCTTTTACTGCTGTGAAGAACATAAAAGAGACAGCTGAAGTATTTTAGGGTATAATTTTATTTTGATGGGCCTCACTGCTGGAAAGTTTGAGCTTAAAGTCATGTTTTAAATTACCTTTCTTTTACAATATACTGTACAGCAAAGCCTTTTTCCAGAATGTGAAATCTTTGTGCTATGTTGTGGCTTTGGTTGCTACTTCCTTACAGCTGAGTTTTTCTGGGTCTATCATGTATTTAGTCTATCTGAGGACTGTTGGTGAGGAGGATTCTTGGAAGTTGTTTTGGCCTCAGGTTATTGTGACTGAGACTCTGGTAATGCAGATAGAGAGATGCTGTGAAGAAGCATCTGGAATGAAAATTATTTCTCTTGCTGATGTAATATTTTTTTCAAGTTAGGTAATTTCACAAATCTAATTAGTATGCAACGGTAAAACAATGAAAAATGCATTAGAGATTACAGAAAACATTTAATGCCATGTAACATTGGTGTTGTATGAACAGCTACTGATGTTTTAGCAGCTTTGACCTGCTAAAACCCCTGGGGTGTGAAACCCCCCAGTTCGAGGGTGACATGAGGCTTTAGGGCTTGTTTAACACTTAGGGCCTGAGGGCCCTTTGGGTTTGTTTTCAACATTGCTAATTATTTAGGTTGCTTTTCCTTGAATAGTTATATTCTTTTAAGATCTACAATATGTGGGAAATTTGGCTTAGGCACAGAGGGGTGTTGACCTTGGGCAAAGAGGGATCATAACTCAGTGGCATTTCTAGTAGAGGATGTTTGTGATGCAGCTTCAGAAAGGCACAACGTGCAGCAATGTCAGGAACTGAGCAGAGGAACAACATGTTCTGTTAATCTGATCATTGCCTTGTTTCAGTAAAAGAGAACATGGTGGGGAAACGTGTGTGAGCTGATGGGAAGTTCAAGTCCCTTGTTATGACTTGGTGGCTTTACTGGGACACATTAAGTGTGGCCGTGATGGCGCCACAGGCCTGGAGGAGGTACTGAAGTATGTTGTGTTCTGGGCTCTGATAGCCCTGCTGACCTTCAGCTGACCACAACCATGAGTTTGGAGTGGATGCTTCTTGTCTGCCAGCTCTGAAGACAGGAAAATGTATTTGTTTTTATGACTTTGATGTTAGTTTAATGTATTTTATTTGAATGTAATTTAGGTAATGTAAGGGGTTTTTTTCCTTTCCCTGTTAAAAAATACTTCAAAAGGTAGGGAATTAACTCTTTTCACTCAGGGTTCTAGACTGTTATCTTCTGGTGACCGTGACACTTCCCTGATATATTGTTTGTTTGTGTGGACCAGTTGTGAAAATATATTGAATTTTCACTTGTGCTCTGAACTGGTGCATCTGATTTGGATGCAAGCCGAGCTTAAGACAAGAAGCCAAACTGCCTTGCAGTGAGGCTTGTGCTCATATCAGCTGCATCTCAGCCATGTCTGATCTGGCTTCTGGATTACACTGACTTTTGTGATCTCTTCAGGGTGCAGATAAAGGGTGAACTTGGCACTTTGTAACTTCCTGCAGAAGTGTCATAGGACACACATGCTTAAACTCAGGAGAACAAAGCTTATCTGCAACCTAAAGCTTTCTTTTTTTCATTCCAATGTTCCCTGCTCGTTCATTTTTCTTTCCTATAACTGCTGGATGGTAAAATCATTGATTGTTCTAGAACAATCTGGCTTCCTCCAAACTTCTGGTAAACAATGCTTACTTGTAATAGGACTTTTAAATTCTGTTAAGTACATGAGTTTGGAGGTATTCTGTTTCTTTTATGCAACACTGAGAGCAGCTTCTTGAAGTTACTTACGTATACATCTAAAACAAGCTTTACAATATGTACTAAATGTGCCACAACCAACCAGTAAATGTTTGAACAATCGATTCCTGGGAAAGTATTATGTAACAAATCCTGTTAAAACATCAGAATTATTGGCAGATTGTAAATACAAGGCATGACTATAATTTTAGTACTCTGTAACAGAAATTTTTTTGATGCCTGAAAACGTGCATTGCTGTAAATTTGCCTCTTCCATTAGCTACATGTAGAAAAAGATAGTTACCCATTTTTCTATAGATATGTTTTTTTCTTAGCCATTTTTCTCTTATTTTAAATTACTCCTTTCCACAGGCCTTTTCTTGATATGGTCTATAATGCACTGGACTGTCCTGAAGATGATTACTATGCCCTCTTTGTGCTCTGTCTTTTGTATGCAATGTCACACAACAAAGGTAAGTGCTGTTATGCAGAGTTAACTGCAAGGCCAGGGTTGGAAGAAACTGTAAACCTCAATATAATCATCTTCTGTTTTATGATAATGTTTATTATCGTTCTTTATAACAGGACAGGGAGATCCCCCACAATCCATAATAATGTATTGTCCTAAGAGGTCTTACAGTAACCAGTCTATTCTGAGAAATATCTTAATATTTTAGAGCAATATATTGAAGAAAAGTGGGATTAATTTCCTTATATAACAAGTCATGGGGAATCTGATTTGCATGGGGGAGGGTACTCAATCAGAGGCTCCTAGTTACAAAATAAAATTCCCATTTTTTTTAAGCATATATGAACAGATCACTTACTACCACAGCGGAATTTAGAATCAGACTTTCATCTTTTCCCTTTTAGTGACTATACTCTTCAGATATATGGCTTGGCTTGGATTTGATTTAGATGCAAACAAATAGTCTGCAAATTTCAGAAACAGCAAAGTTTAGGTTTCACCAACCACTTTGGGATTTAAATGCTGTGTTTAAATCAGTCTTTCTGTTGTTCCTCCTTGTAATATTAATTCAAAGCAAACTTGCCTAGTTTCATATTGCTAATTATTACCTTCTGAGAAAACTGCTGTGGTCTATTAAATACTTGCCTCAGGACATACTCCTGATTTCTAATTTGCCTTTCTTCCTTCACCCCTGAAAAAGGAATTGACCCAGTCAAGCTGGAGAGAATTCAGCTTCCAGCTCAACATGCTGAAGAGAGAAACTCATATAATCACGTACTTGCAGAAAGGCTCATCAGAATAATGAATTATGCTGCACAACCAGGTATTACTTTTCAGTATTTGTTTTCCTTCCAAGCAGAAATTTCTGAAGCCAGAAAAAGCCATCTGGGCTCTTCTCTCTGAGGGAAACATGACTGTTTAGCCTGTTCTTCAATGAGCAATATGCACATATGGTTTGTGAAACACAACTATTGGGTTTTTCCTTGGTTCGAATAAAAAAAATGGAGTCATTTTGTGTTAATGTAGGATTTCATCCTGAAAATATGAATCTGTGGCAATTTTGCTTGTAAAAGTAATTCCAGTGGAGAAATAGTCCTGAAAATGATATGGTATCCTTTGCGCTCCTTTGTCCATCACATCTAGGTGGTAGCAATTTTTCCCATGATTTTTTTTTTTTTAATCTCAGGTTGTATTTTCAGTTCTGAACTGTTTTGCAGAAAATGCAAGGTTTTTTCCTTCAGCTTTTTTTTTTTTTTGTGAAATGAGGGTTTCAATGCTCAGTGACCCATTCCATGGAAACATGACTTCTAGTGAAGCCACACCTCTTCTCCCTGCACTTCCCCCCTTAAAAGTTCAAATGAGTGGAACTGGTTTTCCCCTAAAACTGACACATTATCAAATTCCTGATTGTTTGCAGAATAAAGTCTAATGTTTGTTTGACTTGCAGACTGATCTGAGAGTATTACTTGTGCTGATGTGCCTGTCAGAGATTAAAAACATGTTTATNTTTTTTTTTTTAATCTCAGGTTGTATTTTCAGTTCTGAACTGTTTTGCAGAAAATGCAAGGTTTTTTCCTTCAGCTTTTTTTTTTTTGTGAAATGAGGGTTTCAATGCTCAGTGACCCATTCCATGGAAACATGACTTCTAGTGAAGCCACACCTCTTCTCCCTGCACTTCCCCCCTTAAAAGTTCAAATGAGTGGAACTGGTTTTCCCCTAAAACTGACACATTATCAAATTCCTGATTGTTTGCAGAATAAAGTCTAATGTTTGTTTGACTTGCAGACTGATCTGAGAGTATTACTTGTGCTGATGTGCCTGTCAGAGATTAAAAACATGTTTATATATGAAGCAGCAGGAAAGAGTGCAAAATGAGGAATTTATTTAAGTAAAGGCTTGTCTGGGGAGGGAAATGCTGGGTAGGAGTGGAAATACTGGATTTTTATTACACTTGCTAAATGCTGTGTAGAACATCTTTTCTCTTTTTTGGGGTGGGTACTGACCTTAGTATCCTTAGTTTCTGGCAGCATAGTGCTGACTTTTGGAGTGGTAGAACAGGACTTGGAGTCAAAAGCTGAGATGTCAGTCTGTCTCTTGGATACGTTGTCTTAGTGTAGATCACTGAGCTCAGACTGTACATAATTTCTAATATCTTTTTTAAAAATCCTTCTGACACTAGGTTTAGTCTCAGTGCGATCTTTCACTCTGAATTCTCTAGATTCTCAGATCCAGGCTGTATCTGAATCCTTTGGACTTCTTTTAAGGAAAAGCTATACCTTATTAGTATGCCACATGCAAAGCTGCCTTTCACCCTGTAACTTTATCCATGCCAAATGTCTCTGATGTTTTTGTAATTTGTTGTAATTCAGCCTGTGTTGCAGATTAATAAAGGCATCGGGTTTGGCTTATTTTCCAGTAGTGTTAATCTTTGTTGCCTTCTTATTGCACAGTTCTGCTTTAAATTTTCTTCTGCTTTAAATTACTCTTCCAGTTCTTTTTCAGCCATCAGCATCGTAAGCCAGCATCAGCACTCATACTTGTCAGATAGGGTGTGTGTGACAGAGGAGCAATGTTTGACAAGTGGGGGAAAAGTAAAAATATTAAAGAACATCAGATAATGAGAAGAGCAATAATTAAACTGCTGCTGTTTTGTGTATTGAAATTTTCTTTTCATAGATGCAAAAATCCGTTTGGCAACTTTAGAACTTGGCTGCCTGTTGCTGAAGCAGCTTGTGTTTTCTAAAAATGGCAGCATCATAAAAGATGTTCACCTTGCTTGTCTTGAGGTGAGTATTTTCTTTTAAATTTCCAGTCACAGCATTACTAGTCTTTGAGTCTTGTAGTGTAGTTGAATAAATTTGTTTCATTTCTTATTGCAATAAGCCTAAATGCGAAATTTGAACTTCCAGAACATCTTTGCATTGACAACTCTGTGCAGAAGAATCAAAACCTCTGTTCTGTCCCCAGCTTTTCTGTTACCATGCTATTGAAACTTGTAACTTCCCAAGCAGTGTTACATTTAATTTTCCCTCTGAAATTTGTATCATCCACCTTAATAATGTAAAGAAAAGTTCTTTTGAAACTAATAAGCTCACATAAGCTGTATTTTCATAAGGTCAATATGTATTCTGTCAAATTCTGGGATGAAGAGAGTGTGTGGGGGAAATTAATAGACAGTCTCTTCTATATGAGTTTTTGGGTGGGTTTTTAATGTGATTAATAAGTAAATTGTGTATGTACTCCCTGAAAAACATTTTATCTTTTCCAGGGTGCAAGAGAAGAAAGTGTTCATCTCCTTCGTCGTTTCTATAAGGTATTTATGCAAAATGCTGTAAGAAAAAGTCCTTTACATCACATGGAATTAAAAACAAGTCTGCAGCCCAGTCTTTACTGGTGCCTAAGGCAGCACAATTTTTAGATAAGAGCTCGAAATTTGTGACAGAAAACGAAGTGTTTTGTTGGGGGATTCGTCTCCTTTCCTGCCCTTCCCATGCCACACTGACATATGTCACAAAAGGGCTGTTAGAAGACTCAGGGTTTATACTGGAGGTCAAGTTATCAGTCATGCCCCTTCGTTGCTTCTGTTATGTGTTTCATGGGACTGAACCACACAATTAGAGCATGATTCCTGGGATTTTATCATTGGCGCTAGTATGGAATGTGTTTGTTTTTGACATTACTTTTTGTTTGTGTCTTATCTGAAATGCTGATACTTAATCTTTTTTTCTTATTGGAGACCTTTGCAGCTTTTTGCCTTTTTTTGTTTGTGTGTGTTGTAAACAATGAAAGAATTAAAATAAGATCTAGGTGTTAACTTCCATATAAGGAGCAGTAAATCCATTAGAGATTTCAAGTGTCTGAAATATCTTCCTGTTTTTGTCAGATTTCTTTTGAAGACTGTTTGCTCAATAGGGCTTCCGAAAAATAAGTCACCTATGGTGGGTTGACCTTGGTTGGCTGCTAGAGGTCCACTCAGCTGCTCTTTCACTGCCCTTCCTCAACAGGATGGAGAGAGAAGAGAATATCTTGCAGTAAAGATAAAGAACAGAGAGGTCACTTGCTAGTTACAGTCACGGGTGAAACAGAGCCAACTTGGCAAAAATGAATTTATTGCCAATGAAAATAAATTTAGAGAGTGAGAAACAAAGACAGATTTAAAAATAAAAGGAAACACCTTTCCCCCACCCCCCCTTTTCCCAGGCTCAGCTCCACTCCTTCGTTCCTGACTCTTCTGCCCTCTCCCCGTGCTGAGTGATGTAGGGGTGAAGGGAACATACGGGTTTGATGTCAGGCCATGGCAGTTCATCTCTTGCTGCCTCTTCTTCACACCTTCCCCTGCCCTGGTGTGGGTCCCTTCCTCCACGGGCTGCAGTCCTTCAGGAAAATAATCTTTGGTCCTGCACAGACTGCAGCTCTTTCAGGGCACATCTTCCTGCTGCACTGTGGGTATGTGCTCCACCATGGTCCTGTCGAGGGGCTGCAGAGGAATCCCTCTCCCTCTCCATGTGTTTTCCCATCAGTGCCATCAGTGTTGCTGTCCCACTCAGCAGTGTCCTGCAGAGGCCTCCCCTCACAGACACCCTGTACATAACCAAACCAAACCAACACCGCTCCACAGCCTTCAGGTTTCATGGTGTGTCCGTGTTTTTGCTTTTGGAAGGGAGAAGAAATTTTTCTGGATATGTTTGAAGATGAATACCGGAGTATGACAGTAAGTGACACCCTTTCTGCCAAATCCTCAAACCCACAGGAGCAGGAACAGCTACTGATAGTCACTGAGAACACTGGGGGCTATAATAACAAATAACAAAATACAACAAAACCGTGGGTGGTGTTTTTGTCTCTGAGGAGTTGTGTCTCTACTTATCTAAGTTGTTTATGTGAAGTGTAACAACTCTTTATTTACTTATTACTTGCCCATTACTTTCTGAGATGGAGTATACAGAAATTACTTTATCCTGCTAAATGGGACATTGGATTTATTTTTTCCCTGGTTACTAAACAATATGAAAATCTTCCTATATCTGTCTGAAGCCCAGCAAGGTGTCAGTTTTGAGTGGTGTCACTTTATTCACCCGTGGAAAACAGGGTTGGAGCAAGCAAACATTGGGGCCTTTGCTCTAGGAAAGGTGCTCCCTGTGAACGTGTTAATGGATGACTAAGATTGATCTCAGTTCTTATTTAACCTGTAAATGTGTTTCAAAAGTAATTATCTGTTTGAATTCCTAGGTTAGATTTCAGATAAAAATGCTTTGGGTACTCAGTTACAGGGGTTTTTCCCAGTGGTCAGGGATTTAATGAGAAGCTGCCAGTTGTCTTCTGAAAAGGCACAGTCTACAGTTGCTGTATTGTAATAAGCCTTTTAATATGGGAACCACCTTACACATATCTTACCAGCCTAACTAATAAAAGTTTTCAGTGAAACATTTAACTTTGAAAGTTACTGCATTATTAGAAACTAGAAAGCTGTATCTGGAGAGAAAAAGTTACAGGAAACTCTTTCTTGTGATCAAAGTAATCACAAATTTAAGTCAAAACTTAAAAGCAAACCTGACAAATTTAGTTTTTAGTATTATGGAAATACCTTTTCTTCAGTAATCTTTTGGAGCTTTCCCCCTGTTCTATCAGTATGGAAGGTTCAACAGTGTGAGGGAACAACGAACAAATTTAAAACAGAGATTGCTTGTAAGGAGCTCAAAGTATTAAAATTTCTCAGAACTCTAGAAATGCACCAGTGAGTTGTATTTGAAAGTAAAGAGGCAGGTGCTTATTGTTCTGTATGGTAATCAATGTTAATATACTTTTATAGATTAAACCCATGAATGTAGAATACCTGATGATGGATGCCTCAATCTTACTGCCTCCAACGGGGACGCCACTGACTGGTATTGATTTTGTGAAACGATTGCCTTGTGGAGATGTGGAAAGAACACGAAGAGTGAGTAGGACTATTTTTCTTACATTTGTTTGTGGCAAAATGATGCCAAAGTCCTTGAACAATTCTAGAAACACAAATATTATTTTTCCTTGAAAACTGCTTGATTGGAAGCTTCATCCATAGAATTAGAAAGACATGGTGAAGACAGACTTGTGCACAGTATAAAATAATTACCTGTCCCAGTGGAGAAACTTTTTCTCTATGACTTCTTGTATCTAGTCAACACATGTTCTTGTACTGAGGTTTTAATTTTTCAGATCATAAAGACATTTACATACAAAGCCATTTTGATGACACATTAATATATTGTCAGGTTCCTTTTGTGATCTGATATCTCCATCTGTCTTTCAATTATAGTCGTGTAGTGGAATCTCCAGTGGAAGGCTGGCTGGCTTCATATTGCTCATGTTTCTACACATAGCAAAAAGTTTAATTCTGCTCCAGAGTTCATCTTGCCAAAGTAATTAATGACAGAGATCTTGAGAATGAGGAGAAAAACAGAAAAATATCTATTTTTAGGACTGACTCCATCTGTGGAGATAATACTGACCTGAATGACAACATCATTATCACCCTTCTTAGGTTAATCAGTTCTTGGCCCTTATCTGGCAGTGTCCTGTAAGCCTTGCAGTGCCAATAAGTCTAAGAGAGGTATTATTGCACAACATTATGATTTGAAAACTGCTGTTCTTCGGTTTCTTTGCATTTACATAAGTGTATATGTAAATATATTCAAGTACCCTTGAAGAAAAAACATTTTTCCAGGAATCTTCTGAAAAGGTTTGTTTTCATTACTTATTGTAAGCCACACAGCTTTTGTTATCACCGCAAGTTGTCTGATAAAATACAGTGAATTATTTTGAAAAGTATTCTTAGAAAGCAAAATTGCTTCCTGGAATTCTCTCTGAGGCATTTAACAGAAGGATAGTTAGAAATGCACATTAATGGAAACTGACTGTTCCATGGTTTTCATGTGCTAAATAAGGAATAGCTTAACTTCTGTTAGTGGAAATTAAGAAATCAATAAAAATATTCCTGTAGAGTGTTTGGGATGAAAGGGGCTTTATCATCCACAAGAAGTCAACAATGCTTCCTTGTTGATCCTCCTTTCCCAGTCACATTGCTCTACAAGTTTTAACATTTTCTCAATTCCTGGGCTACTTTCTTCCAGCTGGGCTCCCTTGCTTTGCTGAAGTGCCAGAACAATACACTGAAGTGTATCTTGTGACATTGCTGCTGCCAGTGCAGCCCCGGGGTTTTGCTGACAGCTTCAAATGAACAGTAGATTCTGAGCATCTTGTGTCATGATTCAAAAAAAATTTCTTGAGTTTTATTTCACTGCCAAGTGAAGAAGTCCCTTACTTTGATTATATTGTGAGTTCTTAGCTGTTGGAGATCAGGTCTTTTTAGGCTCTGCCTTCTTTCCCTATAGAAAGTCTCTAAGTGGCAATAAACTGTTCTAGGAAGGCCCAGCTCACATGCTTTTGGATTCCTGTTGATGTTGCTAACAAACTGAGGGCTGTCAATATTGTGGGAAGCACAGTGTAATTCCCTTTTCATCTGATGTTCTTGCTTTTTTATTTTTTTTCTTGCAGAGGCTAAAGTTCTAATTTTGTTTCCTGCTCCTGTACATTAATCAATCTGCATTAAATGTGATTTTATGTTTGGAGACAAGTGATGTTCGTTTTGTAGGGAATGTATGCAACCAAAACTAATGCTGTCTAGGAGGAAGAGGATTGAAGGGAAAAATAAGTGAAAGCAGGCTGAGTGATGGCTGCCTTCTAAATTAAAAACAAAACAAAACAAAAAAGCACAAAACAAACAAAAACCCCCAAGCATCTTGTTGGGTTTGACTTTTGGGTTACCAAGAATTGTCCTGGTTTTGACTGAATTTGACAAGTTTTAAACCCAGTACTGTGAATTTGTCATGAAGCGTCTGGTAGTAAAACTGCTTTATAGTAATAGTATATAATTTCAGTGAATCCACAATCCATTAGAATGCAATCTGCCTAAAGGGGAGAGATCTCCCATTACAAAGTGACTATGTTCTTATGAATAAGCCAGTGTTAATATCATATTTTTTTAGATACCCTTGACATCCTTTGCTTCACGTAATCATATTGCCCCATTAGGTTTCAACAGTGTGCCAAATTCATCTGCTTTGTGATTTCATGGAAGAGCCAGGTACATGACTTCCCTGCCTTCATCCCTGCTGTGCCAGAAGTTTCTGAAAGCACTGCCAGGATGGTGGCTGACCAAGCACTCACATTGCTGGTTCACAGGAGCCACAGTTCTGTTGATCTTAAAAATAGAGGGGTGAAGGGTTTTTCCCTTAAAGCACTTTAGAATTGTTTTTCCTAATACTTCCTGCAATCTGGGAGTTTCTGGGCATTGCAGCTGTTCATGAATTCAGTGCTTTTACTGTAAGGCAGCAGTTAAATTACAGTATGCCACAGAATTACTGTGTAGGAAACTCTTAAAAAAACAAAGCACCGGAAGTAATAAAAAATGATTTTTCATTTACTATACTGAAAATACAGTTCTTGTAGGGGAAGAGGATTATAAATGGTGCCTTTCAAAATGTGGCTAATAAAATGATGATTGTTCTTTGACACTTTTGGTCTTTGCATACCGTATGTCATGAATTTATAAATCAAAACTAGCTTATTAATTTCACAGAGCAGCTGTTGAAAGTTTCTTGGGCCTGGTGTGGCTTCTAGAATGCTTTGCCCTGGTACAGACCTTCTGAGAATATAAATCAAGTGCTCTGAGAATGTTGTATTATATGTGGCTAGTTTTTGATGAACACAGCAAATTAAAATTCAAAAATCCCCACTGTTTTCTCTCTAACTTGCAAACATCTTAGCTAGGCTTGGTCAGAAAAGTTATCACTGCTTAAAGTTCAAAATGGGACAGTCTCTGAAGGCTGGTTGTGTAGGTTTGTAGCATATAGGTATTGTAAATACAATCAGTCTTAAAATAATAATTAAAGAAAAAAATTGCCTTTTAGTCACAATCTGTGTGTGTCAGTGCCCAAAAAGTTCTGCTGCTTCTACTTCAGAATTGCATGTTTCAACTTCTTTCATATATTTTTCTAGCTAAGTTTGAAGTTATGTTCTACTTTTTCAATTTAAAATGTAGATTTACTGTATGAGAACAAACGTGGGGGTTGTAAAAGCCAGGATATGTGTATAAGATTCTGTTAAAAGATGTAGTACTGGGTGTAGCAATATTTTAATATCCTTTTCTTTAATTTCTCAAGGCAATCAGAGTTTTCTTTATGCTCCGTTCGCTATCACTGCACTTGCAAGATGAGCCAGAAACTCAGTTACCACTCACGAGGGAAGGAGATCTGATAAAGACAGATGATGTTCTTGATTTGAGTAAGTAGTCCCTCAATTTCCCAAATAATCTGACATGGAGAAATGGCTGGCGCTTTTTTTCCCCCCTCTAAACTGCTTATTACTGCTATTGTTACCTAAACTACCTGAGTTGAGGTAGTACAGTGGTGAAGTTCTGGTGTGTGTTGTAAGATAAAAATGTATTTTCCAGTTCAAGTCTTTTGTGTTGCCTGAGAGAGAGACACATGAGAATATCAGCATTTTGGCATAAAGCATACAGGATATACATCATTGCATAGATGCCCTATCTTGGCAGGAGACTTAGCAGTGGGCAAAATGAGACCTAAAAAAATCTAGTTGTGTGCCTTTTTTAGTTATCACTTTGGAGATATTGTTGATATAACAAATTTCCCTTGATCTGTATCATCACAAGTCCTTAAAAATTCTTCTGAACATTGAGATGCGTCCAGTGGTTATGGTTGTTTACATACAAATAGTGTCAAGTAGAGGTTAACATGATCCAGGAATGGTTTCAACTACTGTTTGGACTTTGAAAAATCAAAATGACTTTTTTTCCTTTTGCCTGAATGCAGTGCTGGTGTTTTATGGGAGCTGGATGAGAAAGATTAAAGTATCTTGTAAAGAAACATTTTAATATTTTAATGGGCATATGTTCATTGTAAACCTTTAGCTGTAGTTGCAAGGTTGTCAGCACTGTATATGAATGTATGTGTTGAGAGTCAGGGAATTCCACAGGAGGTTCATTCCATATTGCTGTGTGTGCTGCCACCAGAATGATATCTGTTACTTTTCAGTGTTGTTTCTCTAGTGTAAATAGTTTCAAATCACTCACGTGTTTCAACTGCCTGCCTCAGACTGTGTGTGAGGCTGTAGGTGTCTCATGCAGGTGTCTTTTTAATCTTAGTCAGAAGCTCACTGTGTGAAGTTCACTGGCAGCTCACATTCAGTCTGTTAGTGGCAGTGTTTTAAATACCGTGGCCAAGAGGTAAATGATGGTACATTTAAACCTGTTATGTCTTTGCTGGAACTTTTTTTTAGCCACATTATACTCAAGTGTCCTTGTTCACTCTGTCTCTGCCAAATATCCAGGCTTTAAAAAGCAGCCAATATTTCTAAAAAAATGTTTGAGAGAAGTTTATGATGCAATAACTGAGGCTGGAAGGAACATCAGGACATCACCTAGTCCAACTCCCCTGCTCAAAACGGAGTCAGTCAGAGAAAGTTGCCCAGTGCAACTTGTAATATTTGAGGAAAAGAGAGGAAGCCAAAATGTGGTGCAGGTGTTTGAGCAGCCTCTAATCTCAACTAAATGACCTTTCTGGGAACATCTAGGTGGATCCTTGATTTGTTGCGTTCTTAGTAAGCAGTAAAGCAGAATGTCATATCTAATGGGCTGGATGCTGTTGGGAAAGGTTCTTCTTGTCAAGTGGGAGGTGGTGCATTAACTCTCTGCAGCCTAATGCTTATCTTGGGCCACCAAGTTTTCTGTAAGAGCTTTTAATGCCTGCAGATGATTTCTGGAATTGTGATGACAGTAAATTATAAAATCATTAAAGATCAAGCCCTGAGGCAGATCAGGTACATTTAGACCATCTTCTCAAGTAGCTGTTTTATTAGTAAGAATTCATGTAATACAATCTTTTCAGGTAAGTATTGCATGAACACAGTCAGCTATTTTCACCTAATGTACATCTGTGCTGCAAGATGAGGTTTTTGAACTCTCCTTCCTTGATTGATTCCTAAGACTTGTATTTTTCTTTGAGAAAGTCCACAGAACTCTTGAATCCATATCTTGGAGGTGTAGTGTCCAAACTGGCTACAGGGTTCATTTTGCATGAGATAAAATTAGCCCCTGCAGTTAATCTCAGAAAGGACAGCACATTTCTTTGCAGCAGTGTCACATCGGTATTGAACAGCCTTTCAGCTTGTGCTTCACTTTAATTCCCAGATCTAATTTTCACTTTCAAACTGAATTTTACTGGGCTTGGTATTTTCATCTAAATGTGTAAGCTATGTGATATGTAACTGTTTCATAGCACAGTTGTGAGTATTCTCAGATCAGTTCAGTGGAAATGCGTTTAACTACACTTTATATTCTGTTTTTTCATCAAGGGTGATGTAGCTTTTGACTCTTCAGTAGCTGTGAGCCAGAAGCAGTCATGTAAATGGGCTTCACTCAGTTGTATAAACTCAAAGGATTCCTGTAACAGTTGCCTAATAAATGAGTAACTTCCCCTTTTGTTCTTTGATAAACTTTTACGGTTTTACTTCAAGTTTTTGTCAGATCTAAAATGAAAACTTTCATCTCTGGAAAGCAACTTCTGCCCCTTGAGTTCTTTCCCTGAAGTACATTTTTGTAGTCAGGCAGTTGAATTTGTACAGCAGTAATTCCAGGTATTTTAATCTGCTTGCTGTTGCACTAAAAACTTTATAAATATTCACATGGATTTTCCTGTTTTATTCTGTTTCTGTGGCTTGTCTTTTATTGTTCGGGTTATTAGAATGCCATTGGTACAATAATATTCACTAGGATTCAGTTGCCTGCTTTGCCATTTTAGATCTCCTCTATGATATTTTGCCTGGTGTCTCAGCTCCTTCTCTAAACAGGAATAAATCTTCCACAGGTTCCTATAGTAATATTTGCCAATCCTGTATGGATTTCTTGAGCCTTCTAGGGCTGTGAGAAGGTAATAGCAATCAATCTTCCTGTAACTGAATCACGTCCTGTATGTATTATGTTTATTGATTAAACTTGTTTTCTCAAAATTGAAAAGCTCACAGTAAATTCACACTGGATTAGCATTAATTATCCTCTTTTAATTGGGTTAGGGTTCCATTTTTCATCTCCTATCACCCAATCAATTTTGAATGGATCCTGCTGGTAAACGGTGATTTTAGATTCAGAGAAATGTTAATTGGAAGGACCCTCTCACTTGTGGTGTGGGGGCTTTTTGGGGAGGGCAAGAAGAGGTTGGTTTGGGGAGGATTGTTGGTTTTGTTTTTTGAAACTTGAAAACCTTTGGTGATATAAGTTCCACAGCCTCTCTGGGTAACCTGCCATGCTGTAATTATGCACAAAGGAATTTCTTCCACCTCCCAACTATAATTTATGGCTGTTGCCTATAGTTGTATGACCTGCCACTGTTAAAAGCTGTGTTCTTCCACTTGTAGCTTTTACATCTATCCTGCAAATGTTTCTAGTATGAAATATGGTGTTAAATACTTGGTTAGATGTTTGGATGAGTAAATTTAGGTTCTGCTATTTTGAATAATGTTCAGAATACTTTACTTGCTATAAACTGTACTGGATGAGAGAGTGGAAAAAGACCTGTGTGTATGAAGTATATGAATGAAAGTATCAGTTTGAAGCAAAGGAAAAAGCAGCTCTGGTTAAGATTAGCCAAGGTCTACTAAAAGTTGTGCCAGTTTAAGGGATGTTTGGTAGCTTCCAGGTGGTGTAAAGAAGGTGATGGAATCCCTTTTCAAGCATGATGGGTTTCAACTGGAACGGGGCAGTGAGGAGATACAGGAGGATTTTTTGGGGGGCTTGTTGGAGGGGTCTTGGAGTAATGATAAAGAAAGGGTATGTTTGTTGAATATACGTGAATAAAATGCATGGGTAAGGGAAAAACATCACCTCATTTAACAAATATTGGCAAAAGCGTGCTACAGTTTGCCTGGAGAGTCTGTGTAATTTTGAAGTTCAAGAGCTTCCAACAGTCAGAATATCAGTTTTCAGACCTGTGCAAATGTAACCTGTCACTTGTGTCAGGAGCCAGAGTCTCTAACAAGGTAGAAATAGTTGCCTGCAGTGGTGCAGGACTGTCTGTGGTCTTCCAACAAGACATTTTGAGACTTCCACTTAGTGAGAAACGGCAGCATTGTCGCAATTTCACTCCTGAGATGAGGGGACCTTTTTTTACTGAAAGATTGTCCTGGTGGTAAGAGAAAGCAGAAAGCAAGGTGTATATAGTACCCATCTTATATGTAACTTGTCAGATGTCTGAACCACTGTTGTTAAAATCTAACTTGCCCTTTCTGTGTAACTATACATTTTACAGGGAAATTAAAAATATTTATTAAAAAAGCAAACAAAAGCTTTTACCGTGTGTTGTCAAGATGATTATACTTTTATATATTAACATTTTATGTTATGTAAAACACCCAAACCCAGAATCATCGACTTCAGTGATTAAATAACCATTTTCCTTCCTTTCTTCCTTCAGATAACAGTGATCTAATTGCTTGTACAGTGATAACAAAGGATGGGGGTCAAGTTCAAAGGTTCCTGGCCGTGGATATTTACCAAATGAGTTTGGTTGAACCGGATATTGCCAGACTTGGATGGGGAGTAGTTAAGTTTGCAGGCCTTTTGCAGGTAAGAGAAGTTGTAGTCTAGGTGGTTACTTTTTCTCAGCTGAAAATCTACATTTTGTGTTGGACAAATAGTAATACCAATATTAGCTTTCATATTTATGCTCTGTACAATGCTTACTTGCTTCTTCAGTTACAGATCTTTTTTTCTTCTTCCTGCCTTTTAAAACATTTCTGATTTTTCTGAAGAAGTTTACACAGCTAACTAGAGACATACTTGCAGATGAGGTGACTTCCCTGGTGTATATTGGGGCTGTGTTCATTTGAACACTGAAGTCATTTCCAAGTAGGATTTAGTTTCAAGTACTTTGCTCAAGTAGCACAGTAATGAACTCTCCAAGAGTTCTGATCTTCCTACAGGAGTAGGGAAGGTGACAAGTTGCAACTTCAAAATTATCTGTGCTTATCTAATTGATTTCAAAACCTTTAGGAAGTTTCTCTCATTTGTCTCCTTGCCTTGTTTTTATCTCCTGAAAATTTGCTATGTTCAAATAAGTTAATTGACTTCTAAACTGACTACTGCTTGCCTTGTGTTTCTCCTTAGGACATGCAGGTGACGGGAGTAGAGGATGACAGCAGAGCTCTGAACATAATCATTCACAAGCCTGCCTCAAGCCCTCATTCCAAGCCCTTCCCCATCCTTCAAGCCACGTTCATTTTTTCGGATCACATCCGCTGCATTATTGCCAAGCAGCGCCTGGCAAAGGGCCGCATCCAGGCCCGGCGCATGAAAATGCAGAGAATAGCAGGTGAGTGGTCACTGTGAAATGGTTCTGCAAACAAGGCTTGTGTGGCACTACAAAGCCCTCTGTAGCACAAGGATGAGGTACAGAAATCTTAAGCTGTAAAGCAGTGCTGAGTTTCCAAGTGATAGATTTTATTGGAGTGAAATGTGTGGTTTCATAGTTATGACAGACAGTTCAGGAAAGGATGAAAAAGGAATCCTGTCTTGTTGCCACTTGCTGCCAATTATTGTACAAAACTCGGCGGTTCTCTTCAAATGTGGTTCAGTGGCTCAGAATTCCAATAGAAAGCAGATGTTCTGCTGCCCCAGGACTGCACTGGAGCTCATTTTGCTTGAGCTGGATGGTGTCCTGATGGCCTTGACAATAATGCTTGGATGTGGTGATGATGAGCAGTCCAAAATGTTGAGTGGCATATCAGCACTAGATTCCTGTGCCCGGAGGAAATGCATGTGAAGACATGAAGGAAAGAGTTCATTTGAGGAAATAGGAGTGATTCAAATATGACTTGAATGTTGAGTGAAGAGTAAATTGGAGCTTACCAGTGAACTGGTGAGTATAGAAAAAGAAGCTCTGAAATATAGGAGGGAAAATAAAAAGAAGCCCAGTTATCTAGGTTACTTGGATAGTCCAAGAGCAATAATGAACTAATCAGAGATGTGAAAAACAAAGTAGCTGGTATTAAAATTATTGAGTTAGCCAGAGAATTATTCTGATTATAGATGCTTTAAGATTATTATGAATCTGTAGGAAGCTAATAAAAAGTTTTATACTTTGAGTTTACAAAGTGTATATGTCATACTTTTTGTGTCTTGCTTCACGTAAAAAAAATTAAAGCAATTCTGAGGGTAACACAGATCTATTTGATTGTTAAAAATTTTAAGTTGAATGGTAATGCAGAAGCATTTTTTTACCAGTTTAAAGCATATTGTCTTTCAATGCCTTTCTACAGTGTTCAGTTGTAACTAATGAATTGCTTTATTTGTACAGGGAAAAACAAAAGAGTTTTTTATTTTTAATAACACCTATGGCTTGTTTAGTGCAAGGAGCTTCCTGCAATCCTGATTTTTTTAGCCCTTCACTGTATTCCAGGGTTTCCTTAGTGTGACTGTGATGTGGACAGCAATGGTAGAACAGGTTGCCAGAAGTGTTGTCTCTCTTGTTTTCTAATGCAGTTGTAACCATAATTAAGAGGCAAATGCAGACAAGTCACATTAAAAATCTGGTTTAGTCTTAAGATCCTGAACAAACTATCAATTTTATTTTCACCTCCTCTTCCTTTTATGTATTTTTGAGTAACAAAAATTATCAATTGTGATTAAACATAGCTCTCCTGGATCTTCCTGTTCAGCCTTCAACTGAAGTTATGGGTTTTGGACACAACTCTGGAGCTACAGCCCAACACCTTCCCTTTAGATTCTACGACCAGTCCCGGCGCGGGAGCAGCGACCCCACAGTGCAGCGCTCTGTCTTTGCGTCCGTTGACAAAGTCCCAGGTGAGCTGAGCATTCACTGACAAAAACTGTGTTGTATTTTGTATAAGCAGTGAAAAGCTTACTGTAATATGTTCCTGAACACACAAGTCCAGCATGAGGCTTATGGAAAAATTTACTCCTCAAGAAACAAGTAATACTTGGGTGTGTGTTCTGGGTATGTCATGAGCAATACTTCGTGGCAGCTTCCCCAGATATGCTGGGAATATCTTAATGCTTTGCCTTCCTTTACAAATTGAGTTAGTTTAAATCCTGTTTTGCATACTCAGTATTTATGTGGCACATCTGTCAGTTGTGCATATTTCCTCCTTTAATTTGGTTATGATGGTTTTTGTGCCAGATTGTAAAAATAACCAGGATACTGTGAACTGCTTCATTTACCTTAGAGCCAGCAAGAAAGAACAGAACCACAGCTTCTCCTAAAACATTAGGTTGGAACTGGGATTAAAGGAATGATTCTAAAATAATGAGCTCTTTGCTTTTTGTCTCTTATTTTCTGTTTCACAAACTGATTTCTCTGCAGAATTTCTTTTCCAGATGGTGAAATTCTGTCATTTTGAGTCATTTTAAAGTTGAATTTCGTCCTGCTTGAAAGTACTTATTTGTGCTATATTATACAAAAAGTTACAATGTCCTTACCTGACAATCCTTTCACAGAAGTCAGCATTTCTCTTTGAATGTGATTCAGTGTTCAAAATTCAAATGCTCTGCTTACACCACAGATGTTTAACTGCTCTAAGACTGAATTAGAGCTCTGTCCCCTGACTGGGGAACAGAAATGATAAAACCATAGATATTGCCAGTCAGGTTTTTCAAAAGACAAGTGTATGTTGCATGATGGGAGTGTATTTCCTTATTTGATGTGACTTCCATGGAAAAGGTGTGGTTGGAAAGGTGCCCCAGGGTTGCTGTTTCAATTTTCTCTAAGACCTGTGCCCTTGTGTTCCTAACAAGTGACTTTATCTGCTAATTTGAGGGGGGTATATTGGAGGTGGTGTAATATGGTAGTTTGCTCAAACAAGCACATACTTCCTTTGAATTCCAGGAAATGGAGACTTCCACTTGCAAATGCAGAGGAAAAAGTATTGTGAAGCTTTTATTTGGTACAAAGTATGAGAAATGAGGCACAGAACATGAAGTATTTCAAGTGTAGCATCTTGGAAGTACATTTTATGACAGCCAGTAATATAACAAAAAATGGATTCATATCCTGTTTTACATCTGATTACAAGACAAATATCAAATGCCTCTTTCTTCCTCATGAATGAATGAGGTTTCCTAGTTCTGAGTAATTTGCATAGGAATCTGTTTCTGCTTATCCCTTAATCAGGCCCACAGTGATTTTTACTTCTAGAGGAAGATTTTTTTTTGCCTTTTAACACAACTACTGAAGAAGTTGCAGTTATATTACTGACTTCATGCATTCTTTTCTTAATGCTACAGCTTTATCTAGTGCTTAAGAGTTGTGCAAAGCTCATACAGTCAGTTAATTTGATTGTACTTTTAGGAAACAAATTATGCTTTCTCTTGGTGATGATGTCCTTTGTAGATTTAAAATAGAACTATGTTTTTGTCAATATTTTTCAAGATTATTTATTACTTTTAGTAGGACCATGTCTACTCTACTCCCAGTGTGGTTTTCAAGAAATTAACAATAATATAAATGTTTTCAGCTCTCCTGCAAATTTTGGTCTGTGGAGGATTTTAATACAGCTGTTGAATCAGTCCCCTAATCCCTCATGTCAATGAATTCAGAATTTCCAAGAACACTTATTTCAGTCTGGTTTGGTTCAGTTTCTGTCATAGTGCATACATAGAGCTCTCCACAGAGACAGCTGGAGAGTGTGCAGTGACCTTATTGTAGGCAAACTGTGCTTTGATTTTCTTTATTGTTTCATGGTTCAAAGTTAAAATGTTTTTGAAAATGCATCTTGGTATCTGGGGGGAAGGAGGGTGAGGATTGTTGTAACTTAGAACCAGATTTTGTGTAAGCCATGTGAAAGGTGATGAGAATATAACAGACCATGCTCCAAAACATCCCTGTTCACCTGTACATTTTATAGAGTGTTATCCAGAGGCAGTGAGATGCTGGAATCATCCCAGCCAACTGGCTGATAAATTGGGCCGTTCTTATCAGGGAACAACATAAGCAAAAGCCTTCACTTGATCAATTTTATCCTCATGAAGTCATGGCTATGAATATACTTCAGGGTCTATTTTAAGTTAATGGCCTTTGCTAAAATGTTAGAGCATTTTAGGGATAGTTTAGCTGTCTGAACTGTTCACCATGTGTGTATGAATATGATACTTTTGAAGCACTCTATGTAAATAATTATCTTGTTTTCAAAGAAACCAGCAGATTTGGTAGGGGCCCTGTGAGCATAGGTCTTCTACTCAAAGTAAATAAATAATGACTTCCTCTCTAAGCAAACTGAAGTATTAGTCTCAAGTATCAGCTCTATTCTGAGATTTATGTTCCCAGTGTCTCTTAAGGGAAATCTTAATGATTTCCAGCAAAAGGTACATCTAAATATTTTAACAAGTGTGGTAGCTTACCTACTGAGTAAATATATTTTGAAAAGCAAAAGGAATCAATAGATATCTCTTACTATTTTATCCATTGTTGATACCTTAGTATATGATGATGATGATATGATTTTGAGGGGAAAAGCTGAAAAAAACTCTTGCTAGCATTAACTATATAGCAAACTATAACCATCTTCACTTTAAAATCTGAAGGAAAAAATCATCTTTTATAGCTTTGTAACCCTTTAAATGAAAATGAAAATGCAAGCAAGAATTCTATATAAAGTTTCCTCCACAGCTACTGTAGGAACATCAGATTGGAATAGTTTACTAAAGTATGATATGAGAACTTGTAATGAGATACCAATGCATAAAAGAACAGAATAGTGAGACATTGCCCCAGAAGATAGTGGGACAATGAGGATATGATTTGCAATGAGAAAGCAGTTGCTACTTTCTTGACCAAGATTTTATTTCTGCTTATCAGGCTTTTTCTGCCACCAGTGCCCTTTCCCCTTTTCCTCACCTCCCTTTTTATTTTTTTATTTATTTTATTTATGGTTAAGGCTGTCTTTCACATGAAAACTTTTATAAGACAGTAGATAAGCTTTTTACAGGAAGATTTGAATTAATTGCTTAAGAAAAAGTTCCTTTAAAGAAAAGCTAAGAAGCTATTTCAGGTTTTGGCATGAAATTTTGCTGCTGTTATGTAAAATGCAGTAGGAGGACAGCTGTTGATACATGTTTTAGCAAAGAAAACACAGCCCTGGGAAACATTGTGATTATGACAATAAGATCTCCAAGGAACAGGGAAGACACATCTTTACAGTAATACCTTGCTGAGTCTTAAATAGAAAATTATGTTGAAGCAGAATCATGACTACTGGAAAGGAAATATTTTTGTTCATTAGTAACCTCAATCACAACTTGAGAGTCGTAAAGTAGTGACAAAGACACCTCTAGAACCTTCTAAGTTAATTTTACTTCCTGTAGCTATGATTAATTCTGCTCCCTTTCTCTTTGCAAGCATTTCCTGAAGGAGTTTCCTGATTAGCAAATTTGTTCTTGGTCAGTGGTTTCCCATTTACAGTATTTTGAATGATTTAGGCTTACCTTTCCCTCCTATCTAAATTAACTTCCTGTTAACTTCAAATCCTTCCTCTGCAGCTGTATTGGGAGAGAAACTATGTTAAGATCATTTTGAAGCAAATGCTCCCTTGTAAGGACATGAATCCCTGAAGTTTGGGCAGGCAATCCTGCTGAACCAGGCCAGCTTTCCCTGTGATAGTCAGGGCACACCTTGTTTACTGTTTTCTGCTATTTTGGTGAGGATGGAGGATTTTCCCTCCCTCGAAGTGCAAACCTTTTGTGGATATAGAATGCCTTGGGTGGGTACAGCTTTTCCAGCATTGTAAGGGAAGAAAAATATCTTAATGTAAGCACTTCTACACCAGTGGCTTTAGTAGATGTTCTTAAAACAAATTTCATTCACTTTAACAGTTGGCTTTGCCTCACTTCTGTGGTCAGGAGTCCACTGATTATTCCTTGTTTCCCAATTCTAACTGGTGTTTCACAATATGAAGTGTGTGTGAGAAACCTAATGTACATTTTCTGTGATTAAAAACTATAGCACTCAGGACCAGTGATGTAGAAGTCTTTCACATTTGAGGTAGGTCAGTTTGTGGTTAACATTCGCAGACTGTCGGGCGTCACTGTGTGTGACCTCAGTTTAACTTATCTAAGTGATTGTAGAAGATCAATCAGGTTGGTTTCTGAAATAAAATACATGAATTTATTTACATTTATGGGATAATTAGCTCCTCACCAAACTGGTTTTGGGGTTTTTTTTTTACTTCACTAAAATAGATGTCTCCTGCCATGGTGATTATTTAATTCTTTCAAGTGATGTTCATCTTGGACATAATGAATTGTAACTTAAAATGAGAAAAAGCTTGGTAAAAGTGGCATTCACTGATCTAGAACTATGATGCAAGTACAACAGAAATTCAGATAGCATTGTGTTTGTGCAAGTGGCTTTGAGTGTAGTTCTAGACTGAAAGCATGGGGGGTGGGAGGTGGGAGTGCAGATCAAGTCAGATTATTAACAGGACTGATATTTGTTAGCTTTTTTCTGTGCTTTCTTTATTGTGGGTTTTTGTGGTTTTTTTTCACTTGTAGCACAATCTGACAGTGTGTGTTGCTGCTCACAACAGTTTTCTGACTTGTCATTTCTATGTTTTAAAGCTTTTAGTGGGTCCTCTGGGTCACTACATGAAATCAGCGCCACTTTGATACACTATTTGCTCTTACCTTTCCCCAATTTCTTCAATAGGTTAACTCTTTCAGGGTAATAATTAACTTGTAAACTTCACTGTGCTGTTTTGCAGGCTTTGCTGTAGCCCAGTGTATCAATCAGCACAATCCCTCCCCACTCTCATCACCATCACCTTCCAGTGGCAGTGGGAGCACAGGGCGCTGTGATTCAGTGACTGCGAGCTCGACGTCCACTCCTTCTGCTGCACAGAGCCCCTCAGGTATTCAATCACCATTTTCAGCCTAGGCACTAAGAGATAGAGAGTAGTTTATTGTAAAATTAAGTTACTGTGTTATTGGATTAAAAACAATGGGGCTTTATGGTTTCAGATAACTTGATCATTCAACTAAGCCAATTGAAAGTAAATTGTGGTGCAAATTTTAATGATCTCTTCAGCTTTCTGGAACTCTAATAAATACTTGGGGTCTTTCAGTAGTGATTTGAAGTACTGGTGAAACAATGTCCTGCTTGTCTGTCTTCTCTCCTAGCACATACAGTTTAGAATGCTGGGGGGGGGTTTTCATTGCTGGGTTGTTTTGCTGGTGTTAATTGAAGTATTGCTTTGCATGAATTTGTAATCTAAACTGTTAGCTTTTCACCTTACTGGATAAATTGGTCTCCGTCTTTTTTGAACTGGGTGACAGTTGCTTTTGTATGTTTTTCTGATACTCATGTTAATTTGTAACAATGGGCCAAATATGAAATATTTGAAAAATCATTCTTTAGGATGTTAATATTGTAAAGCTTTTGCAATAACACTCTTGTGGCTGTACACCACCACCTTTCAGGAGCCTGTTCCATTGGTTCAGAAGAGGCTGCAATATAAATAGTGACAGTGTGACTTTCACAAAGGTGGCCCCCTTTGTTTGCACTGGTCAATATATTTAGTGGGTATGTTTAAACTGGAAATTCTAGTTGCATTAGAACACCTTCATTCCTCCTTTTTGGATAGTAATGGTAGAGAACCTTGTAGTGGTGTCTGTTCTGAGTGCAAATGATGTGTGAGGTAAAGCCTCAGGCTGGGGACTAAACAAGAAGTAAATACTGAAGGGTGCATGCTGAGCTGCTTTCGTGCTAGAACTGATCTCCTCCGCCTCATTTGGTTGTAAAACAAAAGAAGGAACCTGATTCTCAAGACCTTTTCAAGTAACTCCCTCATTTTACTGGTCATTTCCAATATTGATCACTCCTTGAGAGGGATGTTCTGGTTACCCCTTCTAAGATGTACCATTTTGGAAGCCCCAGGTACATCTAAACTTTGTTACAGTCCTACACGAAATGATGCAACCTTTGTTAGGCATTTAGTGTTCTGTAGCCTTCACTGAACAGTGTCAGCAGATCCATGTGCATTATATGTTCAAAGTGACTATCCCTGCAAGAAATACTGCTGGAGGGGGTGAGGAAAGGGTGCTTGTGAAGTCTGTGAGCAGTAGATATGTAAAGCATTCAGCACCCAGACTCTAGAGGTGCTATCATGTATTTGTCAGAACTCTCAGTATGGATTGGCACTACAAGAAAACATTTGCTTGATGACTTGTATCTCCTTAAAGCAGTGTAAAAAGGCTCATGTGCAATATCTTTGCTGTATTTAAATCATCTGTGATCAGGGAAATGTTCTTGCCAATAGTGGCTAAGAGAAAGCTGTGGTACAGGAAATGAAAATAAAGAATCTAAATAATTTTTGTTGTAAGCAACATGCCAGTTCACAGAAATATCAGGCAAGACTGTACTATATTTCAAACTGAGGTCTTTCAAGTACATATAATCTGTCTTCTGTGAAAAACTGCCTAGATCCAGAACACATAATTACTCATCAAGCATAAAAAGATAATAAGATATTCTTCCTAATCCAAGAATAATCACATACTGTAGTTACCAAAATTACAGTCTACTTACACACTATGTTAGCATTTGTATAACATAAAATTCTGTTTTTCCTGCAGTTTAAAAAGCCTGATGACAGGAGGCTGGGTTCTGTTTCAAAAAAAAAAATAATAAAAATAATAACAATAGTAACTCTAAACAAATTCTTCCCTACCCTCCCCAAAACCAAAAAACACCCACCAAAAAACCCCACAGGCAAACAAATAAAAAACCCAAACAAATTCCTCCCCCCCCCCCCCAAAACCAAAAAACCCCCCCCAAAAAACCCCCCAAGCAAAAAAAAAAAAAAGGCAAACCCAAAACAAAACAGAGGAAGGGTTTCAGTGTGCACTTAACTGGTTACATTGGATGAACTGCCCACTTTGCCACCTTGTATTGATGATGCAGTCTGTGCAAAATGCCACGTGCCATGCAAGAAAACAGTCTTTGGCTGGGGTTTGATTTGTTTGCCCAGGATCTGGGCACACTGATGCAGGTGTTTAGCAAATGTAGCTCTGAGGATACAGTTCTGTGCCACACCACCATGAGCACAGTGACCTTCAGTAAAGTCAGAGGAGGTGAACGTGAGAATGTGCGTCAGCTCCTTCAGTCCGGGGTCAGCAGCTTCACTGACCTGCTGCAGGGATGACTTTGGAGCTCAACTCTTGGATTTTGTTCAGCTCAGAGGGCAGTAACAGGGAGGAAGACAGTGACTGTAGGTGCCTGAGCAGGTAGTTTGTTGCAGTGGGATAATGCACAGGTGGTACTGAGATGGCACAGGCGTTTTGCTGTGGACCATATTTACTCTGACCTTTAGGACCAAAAATCCCTGGCATGTATGGGATTGTCTGAAGGACCAGTTATTAGTTCAGGCATACATTGCTACTAATATTTGAAGTGTATTTGGTGCATAGTTGTAGCATGTTATAGTTTGGTTTCCTTGTGGAAGAATGTCATTAATGCACAGAAACTGTCCCTAAAATCAGACCAAATCAGTAAGTGTGCATGATTCTTCCAAGGTCTGCACCAAACTACTGGTGTAGTTGCAGCCAATAATGAATAATGTTTTAAATAGTTGTAGCTGAGGGGGTGATGGTGTCTCAAGGTCCTTAGTATAGACTAGAAAGAATTCTGAAATCCCTGTAGGTCTTTTGGGGGTTGGGATATGGGGAGGGTTTTCCCGAACCCATGAAGCTCTGTTGACTCTTTTTGCTAATCTTCAGTATCAGATCAATACTGTTGTCTATTCCTGGAAACAATGTTTCTGCATTCACTGATTTGACTGGTTTGCTGCAAGTTTGTAATTAATGTTCTCCCTTTTATAGTATTTACATGTAGTTGAGATCTGTACTGGAAACTTGCCAGGAACACCATCATGAAAGAGATGATCTCTTTGGCGTGTCCAGATAGGCTTCTGTGTGAACAGAAGTATTCTGCTGAAATAAGTGACAGTGTCATCACTGTGTGCTGTGTCAGGTCTTACTGACCACTCAGCTGGGATATGGAAACAATTGTTGGTATTCACACACTTCAATGCAAAACACAGTGATTTCCCCTTAACCATTTGAGGACAGTTGGAACGAGCCTGCCTTACTTGGCTGTAGGCAGAAGAGGAGGCTTGCGTGATGTGAAGTGGCCCCTTAGAGGAGGAAGTAACAAGCAGCAAGCAGTTACCAAGATCAGTTTTATGTCCCAAGGTAGCACTTGAATGCTGCCACCGTCTGTCACATTTGAATCTCCTATCTCATTTCCCATTCCATTTCAAACACACACAAGCACATGTATGAGCTCTCTGTCCCTCCCTCCTTCCCTGCTCTCCTGTTTGTTCTGACAACTGCTGGGGTTGTTGAGCATGAAGAACATGCTGAAATGCTCAGGAACTTCAGTCAGGAAGGCCAGACAAGATAAAGGGGAAATGGGTATGTGGACTTCAAGGAAACTACCTCAACTACTTTCCTTAAGAGCAACATTTTAAACCACACAGCTTTTTTATACTATAAACTTGTGATCATAGTGTCCTGAGTTACTGTCTGTTGACAGGAACTATTGATTTAAACTGTTCACGGTTTGATATATTCGAGATGGTACTTGTAAATCTTCACAGAGTAGTTTCAAGAAATAAGATGTGGAATGTGCTCACCAACTTTAACATAAAACAGTGATAGATGAGAACAAAATAAAGACAAATTGCGTGTCAGTTAAGAGAAAACGATGTTACAACATAGAGTATATATTAAAGATTCAACAGCAAGAGAGCTTTCAAAAAAGGGAAAAAATGTTAATTTGGTGTTTTGGAAAAATAGGTTACTTTTTATCATTCCTACCTGCATCAAGCAATCCCACAGTGTTGCATTAACTGCGTTGTCATGAGTAAAATAAACTCTTACATTTTTTATCAGCTATTCTACCTAATAATTGTCACACTGCTTTATGACACAGATATTTTAAAACTACCAGCTCCTGCATTTGTAGTATTTGGGAATTAAGCTTAGCTCCTTATAAGATCACAGTTCTTTAAAGCTGGAAAGGCAGAAGTCATCCCTTAAAGAAAGCAGAATCCCTAATGACAGAAAAGGCAGTATCAGGTTCTGCAAATGCTGCTGTTGGTTTGGGTTTTTTCTTTGTATTTACATGATTTATTTCTTTTAATGAACATGTTCTTTTGAAGTGTTGCTGTGCATAAAGTAGAAATGTTCTCTTTCTAGGCAGATTTTAGTCATCAAGTTTCAGAGCTTAGAATACAGTCATGTCTTGGCTAACCTTGCTGGAACTGAGCACTCCTTTTAAAGTGCTTATTTTTATATATGTCAAAGATTAGATATAGAAGTTCTCTTTACTGTAAGTTAGCAGCCTTCCAGAATTACAAATGTGTTAATGTCATCTACACTGTATTTTATTACTTTTTAAGTTGTCTTAACTTTAAAAAGCAATTGGCTTCAGTACTTAAGAAAATGTTTACATTGGAGCAATGGATATTGAGGACTTCACAAGGCACTGATCTTCTGTGCCACTTATGCTGTATTTCACACTTCTGGCAGATATTGATGATAAAAGACCGAAAATAAATATGAAGAGCTGTCCCTTGTTGCAGAGAATATATTGGATTCCAGTCTGTAAAATTAAATTTTTATTCCAAGCAGAGGATGATTAATGAAGCCTGTAAGAGAAGTGCCTCCCATCTTATTGAAACCATCCCTGTCTCTTCCCTCTATAATCAGTAATGTAAATGTGCTTTGATCTCCTGTTCTATGATGCTAGTAATTTTTCCACTAGCTGAGGAAGTACTTTTGTTCTTAGAAAGTTTCTTTTCTAGGAACTTTCTATGCACCAAGCATCATCATCTGAACTGCTGCTATCTTTTAAAACACTGTGTTTAGCTTTATTATAATCATTATAATTCATTTAGATGATAGAATTGTAGGGCTGAATGTTGTCACCTGCAGTGTTGTCATTTGCACAGTACTGCACCTCATATAATTTATGGCCAGGGAAAAGGAGAATAATTCTGTGTCACCAGAACTTGTGTTAAATAACTTGTCTTGAGATTTCTAAAGCATGTGAGGAGATTGGAATGCAAATAAGTGCTTGCCAGTCCCTCCTTGGTGTAAATGCTGCTGGTGTTGTCAGACACAGCCCAAACTCCCTTTTCAGATAGGGAAGCAGAAATTAAACTCATTTATTCCTACAGAACGAATACTTCCAGCTCCAGAAGTATTTCCCGAACTCAGAAAGCTCTTGGTGCGGTGTCAGATTGTATCCAAGATACCAGCAGTTCCGGATGCGTCCTTGTCACTTATTCTTGTTGCTGCTCTAACATTTATCCTTTGTCTTCATTCCAGTTTCCCTTCCTTGTGTCCCTGTTAAAGCCTGTGTATGATATATCGCTGTGTTTTCCTCAGTAAGGTCTGGCAGGAAAGGACGCCGGCGGGTGTTTAGTCTGTCGGAGGCTGACAGTCACGGCGGACACTGGGTTTAGGTCTTCGAGCAGCAGCTGCAGCAGAAACTCCCGCAATACCCACTCAGGCAGGTTCCTCCATAAGCTTTCATGAGCCCATAACACTTACTAGAACATACTTGGTTTCCATGCTGACAGCAGTGACAGTGAGGTAGGAAACTGAAGAAAGCAAGCATGGTGATTTTTGTCTCTGCATTTTGTTTTGGGAGAATTGTAAAGCAATGTTCAGCCGTTCCAGAAAGCCATCTCTGCTGTTTCTCCCACGTCCCTTGGCTCTGGTGCCAAAGGTGGAAATTCTGCTATCAAGCCTCCAGCTTCAAAGCAGCCATGTCTTCATTTGCACAGGGCAGCCCTGGCTGTAGTGACCTTGAGTAAGCACAGGCTCTGAACGGACAGTGATGCAGGTACTTGGCTGGCAGCAGGGAGTCTATTTATAGCTCAGGTAAAATGGACAGGCATTCAGCATAACTGAATACCAACTGCCCTTGGACTCTGATGGCACAAGCTTAATACTTCTGTGATCATCAAACTCAAGCAGATGACTTCATGGACTGTTTAATTGCCTGAGGAGGGGAAGCACATGCAAAAAAGATTTAAATACACTTCAGATGACCTACCTCTTTTATATAACCTGCTTTAACTTGTATCTAATTCATTTCTTTTTTTTACTGTCATGGCATGAAGATACTTTACTACATAAACACCCTTTTTCATCTTTATAGATTTAATTTGCATCATTTCACTTAATATCTGGTAATTTATGTTTTCATTATCCTTTCATATTATGTTGCTTTACAATTAGAACTTCTCTGTAGATGATATTCATTCTTTCGTTTTTCTGTTCTAGTCTGTCTGTTTTCACTAATAATTCTTCTAAACACAAGTTAATATAACAGCAGTTGAGTGATTTGGTGTGGATTTTTTTGCTGTAATGATAACCTTTGTAGCATTACAGAAGTGCTGAAAAACATCTAAGGCTGTTAAAGCCACTGTATCCATAGAGAGCTAATAATACCCCACAACTTGCAGAATAACACCCTGTTTTCAAATCTTGTTTGGTGCTTAAATTTGGGGGTATGTGGGAGGGTTTTATTAGAACTAAATGTCAACATCACAACCATGTGAACAAACTGGCTGCACTCTCCTTGGTATTGTTTCAGATCTGGCTTATATTTTTTGTCAGAACACCCTTGCTTGGGGAGAAATAAATAGAAATGTTGTTCTCCAGTATTAGATTACTTACATCCTTCTCTGAGTTGAGCATGACTTCAAAAGGCTTTGAAATTTTGAGCCTCAAAGATTTTCTCATTAGTAATTATTGTCCTGAAGCCATGGATTCAATTAAAAAAGTTTTTCCATCATGAGGATTGTTTGATTTTTTTTTTTTTTTTTCATTATAATACCTCTTATATATACCAAATTTTCATTCCAGGCTGCTGGATCTCTATTCCTTCGTCTGTAGTCTAGGATTGTTTTCCTCTAGGCTTATATCCAAAATATATGAGAGATAATCACGGTGAAAAACCTACTAGCACAAGCTTGTAGTTGTATTTTCAAGCCAAGTGTACACCTCAAGTAGACTGTGGGCTTGAGAGCATTTTTTGGTATTTGTATCTTTTTTTTCCTGAATGTTTTTTGAAACCTCTGTATGGAAAGTTTGGGCTTGTTAACTCCAGATGCTTTTTCTTTTTTTTTGTGGAGGCTTTTTTCAAATACTCTGTGACATTAAGAAGGGAGTCACTTCAGCATTAATTTAGAACCTAACTCCAGATGCTTTTTCACAATACAGCATAACAAAAAGCATATGTATGCCTTTCATGATTTCAGTAAATGAAAGTATTGAGAAAATATATTGATACTTTATTGGGAAAGGGTGAGGAATGATATAAGAAATTAAGTGCAGAATCAGAAGTGAAATAGCAGAATCACAGTAGAGATGTGCTGTATGGAACATTCCTGAGCAGAATGCCATTGATTGAGAATCCTTTATTTATCAGAATGCCTCAAATTTCTGAATCCTGAATTTTGGTGAATATTCACGTTATAGTATAAGTAAAATAAAAAATAGTCTTGAGTAAGAATATTTGCTATCCTTTTAAGATTTTATAAATTCAGAAAGTAAAATCACCACAAAGGGACTCATTGTTCTGTGCATCCTGAAAGCATTTAGCTTGATTCAGAGAACTGAGGCTGTATTTCATTGTTTTAGCAGTTCATTTTCCATGCAGGTCTTGCATCACTTCCTCTGTTATCAGTTGCTACATTCTCCCTAAAGCTTCTTAACAGCTGAAAAGAATCTGCAGAGTTACTTTGAATTTTGTACTTCAAAAATAACCAGTCATGTCCCTTTTATTTAAAAGGAGACTTTTTATGGTCTGTAAATTTTGTTTTTATTAAAGCGAGAAGCTTTAGCCGCCAATTCAGCAAAAAGTAAATTTGAGTGGTTTCTGAAGTGAGAATACACCATTGTTTGGGTTTATCTTACTAGCAAGGTAAAAAAAATCAATAACCTTACTGTTATCCCACTGATCTCTTACTGATATCCATTCCATTCTCAGCTTTGTTTGTCTTCTTTTTTTTTCCTTTTTTTTTTTTTGTTTTTTGTTCATGCTTTCTGTTCTTTTCCAGGATTAATTGGAATCATATTGAAACGGAAATATTTTTAAGGTCACTGTGTATTAAAACCAGAACCTAATTCTTAGCTTCTGTATTCACTACACTGCCTTGTAGACTTGGTGCAGATGCCTGTACACTTGAACACATGCTGTTTCTTACAAAAGCTCTAAAATGGTCTGTCTTGAAGCTGGATACCTGCTACTTTAATGGTATCTATTGTTGTAGTCTGAAAAGAAAAGAAAAAAAAAAAGACTTTTCTGGGCATACTTGCTCATGCAAGGCTGTATCACCTCGTCCCCTCCATTCCTTCTCCATCCTGAACCAAATGAACAGTTTACTGGATAGTTCACTTGGATTTTTAGGGAGAAAAGGGCAGCACAAATGGTTGTTAATGCTGGAGTTGTTTTCATAGTGTGGAATGGTGTAGTAGCATATCAGTTTTCTGTAGTATCTTATTCTCAACTCTGTGTTGTATCCTCCGTGCTTAGGAGGACAAAAAAGTCCTATAACCCAAGCCTGTAGAAACCAGGCCTATTTGGCAGCACCTTTCAGTTGCAGTAAGCACATTATCCTCCTTCCTGTGCTTCCATAGTTCTGCTTTCTGTGGTTGAGGTGTTGCTTAAATGTGAATCTGGAGAATGAATTGAGAGAATGACTTCCAAATTTTTGTAAGAAACAAGCCACCTTTGGGGAAAGCTATAGCTATACAGTGGTTCTTTTTTGGTTTCTCTTTTATTTCTAAAGATCTTCCTGGCATGGGGTAGCTGTTCATTTTAGTGGATACTAAATACTGGAGAGGTTTTCTTATTCTTCCCCTCAATTTCCTCTCTCTAGGAATATTTCTAATATTGCTGCATATTCTAATACTAAATGTCTAAAACTGTCTGGTTTTGAACAGAATCCTGCTGGCATTTTAGGTTATGCCTCCATAATATCTTGTTTTATTTCTAATTACTAGATGATTCAACACTTATGAATAATAGTATATTGTTTGGCTTAATGTACATCCTACTTTGAATATTGATTGTTCTTGGTGTTTTCTTTATTAGATGATCCTTCAGCTCCAGAGCATCCTCAGACGGCCATTTCCAGTCAGACGATGTCGACTGATGAAACTCCTTCAGCTGTCTCAAAGTCCAGCAAAAATGCTGGGAAAACCAGTGACATAGAAACAGCAAACCTGTCTCCCAGCCTGATTCCTGCCCAGCAGCCCACAATATCCCTAATTACAGATGACAACACGGATACCCTGAGCGTAGAGTCGCTGACACTGGTGCCTCCAGTGGATCCACACAGCATTCGGACATTCCCCTGCATTCCTCAGCCTTCTTTGCAATCTGAAGATGAAGTTTGCAAGGTAAAGGAGGTTGAGGAAGAATGTTCTGACTAAAGCCAACATGCAGACTGTAATAAACAGTGAAGAAAACACAACCAAATTCTGAATTGTTCTTTCTCTGGGAGTGCAGATACTTCTTGAGGCCTGAGAGGCCATTGGGTCCACAAGGGGCCCACTGGTGAGTGAGAATGTCAGCAGCTTGTAGAGCAAACATTGGATACTCAGCATATCTAAACTGGAGAAGAGGGAAAAAACCAAACTTCTCAGTTCTGGACTGGTTCTTTCCTACCAATTTCTGTTATTCAAGAACATGAAAGTATTTCAGAGGACCTACGGTCTTTCTAACAGGAACTAATTAGTTGTAAAAGGTCTACAGTATTATGGGGAAGAGAAGAAATTTTTGGATACCCAGCTTCATGATGCTGTATTATTACGTCTCTCAAACTGGAGACATGCCATTGACCAGAAAAAAATGATATATTGTAGTACAGAGGTAACATTTCCATTTGAGTCAGGGTGTGTTTTTTGGTTTGGTGTTTGGTTTGGGTTTTTGTGGGGAGGAGGGGTTTTGGTTTTTTGGTTGGTTGGTTTTGTTTTTTAGTCCTGATCTTGTTCATCTTTTTGGAGGTCTGCATGATACCAGCAGGCTTGGGCACTTTCAGTGTTGTCTTCATAGGATTCCAGACTTCAATATTGTTTTTTCCATGTGTAATATTTATTTCAAGGTTTGGTTCAAAGCAAGATATGATTTTCTAGAAGGTAAAAGAGTGAAGTTAATGACAAATGCTTATTCAAAGTAACATAAGAGGTTTTTGAGACTACTTTAGTCTTTGCTTAGCCATCTACAGAGGAATGTGAAACATTTTAAGAGATTGCTATAGCTTGTTTGTTTGCTTCTGACAGTCAGATTGCTACACTCTGAGGAATGGTGGTATCCTTACTACTGAAAGACAACTTCGAGAAGCAGACAGAAGCAGTTTTACTCCAAAGAGGGTTTTCAAATGTTTCATAGTCACATAGGAAGGTCACCATATCTAACTGTGAATTCCTTTGCAAGTCTGAAACACAAAAGGAAAGGGATTGTGTAATTTTTTTCCTATCTGGGATGGTATCCCAGTTAAACAACATTGCTCCATAGCAGTGATTCTGAGTTTGTGCTTGGCGTACTTTGCTCCCTAGATCCTGACGCCAAGTTGACAGGAAGTAGTGGAAAAGTATTGATTAACATCAGGAATGTTCTGTGCTGATTTGATTCGTAGTTTAACATGAATGGAATTTAAGATTTTTCATCAATTTCCAAGTATGTTAATTTAAATTAATGGTAAATTGAGCAGATTGTCATTGTGAGTCTGTTCATACTGAGTGCTTTCTGGCTCTCAAAGAAGGAAGTCTGCTGTTTACTGGTATTGATTCCGGTCATCAGTGCAATATATTTCCTCATTCTGTCTCCACTGCCATTGATTTCTTATCAAATGGGGGAATCTGAAAAGTTTTTACCTACTTCCCAGTCGTTTATTGTACCTCTTCCTGGCTGTCATATGGAACACTTGAAGTGGTTTTCAATGTTATATTTATATATGAGATTGACTAATCCACAAGTATAACTTTTCTCACTTTTTCCATGTTCTCCTTCACATAATAACTTAACCTTTCCCAACCATGTATATAAGGTATCAGCTACTGAATGCCAGTAACTCTTCTCCTTCCCTTATTAACTTTTGCATGCAGTTTTGTTAATTTTGATTTTCCTGTGACTTCTGCTTCATCTCGAATTGAATTAACTGATAATTCTGACCATTCCAGAGTGGCCCCAAGTCTAAGTGAATTCTGAGAGTTAGGTGTCCCCAGCACAACTATGGATATTGGATGAGAATTTGGCATGGCTGGAGTAAGGGCTTACTTTTTGGGGTTTTTTTCACATGCTTAGGATAAGTTGGCACTCATGCAGTCACTGTTACAGGTAATGAGCATGTACCTGCACAAGCAGTTTGGGCACAGAACCACATAAATTATTAGCTGAACTGATTGCAATCTAGACTTCCTCTACGATTTTGCAGCACTGCACTGTAGCCCCAGTAATATTCTGAAGATCATTATTTAAAAATGCCTTAATTTGAAAGCATTTTATGTTAGTTGTTAACCTTAAACTCTTGACCTAGATTACACAAAATGCCACTGTGCAGAATGAGTTCCCTTAAATAGAATTGCTTTTAGACAGGAAAACCTTGATCTTTATTTATCTCTTTTCAAATTCAGTTCTAATAAGATCAGAGGAGTCTCTTTGCACTGAGGAGTCTCTTTGATGGTTATTCGTGGTCTCACCCTTGAGCCACACTGCACAAAAATGGGACAAAGGGACAGAAAGCTGACTTTGTGCTTTTTGTTGCCTTTGAGTGGCTTTTAAATCTCAGTCTACTGAGAACTTCATAGGAAATGATGGAGATGGATGCTGTTATCAGGAAAACAGAAGAATAGGTCTGCTGTCTAGTCTGCTGCTGGCAGAGCCTTGCTGCTTGAGGGGTAGGTGGGATACCTTGTACAGTTGTGTCAAAAGCTCTTTGCAGAGATGGACTTACACCAGGAAAGCTCTCACTGCACCAGCTTTACTGATCTTGGGGTGTTACATAAACACTTCATCTGTGTCTGGATGGTTTTGCCACAGAAGCAACTGATTTTTGACTTTGATATTAGGGCATATACAGTTTTCTGTGCTTTGTGCTGCATGAGGAGACTTCAGAATGTAGAAACTCTGGAGATGCCAAAATAACCTGCACCAGCCATTTTTAAGCCCTGCAAGTATAATACTCATCTGCAGTTCCTTGAAGAGTATCATATCTTTCTCTCACTCATCAGAATCTGTTTCCTTATCCTCCTTTCACTGTAAAAAGGGAACACAACCAGGAAGGCATCAGCCACAAATGTAATTTTTTTTCTTAAAAAAAAAGTTTATTTGAGTAACATCACTCTCTAACCAAACTCAAATACCAAACTGCAGGTGAGAGCAGCAGCTAAACACCTGGTCATTCAAAAGCCCCACTCTTTCAGTGTAGTACTGCAGAGGGAGATAGAATCACTCTAAATATAGCAGTATTGCAGAGCAAAATACCAAAATTCTGGAAAGATGCTAAATTCTCAGTGTATGTTTGTAGGGTCTGTGCCTCTTCAGCCACATTCTGTCAACATAACACAATTCTCTTATTCTCTTCCTTTTGAGAAGCCAAAGGAGCCAGGGCATGGTGAATGTTACTTTGCTATTTTATGGCTTGTGTGTCTTATTTTATGGAATTTTACCAAGCTATCATTTGTTTAAAAGAACTGTGTGTTGCCTTCACTAGTTCTTACTGGTCCCCTTTGCTTTTTTGTGACCCAGACCTGAGTTTTTCATTTGTGAAGGGAGTAGTGGCAGCAGACACTTGGTAATTTGGTGAGGAAAGGGAGGGAGGAAGCACCAGTTCTGGTGGAAGTAATGCTTGCAGCATGAAACTTGGGTGTGGAAATTAATGGTTTTGCTGAAATTCTTTGATATAGAGCAAAACCAAAGGTCAGGCTTCCTGCACTTCATTTCACAAGCTGTGTGTATTAAACCAAATTCATTAGAAATGTGGTCACATATATTACTACAAAAAGCTGTATTTTGTCTGTGAAGTCATGAATTATATGCACTGTAAGGCCTGAGATAATTTGTGTTCTCCACTGCTAATCATGATGAACTAAAATTCTGAGTACACTTCCTTAACGCCAGCTGAGCTTAAAAAAAAAAGAAATATATAAAATTACACCTGTTGAAGAAGCTCCTCAGTGTTCTTCTCTTTACAACACAATTGGAATTTTACTTGAAGTCATTTGATAAGGAAAAACTGGGAATATCTTCCAGAGTTCATTTTTGCTTTTGCAGTATTGTTGCTAAAAGACAGACAGGTATGCGACATTTAAAAAAATCTTCTTCCAGATCCAGGATTTAAGGCTCAGACAAGATCTGTATTCAGAGTTTAAGTGAGTCATATCAAAGCTTTACCCAATGGAGACAGAATACAGGGGGAAATAATGTTCCTTTCTGGATTTGAAGTATTTTGGTTTGTAGAATTTGAGAAGTGATAGTTAAAATAGTTTGTTCATGGCAACATTTACGATCTTCAGAATCGAAATTACTGTGATTTTATTTTCTAATTAAGCAGTAAGGTGTAAATTCCACTTACTGAAAGTGGCTTGGGGTGATTAAGCAATCCAGGAATTCAGTAATTGCCCTGTAACTGAATGTCACTTCACTATTAGTAAAATAAACTTAAATATGCTTGAAGATATAGGTAATGTATCAGACAAGCAGGTCAAACTGTGTGTGTGATGGAAAGCCACTTCATAAAAGTAAACACTTTATTCCCGTGGTGCTGTCAGTGCTCTGGTGTGACCGGTCACTCTCCACTGCACATTCCAGGGAACTCCAGAACAGTCTCAGGAGTAGTCAAGGTTGTAGTAGTCAAAAATCCCCACCAGCCTAAACATTCTGACGTTGTCTCCACTACCCAGCTGAAGTTGAACGGGGAGTTGCTTTCACAAGCACAAAGTGAGGGGTTTAGTGCAAATCAAAGGTTCGCAGAGTCATCAGCTGGGGGCAGGGAGGTCGAGGCCTGGTGCCTCTGAAGATAATGAGTCTCCTTGATGAGTGTCCTACTTCCAGACAGCCTCATGTTAGCCTAAATCTAAATATATGTTGGAAATTCTCTTCCTAACTGCTACTGTCATTCTTCTTGAAAGAGGTTTTTGGTATGTCACTGGTTTAAGATCCCTGACCTACCCTGGGGTATCACTAACTGAGCACTGCTCTTCTATTATCTTTGGAGTAGTTCTGCTGTGCTTGCCTGCTCTGTTGCTCTTGACCTTTCCCAACATTTGCAGCATGAATTAGAAACAAATATAACTCTTACTGTCTCCTAGTGGATTCTGAAAAGCAGATCATGGTCCAAGCAGGGCTTGCTAGGGTGGGATGTTTTTAGGGGCTGGGAGGGGGGAAGTGCTTGGGGGTTTTTCCTGCTGCTCGGGATTTTTTGAGCAGCAACAAAGACATAGGAGATGCAGTTCTTGGCTGAGTCTCAGACAGAAGGTTTTTCATATGGAAACATATTTTTATATTACATTTGTACAGAAGTTTCCCTATTTTGAGCTCTCACCATTTTTAGATTTGCACGTTGCTCGGATTTGATTTCTTTTGCGAGGTGTTATAAAATGTATATTTTGTGTTTGTTAATGTATTATAAATGTAAAGCAGAATTTTGGTTGTCTAATAAATGTGCACTGTGGTGGTATCTGGTTTATTATTTTGCTAACTTGAATTCATTGGTTCTGAATGAGAAAAAAAATTGAGTCATTGTTGGGACTGTCTTGTCATAAAAAAAAATTGTGTGGAGTGCATTTATTTTAAAAGAGGGCTTAAGCAGGTAATGACTAACAATACTTGATAACAGAAGTTAGAGTTCAGGTTCAGATTAGTATATAGTGTTCACAGGAGTCTTTTAAGACCATAATCCGAAGAAACAGTAGACTTTTTATCTTGTTTCCCATTACTTTTGGTTACGGGTGCTCATACTAAGCTGGGTTTAAGACACATAATAATTGCAATCTGAAAACTTCAATGATGGGGAGATCAGAGAGTCTGGGTTTTGTGGCAGAAATATTTACAATGAACACAAAGATAATTTTTTAAAAGATTGAGAATAGATTCCAGTGTGCAAATTTATAGACTATTAGAATTTCTAGGAGCTTGGTTTTGCCCAGGGATAGAACTGAATAACACATTGTCACAATTCTAGGGAACCTGCTGGAAGCATTATAAACTTCAGAAGATAAGTTTAGGCATCTCCACTTGTGAATAGCTGTGTTGATACTTTTGTTGCAAACTTTTTATTTCATTTTGAGCTTTATTTCATTTTTTAAGTTTGATTGTTTTAAGGGCAAAGAGGGAGAAATGTATTTTTCTAGAAGAGTGAATGTACCTGGGATTTAAAAACTACACAAAACATGTCATGAACATGGACTGTCCTCCTATGAAATATGTTTCAATAAAGTTGTGTCTGAAATGTACTTCATTTGAGAAAAAAACCAAGTCCTGAACATGCATTTACATTTACATGGAAAAAAGCCCAAAAATGGGGTGAACTGAATTCTGAAATGTCTTTCTACAGGCAATAAGTATTAATTATTTAATATAAATTATGTTAGTTGGAGTAAATGTGACAATACCTTATGTTAATTTAAAGAAGAATGTAAATAAGTGTCTGGAAAGGGAGTGGAACTAGAAAATATTGTGTATGTTTCTGAAATCCAGATTTCTATAGCTGAGTCTGTATTTGCTGGCATTGGTTGTGGCTATTGAAAACCTGGACAAGGATGAAGAATAGACCTTACTTTGTAAATGGAACTTGGCAATAAAAATGGTGTTCCTAAGGAAACTTTCTTTCCCTTTCATGCTCTGTTGCTGCATTTGATGCTCGAGGACGTTCAGTAACAGCGGGAGGCAAAATGTGCAGAATCTTGTGTTTGTTAGAAGAATGTTGTGCAGGTGTGAAGGGGGGACATTTTAATCTTTGAGCTGAAAACTGGAATAGCCAAAGTAATTTGCATTGTGTGTGCAGGACACACACAGCACGAGAGGGAGCAGAAAAGAAGCCTGGAGGGGAGATGGAAAGTAGATCAGCCCAAAGGTTAAGGATGGCTGGGCAACATCTAAAATATCTGTGAACCACTTGGAAAGTGCCTGTCATGGGTGATTTCCTCCCTGTGCTTGCACTCTCTGCCTCTTTTCTCTGGTGTATGTTGCCAGTTCACTGTATGGATTAAACCCAACCAAGTTATTAATTAGCCTCTGCATCGGTAGGAATTAGCTGCAGTCAATACACATTCCTTGGGAAATGTTATTTCTCAAACTAATCATTGCTCCAAAGGTGTCCTGAGGAAGAAATTCAATTACATTGTGTGTTGAATACAAGGAAGGTATCAGAGGTGGGAGACAACATTGAGATTTACTACAAGATGCAAGTATTAAAATATGGTGTGTAGAGGAAAATGAGTTTAAATCTGCTCCTGGCAGTTGAACTTTCTACATTGTGCCAGTGATACTGCTTTAAGGATGCCAGGTGTATAATTTGGGAGCAGGAAGTTCCCTTCCTTCCCCTCCTTCAAGTTTGAACCTGGTTTGTGGTCCCGTGTCCTGATTCTTCAGAACTTTATCAGCCTTTTGTGTTGTCATTTTTGCACAAAGTCTTTCTGGACTCAGACATTGAGTCAGATGCTGCATCTTGCCGTGCGTCACTGATGATCAGAGATGGAATGAAAGCACAGCCTCCAACCCTCTCCTCATGCTGACTGTTGGAAATGAGCTGGACAGAAATCAGAGTTGTTGTAGCTCCCATGAATGTATAACTTGATCAGTCTTGTAAGAGGGAAACCCACAGCTTCATCATTAAGATAATTTCGACATAGTTCTATAAATAAGAAAGTGAAACTCTGTCAATACATATGTCTTTATCAAAATAACTCTTGTCTAAGTAAAGATAACTGCATTTGGAGGTTGGTAGCTTCATGCTTTGACACTTAAACTTTGTTTCCAGATCAAGGGAAGTGATTGTTGGGATTTCATGGGTGGAAGAAGCTGCATTTCTATGCTGCCACGTTAGAGCTTGTGTGAAGACAAAAAGCCATATTGGCACTTTCTGCTGATCTTCTTGAACATGGGATGCATACAACTGGGAATGAGAGTTTACTGTTTGTGGGTGTATTCCCTGAAAATTGCATTGTATTTTAAACTGATACCTTTTATCTCTCAAATAAGGAGAGGTGGAGAGAGTTGCAACACCTGGAGTTGCAAATCTCCAAAATGGCAAAATTAGAAGAAAGGTTTCAGGCCAATGTTCACACACATTTAAGGCAGTTGAACTGAGGGGGACTAAGTCAGTCCAGTTGGATGGTGTGTCTGCTTTTAGCTCCAGGATTTTACCAACAGCTTATCTGCAAATATGTCTAGGTCTTAAAATTATTATGGGTTTTGCATGCCAGTTCTCTGAAATGGATTTTAAGAGGTGAAATGCCTTATTATTTGGACCTAGGATTGGGATCTTTTGAAATAAGTTGAAAGTTTTGCCTGTCCTCAGACACTCACTCTACAAAGTTGGGAAATGTTGTGCTTGTTGAACACAAAATACTGATCTCCTCATTCCATTCTTGCTGTCTTGCCCCCAAATAAAGGTTTATATTTCACATAGGCCACAGTTTAATTTTTTTTGGCCTGTTTGGATGACTGATAAGGACAGATGAATACTTGGGCTTTGTTTCTTAGTAACACAACATTTTTCTCAGCTTTAGTATGGAATAAATATTGTGACACCGGATGAGAAAACAAACTGTTATTTTACTGTAGAAATAAATTTTGTCTGTTAGTTAATTGCATGAAGGCATCTTTGTGTAAATTTGTCCTCATTTCGGGGTCATTTGTTTGAAGAAGATTAGAACTGCTGCTTGAAACTGCATGTTGATGGGCAAGTGAGTCAAGGAGGCAGATAACCAAGCTGTGTCACCACCACAGGGATGGTCAGAGCTGACTCTCCCTCAGCAGCAAGAGCTACCAGAAATAGAAACAGTTTCTGAAGGAGGAGAGAAGCAGAACCACCATCATGTCTTAGAGAAAAGAATTTCAAATCTGCAAAGGGACGTAGGGTCTGCAAAGGATAAAAGTAATCTCACTCTTCCTAAGAGAACCTAATTGTAGTGACAATGTGTGTGCCCACACTTCTACCCTGAATAACAGTGAAAATGCTGTGCCCAGCCTTTGACACTCAGGGGGAATTTGCATCTCCCCTCCCTTAAACAGAAGTATCTCTCTTAATACTAGATGCCCCTTACTAGCAAGCACTCATTGGGAAATTATGGGTAAGGTGAGCACTTCAACAGCTTTTGGAAATAGCCAATGATGAGTAACGGGTTTTTTTTTTTCAACTGAGGAATCAAAAAAAAGAAAACCACAAACTCTGAGAAATCACTAATGCATTAGTGAACAGGGTCAAGTTATGATTATTTCTTAGCATATCTTCTCTAGGCCACACTGAATGGAAGAATCATTTTCTTTGGAGCATTGTCTCAGTCTCTGGTCTGTTACTCAGAATCCAGGAGTGTCGTGACTCACTGTTGATTCACTGTTTGAAATGGTTTGGTGGGTTTCTTTGTTACTGTTTTTTAAGATCTTTATCCTCTTTTTTGGGGGACTGAGAGTGCAAATGTAGGTGTCTGTGTTGTTCAGGGGCACCGTGACTGGCATCTATTCAGGGGAGCAGCCAACTGTGTTAGATCTGCCCCCATTGTGGGACAGGAGAAACTGCCCAAGGGGTTTTGCAGCATCCTGGTGAGGGGAGTTTGCCATTGAATACGAACAAAAACATCAATAAAAACACTATAAAGTAAATTCAAACTTGTGCTGGTCTGCCACATCCATGTTTTGGATGTGGAGTGACTTCTGGCTTTCCAGCTGTAAGGGGAGGGTTGGGAGCAGGTCAAGAAGCAGTTGCTTCTCTAACCTGTCCCAGTGTTCAAAGAGAGCACTGCTGGAGAGCTTTGAATTACTTTGTAATATAAACTATTTCAGAAAACTAATGCAGTTATTCTCCTAAAAAATAAACTAGGCATTTCTGTCAGCAGTGTTCTCAAGTTGAACTGAGTTGGAAAGGTTTTAAGTTACTGTCAGGTCTGCTGTGACTGAGTAGGACCCACTGCAGCTTGATCTGTCGTGTCCTAAGAGTTTACAAAGTATCAAAGCAATCATGCATAGTTTAAAAAAAACTTTAATGCCATATTCAGGAGACAACTTTCATGTAAGACATTAATTAAATTTTAATTTAAGTTTATTTTTATCTATTGACATCCATTTGCAGATGGAACAAGTCAAATAAAAATAACATAAAACAAAGCACCATAAAAGAACTAGCTGGCCACTAATTGTCTAATCTTGTATTTGTTACCCTATTTGATACCTCTGTTAATCTAGATGAATACAGTTTGGGATATGTTAAGATTTGGGAGTACTTTATGTGCACATCTTATGATTTCTTTTTGATATTCTATACTTATATTACTTTAGTGTGTTAAACAAGCTCCAAATAAAGTCCCTTTGCTTTGTCTGATTGGTGGCAGATTTTGTTGTTCCATTTTGACTTCTCTCGGATAAGAAATTTGAAACCCTCTATTAACTTCAATGTAAAGTCTTGTTTCAGGTATTAAAGCTGAAAGAACAAAAGTAATAGCTAATTTGATGGGACAGGAGAAAAGAAACAACACTATAGTATATTTGTATTTAATCATGACATTTATTCAGGATATCAGTTACCTAATACTACAAAAAAAAAGCACATTATCTGTAACAATATCAGATAAAACTGTCCATAGCCACACTTGTATTTAAATGTTACTCTTTCTACACCACCTCATTGTCCTATGCAAACCCTAGAGCTGATGTGAGGAGATTGTAACTTAATTCCAGAGTTCTTGGGAACGAGATGAGAGCATGAACGAGATGAGATTCAGTTCACTTGAATTTGCTTATCAGTTTATCAGCTTCAAGGCTTTCCTGCGAAAGTGTTGTTTGTAACCACTGTCTGCCAGAAAACCTGCAATTCTTACATAGCTGCCAAGACATTTTGGAGGGAAACAGGCTTGCTTGGCTCTCTAAATTTTGGTTAAGATAGATCTTGCAAGCTTCTCTGTGAGTTTCTGAACAGATCTTCATGTAAGATATTTTGTGAGGGAGGGAAACCTGTCATATTTTTTAAAACCACGCATCTCTGTGAACCACAGGTTGGAGTTAAACTTGCTCTGTCTGGTCTGAATATGGAAAGAAAATCAGAGCTGTTATAGGAAATCAGACCTGACTTTTCTCTAGCTGTGCCTAGATTAGCTCACAGTGAGTGTTATCCTGGCATCAGCAGGCTTCACCTTTGCTTTAGCTTCACAGGACGTTGGACAGGTCCTTCCTGTCCCTTAGTTCCCCCTTTATAAATGTGTTCATATCAAACAGCTGCACTTGTGAAGCTTTGTTCGTGTTTGCAAAGCGCTTTGACCTTGATGCCAAGAGTTAATCTCTTTATCACCTTGTCGTAAAGAAATGTTGTTAAAAGCATCGTTTCAGTCTTAATTGCTCACACCAGGTAATGTAGTTCCTGGTGAATACCTGTAACTTTCAAAGCAAATAGCTTGGTTTTTTATTTCCCCCATAACTGAGTCATCTGAACAAATTCCAAATGTTAAGGAAAAAAGGCTTGCTTCTGGCTTCTAGGATTGTTTCATTTAAGTTTTGGTCATAATTTGCAGTGGTTCACTGTTGTCCAGTCTGGTTAATCCATGGGAATGGGTTTGATGTTTGAAAAGAAGCCTGATTTCTTTGTAATTTAAAAAAAAAAGGAAAAAAAAAATCAGTATTTTCAAAACCTTTTCCATCCTTCCTGCTTTATAGTGATGATAGTAAGGAAATGATTTATCCACTTAGAAGTCAAACTATATTTGTGAGTCAGTCTTAAAATGTTGAAACCGTTCTAAGCATCTGTTTGTAGATAGACTAAAAGAAGTGTAAAACTTAAAAAGAAATTCCTAAGAAAAGCCAAATCCTGTGAGAAGTTTGCTTCAAATTCAGCCATGATGTAGTGGCCATCTCTGCAAAAGGCTCAGGTGTTAGTTGCACAATTATTTTGGGGAAAGAATTGTAAAAATGGCACCATTTAAGACATGACAGTACAAAAGCAGAGAGACTAGAAAGGAACATGTGAATACTTTTCATCTGCTTCAGTGGCAGTCATGTCTTATCTGAAACCCCTGGGAAATGTAATGGGAGATAATGTGGAAGGGCTGGGGTAGGTAAGTAGCTCTTGGATGTTTCCTTTTGCCTTCTCTGAGTTGGGACTGTGACAAAATTCCCTCTAATACAGCAATGGAGGAAAGTGTTGAGTGTTGGTAATCATGAAGGAATCTTTAACTGTTTGAGAGTCATCAGTAACAGTACCGAAAATAAGGTATGCATGAGTATAACAACCCCTAGCAAAGGTCAAATATAATATATTTGTTCATCAGAACACTCCCACTTGCTCAGTCTGTTGCTCAGAGTATCTGTCAGACTGTGGGCAGCTTCGTTGCTGTGCAGTTTTTCACGTGGAGCCTTTTCTGTTAGAAAAAGATTTATCAGGAAGCAGCTGAGAACAATTGGAGTGGGAATAGAAAGTCTGTATACAGAAAAAAAAAGTAGAGAATTCTTTGTGAAGCTTTTTTCAATATTGCAAAATGAAGAACCAGAAGTGGCCAGCAGTGCAGGTCCTATAAGGCACTATTAGCAGTGAGGCTGAAAAAAGACTCACTCATGTATTTCTTGTAACAATAACTTAAACATTATCCTGAGTGAATGAAGTGAATGTACGTGAAGGAAACTAGTCTGTTGAGTTTTCACTATTTTCAAGAAAAGAAATGCAGAGATCACCACAACTTGGTGTTAGAATGTGTCCTTGTCTGTTGACAGGATTTCCTCAGCTCCCCGGTTAATAATGCACCATTCATTCTGGAAGCTCAAATTTCTGGATAGTTCTGTGACCAATCTTATTAATGTGAAACACTTACTCTTTCTTAATTACATACTGACTCTGAGCTGGATAACCAGAAGATGATTCAAGAACTTCTCATTCTCCAACTGCCTTTACTGATATCTGGTTTGAATTTCCAGTGGCAAGAGAGGTTATATGTAATATCTGATGTTAAAATACATCTAGACTAGATCTTTTTTCTAGTACATATGAGGAAACTTTTCCACGTAGTTCTACTCCTCAGAATAAATATGATGAGTAAGTAGATGTTTTAAGAAAAATAGTAGTACAAACCCAGAATGATTTTTCTGCCAGTCTGGATGAGAATCATCTGGAATATTGCCTCAGCTGTGAGCAGGAATTGATTGAAGAGCAATTTCCCATTGTTTGGTTGCATGTGGACTATCTATATCAACAAATTTTGGGGGGACACTAAATGAACAAACTCTGATTTCAAGCGTTTTGATGGAGAAAATAGGAATGGAAAAAATTTGATATTTCAGGGGTTTTTAATGAGAATATTTAATTCCAAGTGTATTAAGAAATTTTCATGCAAGCTTTCCTTAGCCAAAATGACTACAAATCTTGCAAGAAGACAGCTCTTCTACCCAATCAAGCACAGGCACAAGGTGTCCTTCAGAGTTCTGTAGGATACACTTTTCCTCTGGGGAGAACTGTTTCATGGGGAAAGGCAGATTTATACAGAGAGATTTAGTGCTGGCCAGGGACATGTCAATGTTAGCTCTTCTTACTCTGTTTTACCCACGGAACTGCAATGTTTCTGAATTGCTTCTAGATTAGGGAAACAATAGGAAAGAAAAACCATAGTATTTCTCAACTCTCAGAATTAAAGTTCTGCAACAGGCAATTTTCAACACTGCAGTGTAAACAGCAAAATACCCTGCCTTTGTCTGTGTTTGAGATATGTCTCAGACTGGAGTTCAGGGTCAGTTATTAGTTTACCACTGTGATTTTTGTTCTGTCTTGACTTGTTTGTTATGTTTCAGTGTAAGAAAGAAAAATGGAAAATACAGTCCCTCCCACCTGAAACCAGAAACAAGAAGTAGGATCTCTAGCAAACCTAACCTGGCAGGCAGGAGCAGCTGCTGCTTATTTTGTTAGCTTTCCTCCTCCATTCCAGGAGGCTTGGGAGGGTGGATCCTCAGCTCAGTGTGCAATGTGAACTCCTGTTCTTTATATCAAAGCAGGCAGTGAAGAAACAAAGTGGGAATCTGTAATTCAACCTGCTTGAGCTGAGACAGAAGAACAAAACATGTGTGTGCAAGACTTAAAATAAGTGGCCCTCCATGAATTTTGCAATCCTGGAGCACACAGAGCAGCCTGTTGCTGCTTCCAGAGTCAGTCTGGAACACAGAGCAGTGGAATGGCTGTTGGAAGCTGTACTCACTGGTGTGCAGTGGAGGTGGTTTGTGGAAGGAGAGGAGATGCCTCCCTGTGCAAGAGTTACCATGGTGCTGAGCAGCACTGCAGCAAGGCAGGGGCATCCTGAATTGTACCCTCCTGGGCTTTTCTGCCACCTCCCAGGCTCTGATTCCGCAGACTTTCCTGGCTCTGTGGCTCACAGAGAAGTTTGTTTATAGCCCCACTGATTACAGGACCTAACCGTGTGTTTTCCACTTTCATTCACAGGATCTAAGTGTGTAAACAAGTATTTTGCTGTCTGTCTTCATTCACTGAGGATTTGTTGCCTGCCACTGAGGAGAATGCTTGGAGTGGTCCAACCATACTGGAACTGCAGAACCACATTCCAGCTTCCATGGTGTGATTGCTGGCCTGTAATGTAAGATCCAGCTGTAAGGTTTTGTGGGAACCAGTAATTTCAACGTTTTTATTAATAGGCACTGTTTATAGGTGTTTATATTAGTGCACTAACTTGAATAACACTTACTTTTTGCCTGGGGGTTGTGTAAAATCTGGTGCACAGGATTCCATCTTACAGGAAAATCTGCACAGCTTCTTGAAGTGAAAATACTGAGGGTTTTTTAAGTAGATTAATAAGGATGATCACAAGTACATATGTACATATGGACTCAGGGATGTTCTCTTTGTACCTCTGGCTCTATGTAAGCCAACAAGAGCTAAAGGAGAAAGCCAAGAGAAGGAGAGCATTACCTGTTTAGTGTTTGGCACAGAACACTCCTGCCTTCAGCGGGCTGGTTCTACTTCTTACTGCAGAATGGAGACCTGACAGAGTGTCAATGAGCCTGTTCTGCCTGGACAGATACTCTGGAGGCTGCTTGGTTTCCCTTTTTCTCTTCCAGCTCCTCTAGGATGTGGTTAATTCTACAATGTTGCAGTGCGGCTGCAGGGCAATTACTGCTTGTGTGAAACTGGAGAGAAATGGGTGGTTAAGTCTGCCTCAGATGTAATTAAGTCTGAAATGTCTCAGTGGTCACATTAGAAACACACTAATTTTAAGCTCTCTTATTGGTTTAGGCCATAGCCATTTGTTACATAAAGAGGCAGAGGATTTTTTTTTTTGTCCTTCAAATGATTTTCAGTGGGAACGTGAAAAAAACAGGGTTCTTCAAAGCAGCAAGACAATAATACCCAGTACAGACTCCTTGTCCTGCCAAAATAAATTAGTTAAGAAACCCCAAACCATTTTTTTGAATGGAAAAAATATCTAATCATCCTTTTTTGTCCATTGGTGAAGCAAACCATGCCTGCAAGTTCATTCTATGGGTGACTATTTCACTATCTGTGGTCCAGAAATGGACTTTTAATGTCAAGTTAGTCATGCAGAAGCTTAAATTGCTTTCTCTCAGGAGTATGCCATTTCAATATATTTTTCCTTGCAGAAAATGGTTTTAGAAGTCATTTGCTTCTGCCTTTATCTTTTAAGTTTCTATGTCCTTGTATATTTTGATGTAATTCATTTTGGGTTGCATGTGTTGCAACCAGTTTTGATTAAATGGGAAAGTATAAAAACAGAAAATATACTAGATGGGGAGGGGGAAAAGATGGTGGAAACAGCTAGAATTGTTGATAGGAGTATTTTTGTCATTTTTGGTCCACTAGTGAGAACAAATGAAACAATAGATGCAAATTTAGCTTAAATAAATGAAACTGTGTCCAGAACTGGGATTCCATAACTTTTGTATTAAGAAGAGGGTGGGGGGAAGAAGTCTGGTTTATGCATTCCTGGCCAGTGACTGTTGGACACAGTGCTTATGTCAGAAGTTTGCTGGTTCCCAGGTATGTTTTGGGCTGTCTCAGCAGAGTCTTGAATGTGTATAAAGACATTTAAAACTGAGCCACCACATTGCAGAATTGCTGTGAAGGAATGGCCTTGCACCTGCTGGTCCATTTCCACATCAGAATTCTCAGCATGCAATACTTAAGAATTCTTCATTTCAAACATATTCCTTGTCAGACTGCAGGAAACCCAAGACTAAAGAGACCATTTCTGAGAAATAGAAACTGAGCTCCTCCCTTCCAGATGGACCCAACAGCTGCAACCAGGAGAATGAAAAGTGAAACTATCATTGTCCCATTAGGAATTTCAACAAGGTCAGTAATAAAGACCAATTTGAAGCGTTACCTGAGTTTGAACTCGCAGCTGGCTCAGCTTCAACAGATGGTTGTATAATCCATGCCCCTCCAGCCCCTGCTCCTGCAGCTGCAGCAGCCAGTGGCTCGGAACACAGGAGGTGGAAAGTCTGCTGACAGTGCTCTTGCCTGCCCACCACTGAAATAGGTCTGGCATTTCAAAGTTAGCTCAGTTCGAAGTTGTTTTTTTCTTACTAAACCACCTGTGAAAATGTATTAAAACATCTATTCCTTTTTAATGTGGAGTTTGAATTCCCAACAAACTAGACAGAGATGTTTTATCTCAGCTGGCTTTGAACCTGGATGGGTCACGCTGGTGCCGGCTTTGTCTGATGTGTTAAGTGCTCTCATTTCCCCTGCCTTGCAGCCTTCACAGAAGTTGCTTTCACTTTTATATGGCACCACGTGCTGCCGTGGTGATACCAAAATGTTCGTTCCACACAGCATGGAATTAAGCCCAAGTATCATAAACCGAATTGAGTTAATAGTTTTCCATCTAAAAGAAAGACAGCCCTACAAAGGTGTTTGTAAAACCCAGGTCTGTAATCTTACAAATACCTCAGAGAGATTAATCACTCGGGGGGTAGTGGCTTCTGTTTCCCTTCTGTACTCCAGGAGAACTGAATAAACCCCTGATTATATTTCTAAGCCTGCACTACCAAAAGAATAAGAGTGAGATGGCAAGTAAAATGAATTATGAATAAGTGGAAAGGTGTGAGGGGCACAATCAATAACAGCAAAAGTCAGGAACTGTGTCTAGAGAGCTGACCCTGGGGTTTATTAATTTCCAGTGTTCTGCTCTCCTGTGCCATTGCTTCTCCTGTAGTTCCTCCTGATCCCTTTGACAGTTTTTCAAAGCCTCTGACAAGTCTGAGTGATAGGACAGGGTGTGGGGCTTTTTGCTTTGTTTCCCATGCACACATTGTCTTCACAGTGATAACTTCCTGAATTTGGTACAATAGAAGCAAAGATTTCATGGAAGAAAGGTGTTTTTTTTTAATTGGGAACTAGAATGTTTGATTGCAAGGGAAATTATTATTTGAGTTTTTCTGGAGGTTTCCCTACAAATGCCTGCCATCAGATGACTGAATGAGCATTCACTCAGCTGATAACTCAAAGATGTCATCAGTGTAACCTCCAGAAGTTGAGAGAAGAGCATTTTTAGCTGTTGAGAGAGTTTAGATGGCAAAGATCTGAGGAGTCTGGGAGACAGATATGCTGATACTTCCCCTTTTCACCAGCACAGAGCTTTCTGAAAAATGAAGCAGCAAAGCAAAGGGAGACAAAGTCTGAAGCCAGAAGAACAACTGTTGAAGCATTTCAGAAAACAGCCCTTTGATACCACTGACATCCCTGAGTTGTCCTCTGAAGCTTTCTTGCTGTTACCATCTCATTTTAGCTGTTTGGTCTTCTGCTGTCTCACTTCTACCCTTTATTTAGCTTGTTTCTCACTTATCCTTTGTTTGCACTTTGACATGATTTCACAGAAAGGATTTAATCCAGACACAAAAAGGTACTTTGAGCACGTGGGCAGTATCACATTATCCTAGATCTGCGTGTCTTTTGTCCCTTCCCCAGCGTGGGGCTGTTCTGCCTGTTTGGGTGGGACACAGTACTTGTGCAGCACCTCACAGTGACCTGAGTTGGTTTTGGGGTCTTAGACCTTCTCTATGAAACAGTGCCCTGAGTGATCAAGTGGGAGGGGGTAGGATGGAATAGAGGAAAGAAGGGATTTTTTTCATTTATCTCTGGGTTTTTTTCAGGTTTGTGGGTGTGAATTGACGATTGTCTGGAGCAGCAATGCAGGAAAGGGAGACAACAGGGAGAGGGAACTGTTGACTTGAGGGGAAACGAAAGGAGGGAGAACCGTGCGAGAAAAAAGACAATGTCTTATTAAGACACACCAGCCAGAATGTGCAGATTAGTGTTGGAGGCATCCTCCTGTATGTTCAATGAGCCTGGAAAAGGGAGGAACAGGTATTTATGCCCAACACAGACTCATCTTAGAACCCAACTCACTCAGGTTGTTTTCTAAGCACTGAAGACAGGTCACAGCATTCTTGGGAGAGTAACATGCACTGGATGTTCAACTTTCAGCACTGAATGGAAAGGCTTGGTAGCAGTGGGAATAGTTAAACATATTAAATTCTCTTCCAGGAGTAGAATTCATTCAGCTTCCTAGCCAGGAAATGTTCATTTATGCTGTTTGCTCAGGCAGGCACCTCCTGAGGGCACAGTTTCAGCTGACCCGTGTAACCACTCACATGCTGTTCTCTGACAGCACTTGTTCTTTATCAGCCCATTAAGTGTGGGCTTTCAGCCAGTGAAAACATTGGATATTTGGCAAAGCATTTATAATTAGTAAGTGTTGTGGCAGAATAATGGAATCTGAGGTCTCAGAAACTATCAAGTGTGTCCGTTTCCAGCCGATAATCCCATGGAGACAACAAAATGGAAAGTGAAGGACACCAAATTGAAGGAGGCAGTATGCAGTGTTTGGATTTACTGCAGAGTACCTCACAGCCATCCAGACTCTTTCCAAAGTCTGATGGTGCCTGAAGACCTTGCAAAGAAGGATGTCTTCTCCCCCTGCTTTGCCTGTGTTTAACAGGCATTGCCGTACCATCTTACCTGTACCATTTGTTCCTGCCTTGTTCAGAAAGCTTTGTGTGTCTTGGCAGGAGGTGCACTTAGGGAACACATTTTCATACTCTTGAAATAGTTTGATATTGAGGACACAGGTACATTATTGGGAGGGGAGGCTGACAGAGGCTGGAAGCAGACTGTCTCTAGGTTTCAGGGCAGCCATCAGTCACTCTCTGCTCTCGGGCAGGGATGTCACAACATGGCCACTTTCTGTCAACCATATTTTTGTTCTTCCCTCTCTTGGCGTGTATTTGGCAAAGCCTGATTTGGTATTTCCCATGTCTTGCAGCCTGTTTCCTAAGAACTGGCTTCCAAGCTTTTAATGTTTTCTGGCTAGATGTCACCTTCCCATAGCAGAAATACTTCTTCCCTCACAATACTTGCATTTGGTATTGAGAGCCAGTCTGTACAGCACAGAGGAAGAGCTCCAGTGGTTCAGTTTATTAATGCCAAGTGGGTTGGCAGTGTTTGAGACTTGGTTTATTTTATACTTTTTCTAGAAGGGTGCAAAGAACTGAGGCAAGGACTTTGTCCGTGAACTTGTTTACCAGCAAAGAGGATGAGTGTCTCCATTCTGTGATTAAAGAATGGAGTCACAGCAGCTTCATTCCATGGCAGCCTCACCTGGGCTGTGGTGGGTCCCAGCAGCACTTTCTCATGGACTCTACGTTATAGCCTTCCCCCTTTTTTCTTTTGCATTCATAACAGTGCCCCTATGACTGTGGTGGGAGAGTTCACCTGCCTGAACTCCTACTGAAAGAAATAAAGTTCCAAAAGACTTAATTTCTTCTTTTTTGCCAGACATTTTGTTATAGAGCCACATGAACTTTATTGCTGGCACAAGAGAGAGATGGGGAGGGAGGGACAGGCACAGTAGTACAGCACATCCTGAGATTCACTTAAACTTCCATGAAATCTGACTCAAAACCCTCAGCTTATCCCAGGCCCTGAATGCCAGGCATGTGCTTTCTCTGAGCTACAGTCTTTAACTACCTCTGCTGCTGCTTTCTCCTGCCTTCTTATCTCTATAAAAGAACCTGTCACTCATTTTTTGACTACTGCACCAGTGTGCAGTTTAAAGGAAGCACTTCAGAGCTTTATTTAGTCCTTCTCAGGACTTGGTATGTGCAGCAGTACTGTGGGCTGTAGCCTTATTTTGGTTTTCTCTATCATACAAATATCTGCATACAAAGGAACAGGATTACTTCTGTTCTTATTCTGAAGTATTGAGTGAAAGGTTCTGAGCAGATCTGTGGTGTTTGCATTGGCTAGGGATCAAAACTGTGCTTAATAATATGATGACACAGTATCCTTCCCATTTAAAACAAGGGCTCAGAACATATGAAACAGATTTCTTCTAAATGCCTAGAAGGGGGGATTGAGAAAACCGATGCCTCATTTTTGAGTCACTGTATCCAGCATCAGAGCCAGCAGAGTCTGTACTCTTGTGCTGGTTTGGGTTCGTTTCGTTCTTTGGAGCATGAGGGATGGTCCGGACAGGGAGGACACTGGCTCAGTACATGCAGGAGTTGTGGTCCAGGGGCTCAGTTCCAAGTGCAAAAATTATCATTTCTCAAATGCTCATTTCTGCACTAAGGTAACAGGCAGGACTGGGCTGTGCAGTTACATCCAGGCTTTTCCCTCTGGAGCCTGAACAGTGTCTCCATCTGTTGTTGCCCACAGAATGCAGGCCCAGTGCATTTGAGGTGTGCTGAAGTACAGAGCACCCCATGGCCCTGCTGCCACAGCAGCAGCCACCAAGCTGGAGATGTCTGGCAGGTCACATGAATATTTTGCCAAACTTTCAATGCAGGAGTGGCAGCATGGGCAGAGCAGGGTAATGCAGGTGCTGCTGCTGACAGGCCAGGCTTTTATCACTGTGCCTATAAATTGCACTTAGTCCTTATTTTGTTACACAGTTGTGATTTGTGGTGCTGCTTTGTTTCCAGGACTCATGGGGCACAGGCACTGGTACACTCAATGGGAAGGCAGTGCTGAACAATAAGGAATTGCAGGATTTTTTAGCAGAGTACTGGCCAGTACTGTACCCTGAATCTGATTAAATCAGCAGAAGACTAGGCTTTATTTTCCTTGCCAGCTTGTAACCTACCACTTTAACCTTGACCTAAGCAGCGGCAGTGGCAGGGGGGTGGCACTGCAGCTCCAGTGACAGACCTCCCGTTGTGCAGCCTCGCTGTTAAACACATCCCTGGGCACTTGCCAGACTGTGCAGCTGAGCTGATCTCAGCGTGGGAGGCTTGTTCATCCAAACTTTCTTCTCCCCCAGCACCAAGCAAGGCTGCTTCTATGAAGGACTTTTTCCCAAAACCGAGGGGCGATTTGTTTTTCCAAGTGTTTTCTTCCTCACACTCTGATTAATTTAAGGTGTCTCTCTGTGTCACCACTGAACTGTCTCACAGCAGCTTTGAGGATGTGAAGCCACATGAGTTCTTGTGCAGTTCTAACAAACAGTGATACAGGGTGTTCTAGTAAATGCCTCAGGTTCTGTTAATCAACTGTTGAGATAAGACAGCTCCTCAGATAGCTTTTGTGAGACTAAGTTTCAGTTTCAGGTTCTTGGATTTACTGCATTTCCTCGAGGCAGTAAATGGTAGGGCACTGGTTCGAATATAACTTTACTTCTCCGGTGTGGAAACAGAAGTAGTAATTGTAAATATTTCCCTTTAATTTAAATAAATAAACACTTCCTTTCATGACATATAAAGATGGACCTCTTCTGATTTCAACATGCAGGTCTTTTTTCTTTTTATTTTTTTGTTAATGTTTAGAAATATCTACTGCTGTGACCTTTTGCAATTGGCTCACAATTTAAATAAACTTTTGTAGCCTTTTATTTTCCAATAGGAATTTTCTGAGCACACCTTGCTTCATCCCTGGCCCATCTCCTTGCTTCCCTCCTCCCTAAAAAAGGTATAGCCTCATTCAGTGTCCTTGAAGGAATGGATGGAAATACTGATGTCTTCATAGCTGTGGGAGAAAGCAAGAGGAGAAAATAGGGGCAGAAGCAGAGACAACTTTTTAAGAGAAAGCAGTAGATAACCTTTGGGATAAATAATATCAACCCTGTGGGAAATGGCTGATGAAGAATAGATCACAGGAGATTAAGTGTTCCAGATAAATAAATCCACTGATGCTTAACTATAAACATTCTACCCCTGCTACACTGATAGCCTTAATTCAGAATTCTGTTCTAATCCCACCTTTAGAATCTGATCCAAACCCAGCATACTGTCTGGAGAGCTGCTCAACTCAGCAGACAGCATTTAAATCTGTGGAAGTAAAGCCAAAAGTGATCTCTGGAGTTAAGAGCATCTTCAGGGCCCAGCAATTGTTCAGCAGAATTGTACTTTCATGATCACAGTTTTGAATTTAGGAACCCAAACTCTTTCATAAGCTTGCTTCATAAAGATATAGTTCTTAGCCTACATGTTGGGGGGGGTGTAAATATCTTATGAGAAACCTCAACCTGTGGAAGAAAGACATGAAGATGAGTTATGTGTCTGGTTTATCAACTGTAAGCTAGGAAAGAGCAATTATGCTTAATGTATGGTGAGAGGAAGAAAGATAATATGACTACCCATCTCCAGGCTCCTGTTTTTCTCAACTTTAACATGTTTTGGAAGAAGATGAAATTAATATCTGTATAACATGCAGTTGTAATTGAAGAACAGCAGGTAAGTAGCTAGAGGACTTAACCTTATACTCTAATGGACTATCAACAGCAAGCAGAAAAGGTAATTGTGAATTTCCTCTGTGTTCAGCTTTGGTTTTTTCCCTCTCCATGAATTCTTTGTGACCCCTGGTAAAGCGAGGAGCTGTGAAATGAGGCAGACTTTGAAAACTGTCCAATGCTTCTGACAGTGATGCCTTGGTATTTATGTAGGAACTACTTTACCAGAAGTACAGGTGGGTGAGGGAGGGATACATGCTATATTATTCCCTCACAGAAAAGAAAAAAATCAATCCATTCTCATAAATAATATACAAAATTCTCAGCGAGATCTAAATTCAATACACTTAAGATGCCACCAGGGTTCGAAGCCTGACTGGCTGAAGATCTGGCTGGGGAAAAGTTCTATTTAGTTCAGCTGCTGGCAAAATCTGTGTGGACCTGATCACCCTCACTGTCCATCCCAGCCCCTGGAGAGAACACAGGTTATTTCTGTGGACAGCTGAACAATCAGGATGTTCCTGCAGCACAACCTTTGTTGGAGGGCAGGGGGTTTCTCCTGGCTTCTCACTCCAGGAGATTAAACAGAACAGCCCAGGGGATGGACCCTAGTGGTCTTCAACTGAAAGAATGTCAGACTTTGATAAAAGCAGAAACGGTCTGGTTTAATTCAAGAGTTGACATTGTTGTCATTTAATTAACCCTAAAAGAAGTTAATGGGCCAAGGGCTTTAGTGTTCAAAGTAAAGATGATATTAGGTCTTGTTTACTGGGGTTGGGAGTTTTTACTCTGCAAATCCAATGTTAACTGCCCGATTTTAGATCTACCCTGTCACTTTTCTCTGTGTTTGCAGAGCAAGATAACTGAGCTACCGGATGTTATGAATAGGCAATGACAACATATTTAATAATTTTCTGAATAACTGGCTAAATACCAACTTGAGTACATTCAAATGGAAAAATGTTGACATTTTGCTTCCCTTGGACTTCAGAGGCTTCATCAGAAATTTCACTGACTTCATTTCAAGGCTCCACAGCCTTGTTTTTTAATGTGTGCTTTTAGTTTGCTTTCTGATATTGTAAAAGCATAGGAATTTAAATCTAGCAGTATAGGTAAAGTCAGTACATGATAGGTTTTCCATCAAGAGTAGTTACTTTAACTTTTCTACTGATTTTAAGACTAGGGAGCAGCACATCCTGTGGCTGGTCAGAGCTAAGCAGCTGCTGGCTCTTGCCTCCTAAGCAGGAGGTGGGCCATCCCAAACAATCTGAGCTATTTGTACTTTTTCCTCTGAGATTAGATAAGTAGAGAAAAATAAAGTAGTTTCCCCTCCCTCCATGACTGCAGGTATTCAAAGGGCTGGAGGCAGTGGATAACTCCGGTATTTTAATATTTGTATGGTAGGAATAGGAGGAAGAAGAGGCAGCACAATAACATGAACTATATTTTCTTATAAAACTGAGACCAAAAAAAGTGTGCTTTGAGAAAATTCTGCTCTGTGCATAAGCAGCTGCCTAAATTAAAGCAAGGGAACAATTCCACTGAAATTTCCTGGCTCTCCCATGGAACCACAGTTCTGCCTCCACTGTGTTTCTACTCCAGCTGTTTTTCTATCCTAGGCATTCTTTCAAAAGTAAGCCAATGCTTCCCTCCTCACTCCCCATCCCCCTCCTCCCCCCAAAAAGGCAAACAAACCCTCCATCATCATTTTCCAGAACTATGTTGCAGGTGGTTTTAATAGCAAATGTCCTTTTTGTTTAGAATATAAAGCCTTTTCCTTATCTCTGGGCTGCCAGATCTTTGAATAATGGATTTTTTTCCTCTGTAATAGAAAGTTTCTAAAGCTATTCAAAGAGACCTTGGCAAATATTTGTCTGTCAGGCAGTAACTGAATAAAGACCCACCTTCTTTGATGCTGCCTCTCCCTTTTCTCCTGAGTTTTTTTGTATCCATTGCTTTTTGCCTATAAATAACACAGATGTAGCTGGAAAGGGAAACCTTTCTCGAGACGAGATATTGTCATTTGGCAGCAACCCAGTAAAGCCCTATTGGCTGTAAGTCAGTGTTGAGCTTCCCTAAAAAAAAGAAAGTCTAATGTTAGTTTAGTATAAAACCCAAACCAACAACAACAAAAAAAACCACTCAAACCCTCACTGTATTGTGTTTGCTGTTTAAAGGGAAAGGAACAGAGAACGGTTTATCTTCCTGTATAGACAGGCATGGGCAGACATCAATGCTGCAGGCAATAGGGCTTCTCAATCCTTTTTATCCCTGGAAATCCTGTAAGGCTGTGGATGAACCAATCTAGCAGGTAGATCAGAGCCAGACGTCCTGGCACTGGAGCACGAAGAGTGGTGCTGGGTTTTTGCCAAGTGCTGAGAGTAGAAACTTCTCAGTAATCTGTGCACCTGCTGAGTCTAAACCTGCCTCTCCCTTCACTCGGTGCTTCAGCTGTAACACCACGGTTGGAATGAGGAGCCAAGTATTCCAGAGAAGTTTGTGATGTTTACCAACAGCTATAGGATATATCTGTCACACTGTTGTAATTGCTCAAAAATAATACAGCAGAGAACTTTGTGTGGAAACCACAAGATACAAATGAGTGTTGATTTAGGAGTTGAAACCATAGCAGGTCAGTTTACTACCACTAGGTATTTTTACTTTCCTGTGCCTAGGAACTGAAATTGTGCAATAATCTGTTCTGATCAGCTAGGCACCCAAAAAACACTGCCTACTCCTCCCACATCTTGTCCTGTTGTTTTCTTAATTGCAATCATGGTATTTCTCTAAAACAGCCTGCTCTGGTTAGTATTACTTCATCACACATTAGGATGTTATATTGGGATCATAACAATAGCAGTTTCAAAGATTCTTGAGTTCAGAAACTCCAAATTAGACTCAAATGGCCACAATAACTTTGTGAAAATGGCTTCCTTCCACCTTAAAATGTTAAGAGATGAAGTTCATTACCTCTTAGTCAGATGGGGTTTATTCCCCTTCTCTGTCTAGATATAATGCAATGGTATTAGCACTCAAACAGCCTTAGTTTATATATGTTAGTGAGTTTGACTCCTTCTCTGACATTTCTTTATTACATTAAAGCTTACCTTGGATTTTCGATGAGATATTACCATAGATATTGGAAGTTGTGTTTTTTAGTATTGTTTTGAAAAACATGGAGGAAACAAATAGCACAAACCTACTCTCCAACTTAGACAGGATCCCAGCCTGAAAATATGTTTATAGTTTGGACATGGCCAGGAGCTTGCTGTAAACATAGATAATTACTTCTGTGCATCAGGAAATGAAATTGAAAAAAGAAACAAACTTGGAATTAAACACTCGACATTAAGTTGTTGGTTAGGCTGGACTCAGATTTGAGCATAGTCAAATTGCAATCCTTGTTGGGACTTGAACCCTTTGTTCACTGCCCCATATTAAACCTCAGAACTCTGAAGCACAAATCAGGTAATGTTAAGTATGCACATTAAAATCCATGTGATGATTTGTGGCCCAGGACCTTCAAAACCTTAATGAGCTATAAATAAAATTAGGCTAATTTCCAGTTCCCCCCTCATACAGCTACCCAGAGCTGCAGGAGCTCTCTCCTCCCACCTGTATCATCTTTGGACTCTACCAAAGCCACTCATGCTGTACCTACACCTCAGTCACACCAGTAAGAGGTACCCCAGGTTCCCTTATAATGTGTTTTCCCAAGGCATTTCTGGTTTGCAGCAGGAGCAGGGGAGAAGGTTCAGAACTTGGGTGACCTGGAAGATGGAAATAATAGACTTGGATAAGAATTGCCTAGAGAAAAGTAGGCTCATATTTAGTATGCTTCAAAAGTAGGCTTCATCTTCAGAGGGTAAACACTTCTGAGAGGTGACTTGGGCTGTCACTTGGCATTTGAGCTGTGATTTACAGTGTTAGTGTAACTTAAGAAGACTTACACTGTTGGTGGATATCTGGTGTAGATGAATGTGTGTGGATTGGCCTTAAGAGTAAGAAATACATTCAGCAGAGACTTTCACATACATGTGAGATTTTCATTATTTTAAAATTAAATCATTGCTGCTGCTTCTTCTTTTCTGGTTAATATCAGCAAAATTCCCTAGAAATGTTTCCCAAAGAGGTACTATCTGCTTTCTGTTTCTGCTCATTGTTTACTTCTATGAAGTAAGCAGTTAATTATTTGCTTAATTGGAACCATGGAAATAGTAGCTGATACATCAGAAGGTGAAGTTTGCTTTGCTTAATTACTGTTAGGAAATAAAATGAGACTGTTACAGACTTTGTGACCAAATCCATAATATGCAAATACGGGAAGGCCGGGGAATAGTTTTAGTTTTAGATAGTTTTTTCCTGGGAAAGGAAACAGATTTCTTTGTTAAGGCTGGTACAGCTCAGTGTTTTGTAATGGTGCATGACACTGCAAGGACAATGCTGGGACAGAATCCCAGGATGGGTCAGGCCGGAAGGGACCACCCTGGGTCATCTGGTCCCACCTCCCTGCTCCAACAGGGTCATCCCAGGGCATGTGGCACAAGATTGCATCCAGAAGGTTCTGGAATATCTTAGAGACAAACACATGTTTTACCTGCTCACTTCTGAGGCTGAGCTCAGGGTAGGCATTGTGACAGGGGGAAGAGAAAGGTTCCTGCTCTTCACAAAACAAAAGAAAGTGCTCTGAGGATGTCACAGTCTCCCTCAGGATCCTCCTGGCTCTGAGAAGCTTCTGTGTCTGTTGGAGGGTGAATCATCCTCCCATTCTGGGAGCATTCCCTGGGCTCCCACTGCCCTTTACAGGCCACACAGATGCCCACGAGCCACAATTGCACTTCCAGGATGTGCAAAAAAAGGATGAATTTTGAGGCATGGATCAATTTTCTTTGGGTTTGTTTTTTTTCTTCCCTGTTTATTTTCTATATTGGAAGTAAGCCAACAGAAATCACAGAGAAGAATGCAAAGGATGACTCTCAGATTTCTATTTAGGAGAGAAACTGTGCCAGGAAGACTGCTGGGGAGTAGAGCACATGAGCCAGTTCAGCCTGTATAAATATGAGATCTGTATATATGCACATTTCTCTTTTTTCAACAAAGCCTTTTAGCAAAAGCTGTGATCAAGAGAATCACATAAAGCTACTGAGATATTATTTGACTGTCATCAAGCACAATTTTATTCTCATTAACCTTCTTTCCTCACTACATTTACTGGAAAAAAAAATTAACCTACTTCTAACATTCTCTTGAGTAGAAACTGGTGGATATAAACTAGTAAGTTAGTGGGTAGCTTGTGGCTGACTGTATCTTGATCTTGTATCCTGTAAACTTGATATTCAATTCTATTGTGTAAAATTGTTTGTCAGGAAGGACCCTTTCAGCATGGCAGAGGTCTGGCTGCTTCTGTCGAAGTGCACAGAACATTTCCCCCGGCTCTGATCTCGGTTGTGCTGAACACAGTTACAGCATCTGAGGGAAGTCCTGTGTAATCAGCACAAGTTACTTCCCCCTGACTCGGTGGGAGCTCCGGCATCTTACTGAAGAAATCAGCACAGACTGTGCAGTTCTCACCGAGCTCAGGTTGATGTGGTTTGGAGTTATCTGTGCTGACCGCGGTGCTTCCCCACCCAGCTGAGCCCTGTGCGCCTGTGCTCAGCTCCCTGCGCACTGAACTCGTGCAGGCTGAGCCTCAGGGGCTGCTCCTCCAGCACGCAGGAGCTCAAGGGCCCTCTGACTGCTCTCTTACACTACAGCTGGTCTATTAACTTGCTCCATTTAGATGCTCTGCATTTAGTCCTTTATTAAGTAATGGATTGAAAAACTGGGAGGGTGTTCGGATGATTGCAAAGAGCCGCTGTTAATGAAGTGCTGATCGTGCAGCACTTTGATGAGGAGGTGTCCCAAGAAGACAAGTAGATGTTGCATCCTCAGCCAGCTGCTGCCACGCAGCATTCTGGAAGAGTTTTTGCATTCCCAGTGACCTGCTTTTGCTGCAGAGGTGTTTCCATGTTAAAGAAATTAGCATATGGGTGAAATTCCCCTGGAAGCTAGTTCAAGTTTGTTATCCAAACATTTATAGATATCTCTATCTACATATTTTTGGGTTCTCAGCCTGGACAGAACCCATATGTATTTTAACCTCAGTTCATTCTAAAAGAAATTACATTTTTTGGCTCTCTAAACTTTCACTGGGAGTAGAAGCTTGGTAGAAAGTTTGACACCACCGTACATAAAATCTAGATATAAAACACTCTGTGGTGTGATTTTGGTGTGTGTCAACACTTACATGCTTCTGCTTCTACTGGAACTGTGCTTGTACATTTAACATCCTGTTTAAATATCCCCCAGATCAAAGTACTTACAGGTGCTTTCCTTTGGAATTAGCAGTCTTATGTCATATTTATCCTGGTAGGTTACAGGGCAGGGTGTGCTCCCAGGCAGCCTGCCATGAGTGCTACAGAACACAATTAAACAGACTGGGTGTGATACAGCTCTTCGGGTCCAAAGCTAAAATTCTGCACCAAGATCAGGGAAATGAAAAAAGGTGTTTAAAAAAAAAAGGGGGGGGTGGAATCATCATAAGACAGACAAACTGTTGCCTAAAAATGACTGTGTGGAACCACCCTAGGATACAGAGTGCCCAGCAATGTCAAATTGAAAGTAAGTATAGTTACTAAAACTTCATTGATTAAAAGTCAGTGAAAGAAATATTAACTCTACCACACAAAAATATTTGGGGTCTGTCCCTGCTGGAAGCATTTGTTCTGTGGCAGTTATCTGGGAAATTAAAGCAGTTCCTGGTAATTGGTTCCTCAGAGTATCTCTGATAAGAGAGAGCTGTACCTAGAGCAAGCCTGGGGGTGCACAGCATCCTCAGTACCTTCCATTAAGTGCACCTTTCCTGACTTTCTCAAAGTAACTTTGTCCCAGGCAACCTCTTTGCATCTTTCTTACTCCTTTACAGTCCATCATATCACTGAAATGAGTCCTCATTCTCTGGGAAGAAGAAATTTCACAGCAATTCAGACATATTTGTGTATAACAGATTCAGAGGTGTCATGTCCCACCACCCTGAGAGACTTCAACCTGTAAGTGTGTTTCATGTTTCATATTGCACTATAGGTGGTGTAAAACCTGACTCATTAGGGCTTTTTTTCTCCTGAGTGCCTGCTGGATGCTGCTATCTTATTAAGCAGTTGCCTTTCTTAATTCTACCCTCATCCACTTCATTGTAGAAGTGATGCAACACGGTGCTGAAAAGGGTCTCAAAAGACAAAAAAAAAAAGGGATTTTATGCCTGTATCCTTGAACTTAGGAAACTAAGACTCCCATTGTTTAGAAACCTATTGGAATCAGAGAGCCCTGGCTGGCTTTCCTGCAGGAGGCAGCATTTTTCTCCTCCCCGTGCTGCAACAGGAGACACATTTTGTGTCCTTGGCTCTTCTGCATAAGCAGTCAGTGCCCTTTGCCTGCCATGGTGCCCCCTGTATGGCCACATTCCTCTCCTCCACCCTGGTGTCCTCCTCTTCCACTTTCCCTGTCCCTGCTTGCTCACGGCATCAGGGAGCTCCTGCCTCAATCAAATATTAATAAGATGACCTTCTTAAACACTAGGACCATAGCTGGTGTTTAAGAAGGGCTTGAAGGAGCCATAGAAAATTCTGATTACTTCTCTGAAATGAGGCCAAATTGCAGAAATGTTTCAGTGGAACCTCTTGCTGGTGTGGTGCAGCAGCAGTGCAGCCACTGTGGCTGTGAGGAGAGAGCATTGCACAGCTGAGGGAACACCACCTTGTGCTGAGCTGCATCACACAAAGTAAGGGGTATTTTACAAGGCTCCTTGCCACTGTTTGCTTTACAGCAGCTCAAATGTGAAATCTGAAACATTTATGAATTCAACTTCCTGAAGGAGAGGATGAAAATTCAGCAGAGAACTTTTTTTTTAACATTCTACTGCCAAAAAGATAGTAGGTTCTCTGCATCAAAATACAGGTTATACAGCAAAGTGTGAAGATATGCAGAGGAACTTGGGATTACTAGAGAGTTCAACTGGCAGGTAATAAAGAGTTTACTCCAATGCTGAAAAGAAATATATTAGTTCAAAATCTAAAATACTTCTTTGGATTTTATTGGTATTTTATGCCACCTTTTCAATACATTTATATATGTCTGCGGTGATGAAAGATTTATCGTGGTATGTGCAGGATGAGTCATGATGTCTGTGTGTTGGTGTCAAAAGTTGCTGATGGCCTCTCACTGAGCCTTCTGCCTGCAGAAACAAGGGAGATGTGACAGCTTAATCGAGAAATTAAACACCATGGTGGAGAGGAAATAAATCCTGGGGAGCAGAGGCTCTGAATAAAAAGGCTGAACCAAGGACAAATCTGGGGCTTAATTTTTGTTTTTCCTCTGTGCTTGGTAGAGTGAAGGATCTTGAGGAACAAAGTTCTGATGTTTCACCCAATTACTGACTGACCTGCAGTGTGTTTGGTTTGCAAAGTAACAGTAACCCGGGATCTAGTGGGAAGCAGTGCATTAATCCCCTCCCTGCTGCCCTCCTTATAGCAGCAAGAAGCCAACAATGTCAGTCTTGTTAAGAGATGCTGCAGATGGAGGTCAGAGCAAAAGACAGCTTGCATCTGAAGAAACCAACTGTGTGAGGGCTGCAGGCCCCCCCTTCCCGGTGTGTGAGAGGTGGCCAGCACTGACTCAGCCCCTCTCCTGGGAACTGGGATTGTTTGCAAGAAGTAAGTGTGTCAAGCCAGAGCTTAGCCTGGCTTCTCCCATCTGGGAACCTCATCTGAGCACAAATGTTGTAGCTGTATTGGGTTTCCAGGCCAGTGAATTAGATTTATCCTTGCTCTGATCTGCCTGAATTTGCTGGAGTCATTCAAGGACAAGTGTGAGAGGAGTGCACCTGGCAGAGCTGAACATCAGGTTTGAGGATGGAGCAATAGGGAAGTGTGGGAAGAAGGGAGGGTTAGGAAGGAGCCTTTTTCCTCCATGTTCTCAGGCTGACAGTGACCCCTTCCCCAGGCACCGTGGATTGGGGTTTCCCAAGATTAATGAGGTTTCCTTCCTCTATACTTGACAAGTTAAAATTTTCATATTGAGGGGTGTGCACATAATGCTGGGAATCATTCCTTCTCATTTCACTATCAGGCATTTACAGATCTTCCACACCAGCAGTGTATTCTCTACTCTTCTCACTGGCTCAAAGCTTTGGCCCCTCTTGGCACCTTTTCTGAGCAAGGAAAGCACTGGTCACAATTCCTGCCCAAAGGCAGCATCTGGGGCAGGACACAGAGGATGATCATCGTTTCCCTGTATATTGGCTGCAGTGCAAGGAATGGTTCATTTTTGGCAGATGCAGCAAAAAAAGCCAAAATTTCCCCCTCCTATTAAAAATCCAGCTCCGTTTGCTTTCATGAATCTAAGACCAGCAAATGAAGAAGCTGATTTTACCCACTGACCTCAAATAACAGTAGGAACAATGCACTAGTGGTTCTCTGTGATACTCAGTCCCAAAAGACTGTGGCCTCTTCGTTTTTTTTAAGAAGCATATTTGTGTGCTCCAAATCTCATCCACAGGAATGAAAACAGCATCAGCTGGAATTCAGGTGGTGTGAGCATGAGTTAGTTAGTCTGAAAAAAAAATATTTTGTTTTGGTTTTGCTTTACCAGTGAGCTGCAGAAACCTTTCTTGCAGGGGAAAGGAGGGGCTTCAACACTCCTCACCCCCCAACACAGGCACAGATCTCCTATCACGTGAATGAAATAGGCTTGATGCCCTGGTGATAGAGATCCCAGCTGTTTCAGGATTTTCTCTTGGGTGAGAAGGGACTTGCAAAGCAGCCACGTTTGTGCAGGATTTATGTTATGTCAAAAGCAGTGAGAAGGACTCTGTGTTTGTCCAGGCTTAACAATGACTTGGCGTGGGCTCAGTTCTGCTCAGCAGCTTTGTGTCTGGGGCCAGCCTGTAAGCTCAGGAGGAAAATATCCAATCAGCTGGTCCAACTGCTGTAGGGTGGTTTCTTTTTAAAAACTGCCATCATGTTAGAACATGTGATTTATCTTCTCATGAAATAACATCCCCACCCTAAACTTGTAATTTAAGGACACAGAGACTCCGATGATCCTTTTATAAATAACATTCATAAAATCATTTACATGTGTCATAACTGCACTGGAGGTTGCCAAGGCTTTGCCCTTCTCTGGAGAGGAAATGGCTGAGACATGGTTTGAGCATGTGTGTGTTGTGACACCAGGGATGCTTAAGAGTGTTGATTTGTGGTACATTTTTTGCATCCCAGTCACCTGAGCTGGAACAGTTACAAAACTCCCCAAGCTGAGTTCATGCACGGCAGTTTCAAGGGCTGCCTGTGCAGCACTTCTCTTTTTTCACTTATTTCCTTTCCAACTAAATAAATAATAATTAAAAAAAATAGGAATAAAGGGATAACTGACATTGTAAACACTAAACAAGTGATAATGGTGAGAGCAGGAGTGCCAGGGGTGCAGAGTAAGAGAGCAGGATACACAGAGCAAACGAGCTTGGGAGGGAATCAAGAAAGAGGAGGTTTGCAACACCCTCCCTCAGTCTTGCTTAAGCCTGCCTGTCCACACGGCCAGTGAAGGCAAGGTGTGACTCCAAGCAGACACCCTCAGCGAGAAAACTGCTTCCAGCTAATTATTGGAGCAGCATCCTTTGCTGGCACAATGCCAGCAGTGCGAGGCCCCTCCACACTCAAGCCATGCTTTGCTGACTGTATTCCAGCAGCTCTCGGGGAAGGTTTCCTCGCAGAGCACTGGCAGCTGTGCTGCTGTACCAGTCATGCATCTGCCCTCTCATTTGTGGCTTATTTCCAGGCCTCCTCCTGCGGCCCAGTGGCGTCATAACTGATGCCTGACTGAGCTGTCAAGGTTTCAGAGAAAGGGAACTGCATTCCAGACTTTTAGTCCCTGTAGAAACAAAATATTTTGCCTGCCTTCCCAAAATAAAATGATTAGCTGCTGCGGTTCAGTCAGGTTATCACTCAGCCACCAACTGATCACATCCCCTGAAGGGATGTTTGTGTGTACCAGGGGCAGCAGAGAGCTGGTGGCTCTGTGTTTACCTGTTAACGGCTTTCCCAGGAAAACAAGGGCTCTTCAGTATCTGGAGGGGCCACCTAAGGAGTGGGGAGATTGATGCATCGTTTCCACGAGCTCAGAAAACTTCTCAGAAGAGAGGGAAGTGTTAGGAATAGCAGTTTCCCTTGAAAGGAAATTCAAATTCCTAAAAATCACATGTTCTACCACAAAAACTGAAGTACTCCATATGCTTGCTTCCCCTACCCATGTTTTCCTTCTCCATCTTGGTCCGTTGTTTTTAAGAGGCCGAGTTTTCCTCAGGCTACTTTTTGTTTGCTTTTTTCTTCAATTGGATTGATTCTTTGTTTTCTTCTTGGAAACTGCCTCGCTTTTCCTACCCCCGTGTTGTTTTTATCCTCTTTTTCTTTTCCTTCTTGAAAGAGCTGGCACCACCACATGGTGCCTGTCTCTGGGGGAGAGGCCACTGGACACTGGGATGCAGGAGAAGGGATGTGGCATTCTGCTCCGTGGCCATTAGCCACCTACAGCATGGATGCGTGTACCCTAAGCTCTCTCTGGAGAGAAATTAGCATTTTTAGGGCAGAGTGTATTAAATTATGCTAAATTTTGCTGTAGGTTGAGATGAAACTCACCTCCATTCTTTAGTGTCCAAATCAATTCAGGGATGTGACTATATTTAATCAAATTTATATTTAATTGCAATTTTTGAGTCAGCTACTGACACAGTGGATGATTTGTGCAAGTCACCACTCTGTAAACAGAACAGTGTTGTGCTTTTACTAAAGACTATAACCTGGTTAAGTTTTACTTTGGCTACACAAGGATTTGGCTTCGTGCAGCGCTGTTATCCTATGTTACTTTTGCCTTCCTTTTTAACCTTTGGACTCTTTTGCAATAGGAAGTTGTGTCATTCCTTTAATTGGCAAAGGCTGGTCCAACATCTGCAGGCACAGAGCTGGAGTTTAAGATCTCTGTCTTACAGTCCAGAGCTCCCTTTGTCCAGGGAGCAGCTAACCCTTCTCTTTCCAGAGGGCTGCTGCTGTTTGGGGGAAGAGAGAGACAGAGGGTGTTGAATGCTGTTTCCCTTTGCTTAGGAGCAGTTTCTTGTCCTCACTCCATGATGGCACTAGGAAGGTTCACTGCATCAAAACAGCCCTACAGGCTGTGGTGGGAGGTAGGCAGCAAATAGGCAGAGTTTGCCCCTCGGTTCTTGTCTCCTTGAGGGCAGGTGAGGATGGGCCAGCTGGAAGCACCAGCAGGGCACATAGTACCTGACCTCAGACAAAGCCCAAGGCACGGGTGAAGGGCTGAGCAGAAAGCTCAGCAGAAAGCATTCCTGATGCAGTGGCTTTGGCAGTGTTACCAGGTCCCTCAGTTTCGTCATGGACTCATAATATTTAGTGTTATAAAATTCTCAGCCTGTTCTCAGAAACAAACAAATCACCCAAACAAAACCAAGTTTTTGTCAAGGAGAAAAAGCTGGTAAATATAAACCATGCAGCCTGAGCCTCCAGACCAAAAAAAATTGTTGGCCAGCAGGATCCAGAGTTAGTCATGAAGTTTCAAAATTTTACCCATTCCTATCAATTTCTAGGGTCCAATTCACAGATTTTGAGCATTCCTGGGGCCCCTCAGTTTTCTTCAGTACTAAGACACATCAAGCTCACCCCATGATATTTCCTGTCTCACTCCTTGCTTTATCCCATTTTTAATTACCTCTCAAAACTGAGGTCACCAGATGCACAGCTGTGCTGGCTTTTGCACAATTAATGAACTGCAGATCAGCACAATTGAAACCATTCTGCTCTTTTCATCCAGGCTGACTTTTACCCAACAATATTTATATTCTGAATTTTTTTCATCCCACAGCTTTATCAAATTCTTCTTTTGCTATGCAGTTCTCTGCTAGGTACCATGCATGATTTTCCCACAGGAACATCCTGAGTTACAAAGGGAAGGACTATTCATCCTTTGCTCCATCCTCTGCAGGTTGGATTTACAGCCTCTGTAAGTTGAGGTGCTGGTCATGTGCTTGAAAAAAAACCAAAACCCACATATGTTCAGTTCCATTAATGAGAGATGAAATAACAGGATATCCAGTTACTAGTTTTCTTAAACACTTCTGGCTTTTGGTACAGGATGTGCCCAAGGGAATGATCCTGCTCAGTCATCATTACAGTGACAGCTTCCTCCATCTGCCTGCTGTGCAGTCCCCTGCAGGGACTCCCTGTTCTTTCACCTCGTCCCAAAAGGCAAGAGAGCTGTAAAGTTGGATGCCTACAGTCAGCAGGGGCTGTGTTGTCTTACCAGTGTGTTATCTGGCTCTTCTGCATGAGAGTGGCCTTCTCCTGCCAGAGCATCAGCACTTAAATAAGACAGGAGGGTTCTGATGCTGTGCAGTACTGAGGGATAGCATTTCTAAGCTTGTCAATTAGGCCTGCAGGACTTTTGATCCTTGCTACCCCAAAGATTTACAACTTTCAAAGTGTGCTGCCACAAAAATCTCCTGCTGCGATGGTGTGAAAAAAAAACCTGCATGAGAAAAACAGTTTCCCAATGCAAACCCCTTTGGTTACATCTTCTCTCCTTTCACCTCCTCCCCACCACCTGAACAAAAAGCAAGCACACAATAAGAACCACAAAAGCTATTGTAGAGCAGAGAAGCTGCTTATAATTCTGTTGTGGTTTAACTCCAGTTGGCAACTAAGCACCGCACAGCCACTCCCTCACTCCCCTCACAGTGGATGGGGGGAAAGAGTTGGAAAAGTGAGAAAACCCCTGGGTTGAGATAAAGACAGTTTAATAGGAAATGCAAAAGCCACACACACAAGCAAAGCAAAATAAGGAATTCATTCCCCATTTGCCATGGTTAGGTAGGTGTTCAGCTGTCCCAGGAAAGCAGGGCTCCATCACACCTTGGGAAGATAAATGCCAACACTCTGAACATCCCTCTTTTCTTCTTCTTCCTCAGCTTTATACACTGAGTATGATGCCATATGGTCTGGAATATCCCTTGGGTCTTTTGGGTTCAGCTGTCCCAGCTCTGTTCCTTCCTAACTTCTTGTGCACCCCCAGCTTCCTCACTGGTGGGGTGAGGAGCAGAAAAGGCCTTGAGTTTGTGTAAGCCCTGCTCAGCAACAACAAAAACATCCCTGAATTATTAACACTGTTTTCAGCACAAATCCAAAACACAGCCCCATACCAGCTACTATGAAGAAAGTTAAACCTATCTTAGTCAAAACCAGCACAAGTTCCAGCTCAGCTGACTAGTTCAGTTCTTCCTGCTGGTGCATTCAAAGCTAAAAGAGAAGCTGATGCAGAAGATGTTTTCCATATTCTCTGATTTTTGGTAATTACATGCAAGAAGAGGACATAGTCTGAGACCAGCAAGGATTGTCTAAATTTGAGGTAGCAAAGTGTCTGTTTTTCATGTATCACCAAAATTCCAGCTGTGTCTGTTGGTGCTTTCTGCAGCCACATTTGAGCTTGTGGATTCAGTTTTCACCCCTAATAGTTAGCCCTATTTGAGTGATTTACTCTGCTCATACTCATACTTTCCCCTGTAGTTATTTAATTCTGTGGAAACCTACCCTAACTGTGAGTATAAGTCAACTCCTACTCTGTGTTGCTAGCAAAGCTGCAGCTGGATATAGAGGCAGCCTTGAAGCCTTCTGTTCTGAATTGCCAGCTGTTTTTCCCAGGAAACATTCCTGGAATAGAATACATCAACAATTTCCTGCAAGACATTTGACTAAATTTTTTAGCACACAGTGCCTCTGCTATCTTTCACCTTATCTCTGAAGAGTGCTCTCACATCTAGAGAGCTGCTGTTGCCTGCACTGAGTGTACCCATTTGTTTGAGATTGTTGTTGGTATCAGCTGAGCTCTGTGTAACTTGGGAACAATCTGTGTTTCCTGTAGGTCATACCCTGCTTCGTCTGCACCAAAGGCACTGATGCACTGGAAGATCTATCCCACTAGAACAGCTGGTGGCAAGCCTGTGCTTTTTGTTCCTGGGATTATCTGGAACACCTGGAAAGAGGATGCATGGAATGCTGTTATAAGCAGATGTGCAAATAGCTTTGAATTGATACCATGAGCCTTTCAGAGAAAGATCAGTTCCATGTTCATGCAGATACACAGCCCTGCAGGCAATGAAGAAAAAGTTCTTTGAATGACCATAGGAGTGGGACATGGGAGTAAGAAGCATTGAAAAATGTAGGGTTCAGGTTAACACCAACCAATTAAAATAAGGTATTCTCCCAGAATGCTTGAGTCTGAAGTACATAGAAAGGTCATTAATAACATGTAAAGGATCTTGCAGCTACCCAGGATGTGGGAAAATAACTGTGGGGTTTTTTTCTACAGATTGTATCTATCTTTAATTCTGCAAGTATAAAGCCCTTGCTTTGTAGCTTAAAAAAACTGGTACCAAAAGTTAAGAGGAAAAAGCTGCTCTCAAGCAGAAACGTGCTTGTGTAAGAGGCGTATGAAGCTGTTACCCTTTTGGTTTCTACATCTTGTTCTAGAATATAGAGATCATTTGTCTGTGTAAAGGCAGAAGACCCTGTTCATGATTGTAGAGATAGAATGGAGTCCAGCAGCATCAGATGATTAGAAATGCACTGAGTTGGAGGTGCCTTAGGCTAAAACAGTTAATTCCTACAGAGTGGAGAGTGAACCTCATGTTGGGGCATATAGTGGTGTAACTATTTTGACCAAGTAATTGTATTAGTGCAAAACCAGGCTTGATTAGATCAAAAATTAGTGTGGAAATTCATTGGTAGTGGCTGACCTTATAGAACAGTTTGTGCTTCAACTTCTGGTTCCTGCACAGTTGACTTTCTGAACTGTCATCTCACAGGGTTTATAAGGCTCAAAGTGAAAGACTTAGAGGGCAAGAATTTAATGTATTTTTAATGTAGACAGACTTTTGATATACTCTTGTCTTTGAGACAACTAAAATGGTTTCATCTTTCCTTGCTATTTTTCCACCCAAGGCACAGGGTGGATTTTGGTCTGTTGCTGTGTTGGGCCCAGGTTAAAGCCATGGGAAAGGCAAGAGAGACAAAGCTGTCAGGAGACAATGCTGAGAGCAGTAAGCTGAAGAGAAAGGAGTATCCCAGCTGAATGACAAGTTTATGAAGTCTTTCTCTTTTCACCCACAACCAATTCTCTGACTTGCCCTTTTCTAGTCGGCAGTCTTGTGATTAAAGGGGCAGTTTGGCTTGAGGGTAAGGCTTTAAATCCTGGGACAGATGAACCCTTTCATAACAACTTTGATTTTCACTGTGGGAGGGCTAATGCCCACTCTTAATACCTAACATCAACAAGTGAGTACAAGCTTTATCAACAGTGGGTTGTTTGCTCGTGTCATTAGTTTTAACTTAAAACATTGGTCCTCTGCACTTCACTTCTGAAGATCTGCTGCTGCTGTCACCCATAGGATTCCACTCAGGGGCACACAAGCCCCTGAACAAACAGCTGGTGCCTGTGTGCTTATTGATACTGGTTCTGGTGGCAATCTGTTCCACTCAATGCAGATTGAGGAGGTGGCTATTGAAGCATACACATTTCTTCTGATATAGCTCACAGCAACCCAACACAGCGTTCCAGAAATCCATTTAACTGAACTCTGATATTCAATAATAGTTTCTCCACCAGAATCTTTTAAATGTCATTTACCTAATGCCAAGGCCAATTTAGAGCCGGTCAAATGCCTGTGCTCTTTTAAGTCTGGGCCCCAGTAACAGAAATGTTCTGTTTTGTTAATCTTCTTGCAGGACTCTACAGCATACATTCTTCTTTTATACTAAAACAAATAAAGAACAATTTTAGAATAATAAAATAAGAAAATGTTTATAGTAAAATAACTGCAGAAAAAAGGGAATCCTTGTAGGGTTCATAGATGGGACATTTTACTGAGTGTTTTTAAGTGAATATTGGATTCCTTCTCATCTCAGGCCAAACTATATCTGGTAAAGATGGCGAAGCACACTGGGGATAATAGCTTTGCAATGGCTGTGCTCCTGTCAGCCACTTCTTCCTTATCCATGGACTTTAAGTTTTTCTGCACCTTCTTTTTTATTTCCTTTTCAGCCCTGTTTTGACCTTACAGGGGTGATATTCTCTTTTGATCCCCTCTAGCCTTTTGCTCTGGGGTTCACTGCAGACACTCCAAACTCAGATCTTCCCTTTTTTGTATTATCAGTCTCTTCAAACTTTTCTTTTTTGCTTCTGTGGGCCTATGTGCATTTCCCCTGCTCTTAAAATATTAAAGCAACGTCCTTTTAGATATAAGTTCACTAAAAGAACTGTACATTAGTTTCATTGACTCTGCTCTATAAAAAGCTGTTATAAATAGAGCTTTTTCCAAAGGAAGTATAAGCAAGCTAAAAAATTGAGATCTGTCAGATATAAGTATAAATATCCACCTCGATTAAACAGACTCAGGAAACTATGAATTGGAATATTTAGAATGTGAGTATTTTTGTTTTGTGATTTACCAGAGCTAGACTTTGTGCAGATCACCCTGAATGTGATCTTGAAACTAACTGATGGTGTGTGTGTTTTTTGTCAGTAGGAGTGAGTGGCACAGAGTGCAACCCGGAGTGAAAATAGAAATTTTGTTCAACTTGTCTATGGCACAGAAGCAGGATTTCCCCTTCTCTCCAGCATTCCTGCTGCTTTTCCCAGTAACTTTAACTACCAATTAAGGGTTATTCCTTTCGGGCATTTTTCTGAGCTGGTTAAGCTCAGTGACAATAAATTATATTTTCCTTTGGTGATGTTGAATTCTTTTTTGCTCACTCTTCTACTGCTCTTTAATCTCCCCTCCAGATCATCTATCCTGGCTGTTGGTTAGCATTTACTACACCCAGAAGTTTTGTTCAGGAGAGGAAAGGCCTTTGCAGTCAAGAGGAGTCTCAACCCACAACCCAGAACTGGCAGCACTGAGCATCTCACCAGGTTCCTGATGTGGCTGAATGGCTGCTGGGGGGTTTAAGTACCCACATGGCTGAAGAACTTCCGTTGGAGATGGGTCATGATAATCTGAGGTAATTAACTTCCTGTTCCAAAATAGGTGAGTGACATGACTTCTGATGGGCTCAGCACTGAGGCATTGAAGCAATACATTTCTGAATATTCCTGGTAACAGAGCTTGAATCAAATGCTCTGTCCTCTAACAATGAATCAATCATTTCCTTCTTCCCATACTCAATCACCATATGTGTAATCCACCTTTGAATGCTGTTATTGTTGCTAAGAAGTGGATCTGGCTGTTGCCAATTCCTGTAATTTGTACTGCAGCACTGAAGTGGCCTGGGAGGGAATGACCTAAGAAGAACAGTACTGCTGTCTACCACTTTTCATCACACTGAGTCAGTACCACAGAGGATACGTTTTTTCCAGTCTAGCTTTTTTTGGTCATAAAACAAACCTTTGTTTCATCACTGACTAATTCTGGTGCTTAGGTCCAGTGTTTCCTCTCTCCAACTAGTGAATGTATCTCCAGAAAAGGGTAAGGGTTAACTGGAAATGGTGATTAGCAAAAGGGAATTTGAATATAGGAAGAAAGTAAAAATGTGAGTCAAAAATAAATTACTTTTTAACACTAGTGAGGATGGCACTTATTTGAAATGCTTCATCTTTGAAGTACTGGATGGAATCATTAAGTGAGTTATGAATTTTGGTTGTGAGCTGAAAATAGCTGAGTCTGGAGAAAACTGGTTAAGCCCTGGTTAAAGACTCCAGCTTAGAATCTGTATCTTAAAAACTTCCATTAAAAAGCATTTCAGGTCTGCCCCAGCCAAGGCTGCAGAATACTGGGATGCACTTTGTTACTTTCTGTTGCAGTTTCCTCCGGAATGGGGAGGGCAGGGGGAATTCTCAGCATGTCAGTACTTTGCAATGAGATTATTGCTTAAAGGAAAGTTTCGTGTGTCTGGATACGCTTCAAAATCCCCCTGTGTTTTGAGGAAGAACAGTGTTAGTATGAAATAGTTCTCTCAATGTGCATCACAGTCCTGGAAAGCTGCCAGATGAGGTGGCTTTAGAGTCCTGTGTTTTGCAGAAATCAACACTGAGGGAGATGCTTGCTTAGTTTGCTGAGCTCTAATGGAGCTATTTTGGGACCTGGAACTCCTGCTCTTCAGCCACATCCTTCTAGGCTAAATAATTCTCTCATCAGATTGTTTTCAATTAAGCTATTCTGTCTCTAATGGATTGTGGGCATTGCAGAGTAATTCTGGTTTAAATGAACAGACACCCAACTAAGTGACTTATTGCTACATATATCTCTAGCTTTATGTATATTTCTGATATCAGATCACACAAGCAGCCTACACAAGGGTTAAAGAGAAGTTTGTTGCTGTTTCTTTCTCTTGTTCCGAAGCCTGTTGCCTGAACCTTCTCCCATCTGCTTGGCAAAGATGACTGGAAGTGAGCTATAGATAGGCTGGATAGCCTATCTGGAATTCAGCCTCACTTCTCTAGACTTACAGAAATATTGCTGCAATAGCAAAGGCACTTGTGCATCAGCTTTAGGACACTTGCTTCTGGTCTGTCATTTCTTCCCACAGAAAATATTGCAAGCCCAATAAAACATCAGGTATTATGGGCAGCCAAGCAGCATCGTAATAGGAGTGAGACAGAGATCCAGGATGCTTCTGTCTGTCACTACACTCCATGTAGTGTAGTCAGAGCTGCTGCTGTTTGACAGTGCCATCGTGATGAGGGGATGGATCTGCCTGCACAGGAAGGAGCTTTGAGCAGGAAGGAGCTGGAACAAAGCCAGTTGTAGTTCTCTGGAGCGGGGGAAAACCAGGCTGGGAATGTGTAGAGGAAGAAATCTTAAAATCCAAGCTGACTGACAGCTGCTGACTGATCCTTCATGTGGGCAATAAAGAGGGCTATGAAGAGGTCACTACACAGCTGCTTTCACATCCCCTCATCTGGCTCATTCTTATAGAGCACCGCTGTGCTCTTCAGGGAAAAGGAAGCCATGCACCACTTCTCTGACCAAGATCAATATGTATTTTCCCCTTATTTACCGACCCTATGGACCTGACAGACAGAGAGAGTCGTGTCTACCTCTGCAACCAAGCTCTCACCAGGCCTTGGTTTTATCGAAATTATATGAATCTGTTTGTGCAGTCCTGAAATGTCTCAATAGGGACAAGGGTTCCTATTGAGGTTTCACTGGGGTTTGGGACCCTCCTTGTAAACCAAGTTGTGTTCAGGACTCTTTGCAGTAGAGGTCCTTCAATGAGAGTATGCTTTAGCTTGGGAATGATGGTGAAGGTTTTGTGGTGACTGTCAGTATGGAAGGCAGCCTCTTAGCCAAACTGAATGCTTGTAAATTGGTTTTGCTCTTTATTTTTTTTTAGTTCTCTGCTTATAAACCCAAGTTTCCTCTACACAACAACAGAAGAGTCTGAGGCAAAAGGAAAGGCAAGTTACAATAACTTCCTGTTAGAAATCTTTTAAGTTTACCCAAAAATAGTTTAATCATAAACTATGTAGTGGCAGTGTTAAATTCAGTTATTTTTACTGAAAGACATGAGTCCCTTAAAGGAAAATTTTAATCTTTTTCAGACTAAAACACCTGTCTTCAGCTGCTGTTTCTGCTCTTGACAGGTCACTCTGTGATTACAGCAGATAAGGCAAGTACAAGTTAAGGAGAGAATCCAGCTTTGCTGAGGGTGGGGGAAAAAAAGAAATATTTAACAAGCTGACTCCTGTCTCATGGACAAGCAGGAGGAGCAGTTATGTCCATGGATATCCATGGACAGAGCACAGGGGCAACTAGTTGCATTTATGTTGTGGTACCACAATTCACCACAAAGCCATCTCTTTTTGTAGCATATATATCTATACATATCTATATGTCTATATGTAACATTCCAAAAAGTAGATGAGCTAAACTTCCTTCTAAAAAAAGACCCAAGACAGTGCAAGAACTTGCCTTGTTGCACCCTTTGCCCACAATCACCTTCCCAGCCCTGCCACTGTATTTCTCAGAATATGCCACTTTCAGCTTTTCCATGTGTCACTTATACTGTGAACGCCTTAAAAGTTTTATACATAAGTCATAGTCATAGTACTAAGGGAAACCTGGCTTCTCTCTGAGGTCCTCTGGCATTTCAGATAATTTGGATTATAAGAACTATCAGCTGTAACACATTCACTTCCAGTGCTCAGGTCTTCTGAGTTTGTGCTGTTCCCTTCCAGGGAAGGATCAGGCCACCCATCTGCAAGCTCTGGTTGCATGAGGGAGACTGCCCTGAATCTTCAGAGCCTGAGGCTCTGACCCTGTCTACCGAGAAAGTTTGTTAAATTATGTCCAGACTTTCGCAATGCCAGCGCTTCCTCACAAACCTGGCACTTCTGGGGGAAGAGGGAGGGGGGTTTTCTGGGGCCTCTCATGTATTTCTCATGAGGACAAGCTTCTTACAAAAGAAGTAGGATTACTATAACCCATTTACAAGGCTGTTAAAAGCAAAACAGAAACTGAAATTACAGATGCAGTGCCGCTAATGGGAGGTTTGAGGTTACTTTGTTTAAATTCAATGACCGTTTGACAGGAATGAAACCCACTGACTCAGAAATCTGTGTTTATTTAAAGTCTCTAAGGTGAAATAATTAAAAAAAAAAAAAAAGCTTTCTGAGTTTTCTTAGTCATGCCACTAACATATCACTTGAATCCCTTGATAATAACCCAATGTTACAAGTCAACAGTGCAATGCTAGAAAAAGGCAGCTACTTTACTGGAAACTCTTCATCTAAGGGCTATTTCTGCCACACAGGTTCCAAGCAGCTGCTGTACAATACAACAGGATTATCTCAAAGATTGTACCTTGGGGTAAAAGGAACGCTATTGATTTTCATTTTGAAGAGTTACTGAAACCTAGGAGGAAAGGGGGTGAGGGATTGTTAAGTACCAGGTAAAGTAAAACAGAGATAATGACAGCTGCATGGGAGGCAAGTGGATGGGCAGCCAAAATGTCTGGCTGCCTTTAAAGCTGCATAATTCTGTACCAGCAAACTTCGGGGAAACAGACAGGTTTGTTTTCCAGGAAGAGATAATAATGTAGAAACCTCTTTCTTGTGGCTTTCTTTAATCACATGGAGGGATGGTGTTAAAAGCCAAGCATGTAAAGAGAGATGGTCCCTTTGAAGTACAAAAACACAATGTATCCCAGACTCGGTTCACTAAACGGGCACTTTACTGAAAGTCACAGTCACCTCTCACACTGAGCTGACCTCTTTACCTCTTTTAGAAACAACTATTTTAGCAGCCCTTGCTGTTACAGTATTGTCAGGAAAACGTGCAGAGAGCGTGTCACTGGAACTGACATCAGTGTGCCACACAGCACGAGTCTCTTCCAATCCATTTGAGCATATTTGACATCAACCTTGCAGATCTAGTTAAAATACTTTCACTAGCAGAATAGTCATTTCTCCAGAACTGTGCCTGGGAACATTTTGCTGATTTACACCATAGTATCCTGTTTCATTTCAGATTTGTAGGTCACTGCTTGCTCCTAGTGCAGGTTGAGCTGTCATTTTTGGTGACTGTATGGGGACCAATAAATCTTTGTCATTTCTTCCTTCCCAAAAAAGCTCTGAGGCATCACTAGGATGGCTGAGTTGTTTGGTGCTGTGTGTGCTACATCTGGAGCACTTTTAGCAAGCACAGGAATACCAAATTCTTCTACAAGCAGAAAGACAGAGACACATCTATGATCCTGACAGGGATCTTTGTGTCACAGAAGTGCATTGCTACTCAGTGAACAGTGAAAAAGTTACTCTGCCCTGTCCCAGCCCTACCAAGGGCTGATTCTGTTGCACTGAGATGAGGTGAGACCATATTGTGACAGAGCAGTTGATTTATGGCCCGTTTTGTTCCCTTTACCCCTCATTAAATCCATGTCATCTTCAACTACAGAAGTAACTGAAGCACAGCAGACTCAGCACCCTCCCTGCTGCTTCCCTACCTGGGGATCCTCCCCTGGGAAACCAACTACTACCCTGAGGGTTCCTCTTGCAGATTCTGTTCTCTTGCCTCAGGCATAGAATCATAGAATCAGATGGGTTGGAAAGGACCTCTGAGATCATCAAGTCCAACCCTTGATCCTCTACCACTGCAGTTACTAAACTATGGCACTACGTGCCACATCAGTGGATGAGGGGAAGGCTGTGGATGTGTCTATCTGGACTTCAGCAAAGCCTTTGACACTGTCTCCCATAATATACTCCTGGAAAAGCTGCAGCCCATGGCTTGGACAGGGGCACTCTGTGCTGGGTTAGGAACTGGCTGGAGGGCCGGGCCCAGAGAGTGCTGGGGAACAGGGCTGCATCCAGCTGGAGACCGGTCACTAGTGGTGTCCCCCAGGGATCAGTGCTGGGCCCAGTCCTGTTTAATATCTTTATTGATGATTTAGATGAGGGGATTGAGACCATCATCAGCAAATTTGCTGATGACACCAAGTTGGGAGGGAGTGTCAACCTGCTGGAAGGCAGGAGGGCTCTGCAGAGGGATCTGGACAGACTGGAGAGTTCAGCTGATTCCAATGGGATGAAGTTCAACAAGGCCAAGTGCCGGGTCCTGCACTTTGGCCACAACAACCCCCTGCAG
>VYXB01001211.1:426799-445465 GCA_013397135.1 Pachyramphus minor | reverse complement strand
CCTGCCCAGGGAGGTGGTGGATTCACCGTCCCTGGAGGTTTTAAACTGAGATTGGACATGGCACTTAGTGCCATGACCTAGTAAATGGATTGGAGTTGGACCAAGGGTTGGACTCGATGATCTCTGAGGTCTTTTCCAACCCAATCGATTCTATGATCCATTATCTTCTTAAATACCTCCAGGGACAGAGAATCCACCACCTCCCTGGGCAGCCCATTCCAGTGTCTGACCACCTTCCCTGTAAAGAATTTCTTCCTAATACCTAACCTAAACCTCCCCTGGCAGAGCTTGAGTCTGTGCTCTCTTGTCTTACTTTGGTTGTCTGGGAGAAAAGACCAACCCCCTACCTGGCTACAACCTCCTTTCAGATAATTGTAGAGAGTCCTGAGGTCTCCCCTGAGCCTTCTCTTCTCCAGGCTAAACAACCCCAGCTCCCTCAGCCTCTCCTCGTAGGGCTTGTGCTCCAGTCCCTTCACCAGCCTGGTCGCTCTTCTCTGGACCTGCTCCAGCACCTCAATGTCCTTCCTGAACTGAGAGGCCCAGAACTGAGAAAGCTCAAGTTTTAAAAAAACATTCTGCAGTAAGATTAAAGTATTTAACAGTTCCTGTGCAAGAAAATAAAAGCTTGCTGGCTTAAAGCCTGCGTCTTCTTTTCAGGGATTTAACAGGCAGATTACAACAGTCATTTTCCAAATTATAGTAACCAACCACATTTTCGATGAAGATGATCTTGGATTCCAGTAAGTAAAAAAATTACTGTTGTTTATTCCACTCCTTTTTTCCTTCTTCCCATTTTTCCAAGAACTCAGTATTGTTTGTTTGCCTGCTTTGAAGCAGTGATGATCTGTATGTACGATTCATCCCAAGGACGCCGTGTGCCTGCTCTTTCCCACAAGGCTTTGGTTCTTTGTGCACTCAGAAAAGAATCTGCCATTTCTTCCTATTCTAAGGTCTAAATCTCCACAGATCACTGGAAACTTTCTTTTCATTGCCAATGGCTTTTGAATCAGACACTCAGGCTCTTATTCAGCTGCAGCTTAGTTCCTGGAAAGCTAATATTTGATGGCCCTACCCATGAAATCACAAATTAAATCTGACCTGATGCAGAAGATGTAACTAGGCAAATAAAACAGGCTGGTTTTCTCCAGCCCCTCAATTGTTTTATGTATGAAAGAAATGTCCTATGTTTTAGCAAAAAAACTCACATCTTTGTGAGATCTCTTTGAAATTCAGATTTACATTCACTGCTAACTTTCTGTAGCAAGTTCAATGGGGGGAAAAAAAGTCTTAAATCTGTTACTGCAGTTCACTGTAAATATGAAATGTTCTTCAATTCACCAGTGACATGTTTTTTCTCTTGGTCAGTCTTTCATTTTACTCCATAAGTATTCAGCCTTAATTACAGCTATTTTGGTTTAGTTTGAGATTGTTGGTTGGAGTTTTGGGGGATTTTTGGGGGATTTTGTTTTGTTTTTTGTTGTTGCTGTTGCTATGAAATCTAAATTTACCATTTAAAATTTTAACTTATCCTTCCTGGAGAATTAAGCAATAGAAAGTTTTGCACTCGACTGTTTCTTCAGCAGGCTTTTCATATCAGTCCCTTATTGTGACAGAAGTACCAAAGTCAATCACTTTATGTTTTTTGGATCCTACCTGCCACGTTATTAATAGACTAGGAATGATTTGTCTCACCTATTGGGTACATGCTTCCAGTTCAGCATTTTGTCTCCAGGAAGGTTCTGCCAAACCCAACAGCAGGTTCCTGCAGTAGCTGCTCAGTGACTCTGGTCTAGATTGAGAAGTTTGTCTTTCATTGATGTTCTGCATGACTGACTTGCCAGTTTTGGTCAGCAAACAGGAGCTGGTACATCCCAGCCATGTGCCTCTGCTTCTGTTTTGCACTGGTTCTCACATTTCTTGGATGCCTTTTTTAGCTGTTTTTCTCCTTAATGTGACATGACTGGATTTTTTTTTACCCCTACAACAGCAAGTTGTCTTGACTCTGGAAGAGTCCTAGATCATAAAGGATCCACCATGAGATTCTGGGGCCCAGGAGCAGGGAAGGAGAAAGGGAAAGGCCAAGTTATGGGGGATTCTGCTGGATTGTCTCAGCTCTCTGTGACACCACACTCTTGAGTTGTTTAAAAAGCACCCTGCCAACATTGTTTCTATCACAAAGTACACAGCCAGCAGCCTCCTACTTTCTGGCTCACAGGAAAGAGCTAAACTTCTTCAGAAAAAAATTCACCTTCAGGAATGCAAAATATGGTTTGGGACTGTTTTACTTACCACATTTGACCAATTTTGATTTAGAGTAACTCAAAGAAAGGTTATGCTGACCATGCTGTTGAGGGTCCCAGTTAGTTGGACTAAGACTTTCAGGTTACCTTTAACATTTTTAAAGGTAAAAGTAAGGTAAACGGTGGGGACTACACAAACAGTATGGATGAACCTGCTTTTAGAGGTTTTTTTCAGAGGTTTTTTTAACCTGCTTACCAGTTTCAGTTTGGGGGATCAACCCTCAGTTGCAGGGATGGACTGAAAACACTGCAGTGCTTATGAGGGAAGTGGAAAGAATTATCTACTATAGCCAGAAAGAGGAGCAGGATCTGCCAAGTATGAATGGTTAAAGGAATTACCTTATAGCTCCTTGGATGAAATGAGACCCTTTTTTTACTTTCCATGAGTAAATGCATTTGCCCTACCAAGAAAGCACTTCAAAGTGTACCAAACCACCATTCCAAGGAAAATTATGGAAATTTCACATAGCAACATCATAATGAGAGAATGGGCACCACTTTCCCAGTGCTAAATGTTTCCATCCTTACTTTTGAGCAGTCCAGCAACCTCTGCTGTGGTTGTCACTTAGCTGAGTATATTCATTGGGCCATGCCATGTGTACATGTGCCTACCTACACCACACCCACCTCCTCTGTTTTGCTTTCCCCCAGCCACTGGCAGCATATCTTTCAGCTGACAGACTCCTTCTATCAATGTGTGCATGCCAGAGAGTTTGAAGTTTGCCAGCCTGTAGCTGGGTGGTTGTTTTTAGACCATTATCGAGCCAAAATGATGAATGCCTGCTGAAAGGCTCAGTAGGTTGGCTCAGAACCAGCTCCTCCTGTACTACAGAGCTTCTTACTTGTGCCACTGTAGACACAGGGTGAGACAGTCTGCCCACCCCTGTCTGCTGTCATCCAACTCTGGCAAGTCTGTACTTGCCCCCTCCCACTGGGGAAGGACAGGGATGATTTCACAACTTTGTGTAACAACAATTTTAGAAATCACACAGGAGGAGACACAAGGAAATGCCACAATAGTTTCCTTATATATTTCTCCTGTGGAAGACGAGGGAAATCCTCCACTCCTTTACTTACAAGTGAGGGCATGGTGCCCCTCACCTCCAGATTTTCCAGCTTTTTTAGGGTGAGGGAGCCAGGACAGTCACCCTTCTTGTCTCAGCTCTCTGCTTCCCCATTCCTATTTCTTCCCCACTTACTTGCAGCCTGGTTGCAATGCAGCAGTTTTACAAGGCTTCTGAAGCCAGCAGAGGAGTCTTTTTCAGAGGAATCTCATCCCCCAGATTGTCGGTGAGTGCAGAAAAAGTCCTTAAGTGTCATTGAGTTGAAGACAAGGCAAATGGTGGAGAAGAGAGAATGGGTTTGTGACATGATTCCCCTGTGCTGCCTCTGTAGAAAGTTCTCTGCAAAACCTTTTTTTTTTTCATGTAGAGCAACTGAACCCCTTTCCATAGGAACTGTATCTAGGTATTGATCAAAAATCCAGCTATTAGAATTATATTATATTAGTGGAACATAATGTAAAAATTTCTCTCTGATTTTCTCTTCCTATATGGACAAGAGAGAGCAGTTCCCTTCATGGGACAAAGTGTCCTCCCAGTACACCAACCTCTGGCACTGAGGAAAGGCCTTGACACAAGGCTGCTGTGTGCCAGGGGAAGAGGAGCAGCTGTTGCCCTCTTGGGAGCATGTCCCCACAATCCACAGCCCACAGCAGATCAGATTGTTTGATTGCACAGTCATCAGAACTAAGTCTACATGAAGCAGCACAAAGGTATGATGTGTTTCTGTGGGAGACTAAGTAACAAGAACTTCAAAGGGGCCTTGTCCTCAGCATGGGAGGCTTAATAGGCTTTTCTTAAGTCATTTGGCAAAGTAGTCATTCCAGATGACCATAAGCCCAAAGTTCCTTGTGCATTAGGAAAGATATATGTGAACTGAAGAATTAAAGGATTACAATTGTGTAAGAACCTTCTGTGAAATAGAGGAAAAGAAGAAGGGAACTAAAACCCCTCAGTAATGGTTAACAAAAGCACATTCAAACAATGCTATTCCTAGGCAAACAGTCTATCAAAGACATTTAATAATCAGATGTGAAAATCGGGACCCAGATATGACTATGGCTTTTAGACATGTCCTTTGGGATTGTCAAATTAAAACAAAAGAAAGAGCAAAACCCTGAAATCAAATCTCAGTGTTACTCCTATCATGTGCTAAAAATCAGAACAGAGCCTCTAAACATCTGAGCACTGACAAGGTGCTGAAGAGCAACCAAACACAGGTTTACCAATTGTGAGGTGGCAAATGGAATACTGATATTCTGATCTGCAGTATGATTCTCCTGAATTAGGTTGTACACTTTCTGCTTGTGCAAGAAGAGTTGTCAGAGAAGCTCTTCTGACTGTCTTGTACTCTAACACCTGTATTTTTTGTCAGCTACTGACATCCTGTTTCTGTTCCTGTTCCTGTCAGAGCTACACAGGGACTACAGGTAGGTCTGACTGGTACAGGCCAATGTGATGGGTCATTGAGTGAGTAAATCTTTCTATTGAAATGAAGGCTTGACTAGTCCTAGGACGGAGAACACCTGTTGTGTCAGCCTGATACTTGTGCAATCTAGTCCTGCTTTAGCTGCCTCTACAATCAAGGGAGCAAAACTTCCCCTACTTCAGTAAGAAGTATTTAGTTCTTGAGAAGTTCTCCTTTTCATACTTTTGGTCTTGGGAGATGTTTATCTTAGGTATATGGATGGGCTTGTCCTTTCACAGCATTTCACCATCAGAGAGTCCTGATGCCAAGAACCCTTTATCCCCCCCAGCAGTCTAGTAGCCAAACAGATTCAGTGCTGGGGTTGGGTTTGGCTTAAGTTCTTGTTGCCTCCCTCAAAGGTCAAGGTCCTGCACTACACAGCTTTCTGTGGTCTGTAAAGGCTGTGCAAACAATAGGGCATCCCTAGGGCATCTCTCTGGGCTGAGCAGAAGAGAGCAGGGGAGGTCTGCAAGCTGCTGCTTCAATTGCTCCCTGTGCCTGAGAAATCCTGAGATGTAGTCATTGGTCCGGAATTATTTCTGGATTTTATCTATTCACTGTTAAATCCTTATTCCTTCTTCTATGCACACTTCAGTTTCCAGATACTTAATTTATTTTCCTGTGCTTACTACTGGATTATCAGCCACATTTCCTAAAGTGGCTGAGGCAAAGGTCACAGACTGGAGTATTTCCAAAGCAGGACTAGTGTTTGCAAGTCTGAGCTCCAGCTTGGTTATATAAGTATACTTCTTTCACTAAAGCTTACAGTAAAATTAATAAAACTCCACCAGATTTGGAATATTGACTAGCTTGTTCTCCTCAGACCTATTCATATTGGACCATACAGAGCAGAAAACCTGGATTGATTCATAAAGCAGAACTGAGTTCAGTGAAAAGCTGGTTATTCCCCTCCTCAACCACCGACAACATTAGAAAGTATTGTTTGCTGATGCCCTTTTCCCCTCCTCAGCCTTTAATTTCCTAGAGGATCATATCTGACCAGAAAATTTAGAGCACTGTGACTGTGAGATATGTTCTTTAACCTCAGTGGTTCTGATGCAGCTGTTTTGCATTAAAATGTGTCATTTAATATACACCCTGCATGGAACAGGCCATGCCACTGTTTGTTCTCTTTAGATTTGTAAACACTGTCTCTTTAAAACGACAGTAATAGCAAACAGTATTATCACATGCAATTTAGCTATTAGTAGTTACCAAGAAGAGATAATATGCCAGCTTTTTCATGACAGGTCAGTTATTTTGTTAGCACAGGCAACAGTGTATTTGTATTGTGCAACTCTTCCTAGGAACTGAGCTGTGCTGGAGGGCAGGAAATCATGGGAAGCAGGATGGACTTGAATTAAAAGGAAGGGATTTGTTTTTCTTGTGTTTGGATGCCAGCACCTGTTGCACCAGTGCCTTATTGTACAGTCTGTACTTCTCACTATCCAATTAAGCAACTGGAAGACCCGCAGGAGATTACAGTAAAAGTGAGTGGACTGCAGCTATTCTTATTTGAATTTAGTATCTTTTCTCTTACTTGGTTTTGATATGGTGACACATGGTCTCTGCAAACCTCTAGATTCTGGAACAAATTTGCAAGGTACTGTTTTACACAGCTCACTGAGCTACATACCAACATATAAATGCTAATACAAACATATAAATGATCACATAACCCAACAGAAACTATTGAAAATTCAGACATTTCTGTATGTTTAATAAGTAGTGAGACCAAGCTACTTTCATAATTTGACTTTATGACTCAGACTGGGGGAGTTTCATAAATACTTTGCTCACGGTTATTTAAAAAATGCTGTCTTATGAAGATGCTCAATAGGTGTCTCTTCCCCCCTCATTTTTCCCATACAAACAGCACATTATCTTAATTGTGCACTTAATGTGGATTAAGCTTGAACAGAAGGGAATGCATTCATTTCGTCTAAGCACTAGAGGCTGTTAAAACTACCTGCAATAAGTTCAAGTTTTAAAAATTTGGACTAACAGTAGCATAATTTGTATGGCAATCAATTAAGTGGCTTCTTCAAGTCCTCAATAAGGGCTCAGGCCTTTCCTGTTGTCGGTGCAAACTGAGCAGTTTTGGACTGTGCTGGATTATGTCACATGCCCAAGTCTTGGAGTTCAAAGCTCTACTATCTGTAGAATTGTTCTGCATCTGCGACTCCCTTTTTCTAACAGACATTACACCTGGCAAGAGAACTAGTGAGAACCACCTGTATGCCCTTGCAGCTGTTGTCCCCTGTGCAATTCTTTCAAAACTCAGCTCATCATTTCTCTGGCTCTCTCAAATGCTCTACCTCCTTCCAGAATTTCACAGCCTTCCAGAATGCTTTTCTCTGACACTCTACAGTCTTCTCAGATTTCATACAAGGGGAAAACACTTTCTTCCAAAGCTACTTTTCAGCTCATTTCTGTTGATTTCAGTAGAGACTGAATTAGGCCCTTCAAGAAACCCTGAAGGCCACTGGCCATAAGCTAAATCTGGCATTTGCTTCAAACTGGCCCTGCAGTGATTTTTCTATTCCACCAATAGCCAACATCCAAGCTATAATATTCATGGAATCACACATGCTCTCAAAAATTAATTCAAAGCCTATTTATACTGGCTTGCAATGTGTCTGTGGGTGGTGTTTAGCATTTATATGTAATTGCCTTTGGCCTTCAGCTGGGCTTGTACAGAACATCAACAGATAATGGTTGCTATATAGTGTAAGTACAGCAGACTGTGCAGCAGTCAGCTTTCCCTCGTCATGGATCAGAAGTTCATGTCTGGCAGAGTTTATCTAGTATTTTAAACTCCTAGGAGTCAGAAGAGATTATTCTTCTCCACTAGAAATATCACTGCTAAAACCTGGACTTCTGATTCCAAAACATATTTTGGACTGGTATGAAGTGTGCTGCATTGTAAAATCACCATCTTCTTAAAATTATATTGAAATTACCAAGGAAATGAGATACGTAGGGTAACAAGGAGAAAATAATATGGATGGCTGAGAAAGGTATCTCTGGACTGTGTAGTCCTCACTTTATCCTTGGTATACAGAAACAACCTCACCTGTACTCTTCACTGGTGTCTTTTAATGCAGATTTGGAAGTACTAAACTATTTCAGTATCAGGGATTGAAATTTTCATTGTGTTCACCTTGGCATGGTCTAGCATACTGTGCATAAATTACACTTATCAGAAAGAAAGATTACCTAGATTTTATGAGTTCCAAAGCATAATAAAAAGATACACAGTGCAGGCTGTGCAGTTCACAAGGGTCATGTTTTCCTCGTTAAACATATATGATTTAAAAGTAGATATAATATCATACCTAGATATTTGATAAAATACTAATTGGGTATTTCTTGATACCTAGGCCTTTGTACTTTTATTCCCTAGAGATAAAAGCTCTTCCTAAACACGTGTGTATTACAGTAAAACTTCCAGGACAAGAGCGTGATACCCAGTGCACAGGTAAGGCAGTGAAGGCGTGGGAAGGTTTATAGTCTCAGAGTTTGTATCAAGGGACTTTTATCCTACTGTCAGAAAGATGTGAAGTTTGTTGTGGTTCCAGGAGGGCATCTGTAAGAGGAATAGAAAGAGAATAGACCTTAATGAACTAAAAAAAAGCCAAACCCCTCTTTGGTGAGTACTGTGTTGCTGAGACACTTGCAGTGCTGCCTAATGGTCAAAAGAAAAAGATGATACACATTCTGTTATCTGCTGTGAAAATCAGTCTAAATTATCCACACAGCTAAAAGCTGTGGGGAGATTACAAGGTCAAGTACAAAATGATGTACAAAATAATTTATTGGCAGAGACCACAATGAAACTCAAGCTATATAATGCAAGATTCCAGAATCCCAGGGCAAGAGAAAATGTCCTTGTTTGGAGTTCAGAGTCCTAAGCCTCATTCATCAGCACTTCAGCCAAGGGTTGGATTTCTGTCCTTTGCCATTTTCTTTTCCTATCCCAAGTATTTCTGTGGTTAACTGGAACATCCTTTGTGCTTTACAGGTTCAGTAGGCTTTGCTGTTTCACATTCCTTCTCACCCTCTGCTCCTAAAAGAAAAGCTGACCTCCTTTATTTGTATTTAGAGTCTGCAGAATATCCCTCTGACTAGTATGTACATGGTTTCTATTCATAAAATTCAAGGCCAGAGTGGTATGTGGGGTACTCATTCCATTTCACATATTAAAGCATATCAGATATGCTCTAATATGCAAAGTGTTCCTGATATGCTCTGTACTAAGCTGAAAGTCCTCAAAACTGTGTTGTCCCTGGCAGAAAGTTGAAGACATTTTATTCTCACCAGTGCTTGAGACCTTTACAACTGCAACACATGAATTAGATGAGATGCTCTTCTTTAATTCCCAAGGACAAATGACACTACAGCCTGTTGGGAAATCCCTTAACAACATCCCTTAATTGCCAATCTGGCATAACTGACAAATTAGAAGAATATACTGGTTGCAAATGTCATTGCACACCTGGACCTTTGCAATTACTGTCCATAGAGAGGAAAACTGTAGCAAATTTAGGCTGAAGAGCAGGTTGATGGTATGCTCTGTTAACACAGCTCAGCCTAACAGAGCCTCAGCTTTTTCTGTTCAGCAAGAGGAATGAGCAAATTTACAGCAGCCAGAAACTCTTGTACGAAAAAGGAAATTACATTGCCAAATGTGCTGGCCTGACAATACTGGAACTGAAATTTTTAATGTAAGAAAGGCACCATCTGCTTTGCATGCATTTATACAAATATAGTGCATGCTGAACAAGTTTAGATTACAGGTACATGATATGTTGTAGAGTTGTGGGCCACAGGAGAGTAGTTTGTCCTTGGGACTACTGTGCTTAGTACAGTAGTACATCTTATCTGGGGAAAACTTCTGTTGGCTGCCAGTTTTACACAGACACTCTGACAAGAATTTTCTCCTCTTCCTACAAAACAGTAATTCTTCCTGCTTCTCCAAGACAAAAAGACATGAATTTGCCTAAGATAGTAACTTACACATGGTACATTTAGTCTTAGGACACTGATGGATTTACCATTAATCACATAACTATTGACTGACTGTGGGAGATTAGATAAAAAAGATCCTCTACTTGAAAATGGAAAATCCTATCTCATGGCTTAAACAGGCTTGAGGACCTGTAGTTTCACTTTGTTTTAAACAAAAAGCAATTGCTATGTAATACTTGCACATGGCTCACTCAATTTTACTTGCAGAGCTGGCCTTGTTGGGAACCAGGGAAAAATGTGGGGAAGGGTTCACACAATGTCCTTTGGCACATCTGATTGTCCCTGGCAGTTACACAACTATCTGAAAGCTTTTGATTTTCAGCTCATTCAGCTGTTTAAAGTAGCTGGTGAAAACAACTTACCTGGTGAGACCAAATGGGAGTGTAAGGGGGACAGAAAATAAAATCATCTCGGAAGCATTTGTCAAAGCTATTTCTGAACAGATTGTATATGTAGAATACATGCCAGAAGTAAACCTTCCTAGAGGTTTACTGCTCTTCATCTGGCTAGAGCTAAGAAAATAGCTACTCTGCTTGTGTAGTGTACATATATGTCCCAAATTAATCCTGATGATAATGTTAGAGATCATACCTATCCTGCTTTGGTGCCATGAGTCTATAGGATATACCAACTCCAGATCTGTCTAGACTGACTGAACAGTGATGGTACACGGTCAAGTAACCAAATGAGACTATTACACTAAGTGTTACAAAATCTGTCAGCCTCAGGAGAAGCCTGTGTTGTACCATTTTTGGGATACTATTTTATGTTCACTTCTGTTTCCAATGCTCTGTCTGGGAGCCAGAAGCTGTTAAAATCCCAGAGACAATACCTAAAATCTCAGCCTGAAAGTTCAGTCTGACTCAGATCCCAGTAATAATTAGTTTCTGCTGTAGGGAAGCTGATCTGGGGAAAGTTTGGTTAGGGTGAAAATGTAACACAGTTACCAGTTTCGGCTCAAAGGGCACAGGGGAGACCTGCAAACACTCTGCAGAACTCCAAGGAGTGGGGGTAGGAAATTCCACACAATCTCGTGTACACATTTTCATCATCAAAACTGAACGCCCTCAACCTCTGAGTTAGCTGGGGCTCTATCAAGTAAGAAATCTTTGTGATACAACCATAGCTCCTACATTTAATTTTTAACAGTTGTTTACTGTTATTTAATAACACTATCTGTAAAAAACTTGATCTTCCCCAGAAATTGATTTCAGTGGAGCTAAGATTTCACTACAGATGTTTGTATGTTCTGGGATGATAAATCTGCAATTGAATATGGTTAATATTTTGGTTTTCCCCCAATATGTGTAAATGTTATGACTAGAGCAGATTTACCAAGAGAATAATGGGTCCACAGTATCCTCTATATCTGTGTGCTTCAATTCAGTATAGACAACCACAGGCTTTGGAACTCAGAATCATGTGTAAAAAAGATACTGTAAAGATTAAACCGCATAACCCTTTCCTGTAACAAAAATAGAATTACAAATAATTACACTGGAAGAAAGAGGCATTTCATGAGTATTTCTATGGAAGAACTGATAAGTGTTTGACAATAGATGAATATGTTAAAAGCCTCTGATTAAAAACATAATAACCATGTAAAGAAAGTTCCTCTTTTTTTACCACTCAGTCAGAACTTTACTTCCACAGCCATGTCTGGGGGGATTATGCACACCTACAACACAACACAGGGGCCAGTGGCTCTTATTCAGAAAAAAAATGAGCAAATCTTCACAGTTGTTTTATTTCAGTTAGCAGCAGAGAACAAAACCAAACAAACAACAACAAAAAAGATAAATAAAGCTCTCCGATAGTGAAGATGAACCTTTGTGCTCACAAGCAGAAGCAGGCCAGGCAGTAGTGATTCACAGGAGACAGAACTCTTTAATTAAAGAGTGATGACTGGATTTACCATTCTTCCACATGGCTGACAGCTGGCTATAAAGAATAACTGAGATAAGAGTAACTGAGATTAAAATGACAATAGAAAGGTGATCTTACTTTGCCTTGAAGAGGAACAGAGTGAAGAAAGCTGAGCAAATGGGGCTTGTGGCACAGATAGTTATCTGCTTTCTTCTGTTTGGCTGCTATTCCACAGTCCCAGTGCATCTGCCCTTCTCACAGCTGAAGACTACAGAGTAATTGCTTTGCTATGCACAAACATCATCTCAATCATTTGTGTTGTCTCCAACAGCCATGTCCAAAGTGTGTCACTGAGCTGCCGACAGAGGGGAAATACTTCTGGCACATGGCCAAGTCACCCATCTCTCAGCCAGGAGGTGATATTCTGACTCTGTGGCCTTTGCTGCTTCACCCTACTTAAGCAGTGGTTTTATGCTGGGATGTGTGGGAGAACTTGAGCTTGTCTTTACACTTCCTGCTGGCCCATATTTCTATTATTCCATGGGGTCACAAAAAGCAAATTGGACTCGGGTGTAACGAATCTGGCTGCTCTACTGGGAAACAGCTGTGGAGAAAAATTCTGTTACAGGGACAGGATCTGAGTATTGTGCAGAAGTATGACAACAAACAAGTCAGTGGCAATGAAAAATCTTGAATGGCACTTTTTGGCAATTGGGAGGAACTTCCTGAAAACCTATGGCAAAAGTAGTGGTTACCTTACACTTTGCACAGAAAGCAATGCAGAGTCCCAATTAAGTCCCTGTTACATCGCCTTTGTCTCAAATCAGTGGGGTTAGTGAATAAATGCATTGCTTACACAGCTGCTGGCACCGTGAATGGAGGGGTGGAAAGAGAGCCAGGCACTCAATGACAGCCCAGCACGACACACAAAGGGCTGATCCTGCATCTGAAGGAGAAGGTTCAGGAGGTGGATCCTCTGTTCAATAGAGGATTAAGTACAAGCTGGGTGAAGAGTATTGATGGCTAGATAGGGCAGCATGTTGCCCTAGGGGACACATTTTTTTCTTGACTGTTGAAAATAGCATCAGTGCTGACTGCAGCTGAAGCCTCACTTCTTGTAAATGACTTCAATCATAACAGAATTAGTGTGACCACAGCTTCACAGCGGGGACGGCTACGCTCGTGGCTCATCGCTCCTCGTTCAAGAAGCTCCTCCTACTGAGCATTCAGTAACTCTTCATGGCTTAAATAACCAGCTTCTTTGAACATCTACAGTTCTACTAATTGGCTCTGCTCGTTTGCAAGGGTTTTGCAGCTGCTGCATTGTGTGTTGATAAACCTGCTCTGGAAGTAAGGGCAAGGAAGCCACAGTCTTGCTGCCTGTTGAGTCCCACAGAGCATCAGGGTGGGGGTGTCCCAGCAGGACCCAGCTTGGACAAGAGGGGGAGGGACTGGAAAAACCACTCTTAAGGTACTATTTAGCAGGAAGGATTCAAATCACTGCACTGTTTTGTGTTTCCATTGCTTTAGGTGCAGAGTACTGCAAATTCTCTACTCGACCTTGCTGGTACTCCATTAAACCTGTGGATGAGATTTTACAGCTGACATTACTACAGGAATCTTCAGATTACTGCTGTGCCCCTTAGATGTGGCATTGCCCTTAAATCAGTGTACACAGGTAAGCAGACATTTTAGGGAGCCCTTCACTTGCTCTTCCATGGCAGGTCACAGTGACACTGTGAATACACACACACTGAGGTGTGTTTGCTTTGGAGCAACCTACATATACCTACTAGAAAGTGGCCACTGTGTTGTATGCTGAGAAGAGAGAGAAAGAGAGAAGGAAAGGAAGGGGAAGAAAAATAAGTTAGGTAAAAAGATAATGTAACCTAAAAATAAAAGCCAGCTTTGTCTCCTCTTTACTTTAGAGACATTTCAGGCACTTCTGACCTTCCTGTCCTTATAGTTTTGATTATATTTTGCTCTGAGCTATCCCATATTTGCATTTCTTATTAAAGACAAAAGGAAGGTATTCAGGTACCACATGTGGAAGGATAATTGTTCCTAAACTTACTCTAAAGCAATAAAAGGGAAAGAAAAAAAAATGGGTTTGTTTCTGCCAGGAAGAAAATTAAATGGTCTCAATCCTTATTATGAATCCCTTGCTGTATATCTAGGTCTAGTTTTGTTTGGTTTTATCAGAGCTAGCAGAGAACCTACTAAGCTACATTGTGCTTGTTCTACCACTGTCTTGTGGACACTCATTTATATAACAAGGCAGTTTGGGGCCTGAAGGGTTAAAAGGTTAAAAGTGTGGAGCTGGGAGAAGAATATGGGAAAGGGATAACAATCTCTGCTAACATCAAACCAGTTTGGCAGACTTCACCTCCAGAGGCTTTTGCTCCAATTTAACTAATGTTATTCACATTCAGGCTGTAGCTTTGCTCTGCTCTCCTCTCTGCTTCACAGCACAGCACTTACTTCTTCCTGAATTTATATCCTTGCAGCTGCTGTGGGAAAATCATTCGATAACTAATTCCAGCTCCAGAATTAAGCAGAAATGCTGCTGTCTAAGGACTGATCAAAAGAACATTTTTAGGGAAACAACACACTAAAAAGTCACATGAGGCTGCCTGTGTGTTCCCTCTTTTTCCCTTTTTTCTCAATGTCTAACTAGTGATCCTTAGTCATCTTTAGGAGGAAACCTATTCATTCCAAAGAAACATAAACGATGTAAGAGCTGATTGGGCAAACAGTAAACAAATGATTCAGAAAGGATCACTGTAGAATATATACTCAGTGTTTCCTAAAAGTGGCTTTATCTTTAAAAGGAATGTGAATTACAGTAGGGGGAGAGACCTTTTATCTCCCAAACTCTGAAGATTACTTCATTTACTGCCTACAGTTCCTGTAAGCACTGTAGATCTGTGCTGATAGAGTTTCTGTGAAAGACTCTGTGCCTTCTTTGAAGTGATTTGGTTCAGCTGGTTTTCTAAGTCAGCTTTTCATGGATTTCAGGAAATGCTTGGGGGAGGGGAGAATCACTTTCTCATAATGCAGGTGACATTTTGCCAAATCAGGCATCTCAAGCCATTCAGCTGCAGCTCTGTGGGGCACTCTTGTGTTTTATGAGTAGAGAGAAACAAAACTAATGTAATTTTAACTTTCTCTGAATGCATTTAAGCCACCAGAAATTACAGCTGCAAATGTATAGGCTTATGCTCTCTGGATCCTGTCATGGAGCCAAGCCATAGGATCTTTTTAAGTATCAAATCTGTGCACTGTACATCACCAGGAATTTAAAACAGGAAAAATCTTTTTTAGCTCTAGGGAATGTCTGCACCCTTGTAATTTTGTGTATGTTAATTTTCAAAGAGAACCAGGATATCCTTTCCCCAATGCACCATAATGATAAAGTGTTCACAGACTTTTAAAGTGTGTGAACAGCACTTCTGGAGAGTTTTATTTTTCCCCACTGAGATTCATGGGGTTTGATTACATCAGACATCAACCTCTGCTTGCTCAGGGCCTTGTACCTTTTAACAGAAACAAGGCAAGGCAGAGTTGGTTCAGTTTGCTCAGCCAAGGGTTTGATTCACTCTATCAAAAACTATGCATCACTACAGTCTTAACACATTGTTCCTGCTCCCAGGAATTTAGAAGACAGATTCCAGAGCAGATTAATCCTGAATATAGATTCAGGAAATACATTTTCTACCTGCTTGTATCTTTCTGTTGTAGGCTTTTGAGGTTAGGAATCCTCTGCCTGCTGGACTAGCACTGAGACAGACTACTTCAGTAGGGCAAAGAGCAGGACCACATGGAGACCTATCAGCAGTTACACACTGAGTTAAGGCAGTTAAAGTTTGTCAGCAAGACAGGTATGAGAGCCTTTAAAACTGAAAACAGAGATGCTATATTTTTTTAAAAACTGTCACAGTAAAGTTTATTATGTTATTATCATTAAAAATATTATAAAATAATAAAACCTTCTGCTTGGCAGAAAAATTACACCAGGGTTTTAAAACCCCAGGTTTGTGCAAACAGTTTTTGTAAACATAAGAAGTCAAGTGTTCAGGTTCCATCCCAAAATACAGTAAATTGCTACAAAAATAAGTTTGCTCACTGTCAAACATATTTAAAAACCCAGGAAGCTGGATTTCTTTACACATTTCTCACGTGTCCTTATGCAGTTAATGCTGTACTTATATCTGAAATGGAAAGGATTTCAGATAGTCCTTTAAAACGGGATTGAGAGGGATCTGGTTTAAGTTCTCTCCTCCAAAAGTCTTGACGATGCTCTTCCGGCAGAGCTCCTGCAGCGGCTGCACCCGGACCTTGCGCAGGGGAGTAACCAGTACCTTCCTCGGGGAACTCAGGTAATGTTCCAGCAGCTTAAAAAGACAGTCAAAAGTCTCTTTGCTGCCATCCAGGCTGAAACGCCCGGTCTGAAAGTTAATCCGGATGCTGGTGGGCCCAGTCGCAGTCTTAACACTGATGGCAAAGAAGCAATTCTTTTGTGTGCTGTCCCTGATGAGGAAGGTGCCCTCGGGCTCAGACTTAAGCTTCTCGTGGGCTGCGCTGACGGACAGGGGTCCCCAGTAGAAGCCACAGGCCTCCAGCAGGCTGCTGGCTCGGGTGATGCTGCTGAAATCCGCCTGGGAGCGGAAGGTTCGGAAGTGCGTGTTGCCCTGTGCCTGCACAGTGCCGGGCCGGCCGGGGCCGTGGAAACCTCGCGCCTGAGAACGATCCCGTGCCGGAGGGTCAAGTAGCCGTCTTGGTTCTGCTCCAACTGCATTATCTGCTGACACCTTGCTGTGCGCTACCATCCTACAGCCGAGAGCAGCGGATGCGGTCTTCCATAGCGTCAGCGGCTACGGCGGGGGCAGCTTTCCAGCAGCTATTCTGAAATGCCAAAGAGAGACACCATGTGAGATCCCCAGAGGGAAGCGGCTGCAATCGCTGAATGACCCAAGTCTTCCATTGATATGCCTCCCACCCATTATAAAATAATAAAATATTCATTTTCCAATTTACACTGGGCAAACAACTGCTTGCTTTCTGACAAGAGTAGCAGTCTATCACTATGGCAAATCCAAAGCTCCAAAAATATTTAGCAAGGGTCATTAACAGCTACAGAGGATGACGCAGTTTCCCTGCTATGAGCCCATAGGACTGTACCAGTGAGTCAAATGACTTCTCAATGAGGAGTTATCTTGTGTACACCCCATCCGATTCAAGTTTTTAGAGAACAAAGCAACAAGGTTTTACAATTGAATTACCAATTTCTCTGCCTCTCCCTCTTTCCCTTCCTCAATCCCAACTGCGATGTCAGAACTCAGACCATGTCGTTATTTGTTGCATTGTGTGAAAAAGAGAAAGTGAGTGAAGGGTATATTTCCGGATAATTGGGGAAGAGGGTGAGAGTAAGTGTAACTTGGATGGGCAGACCGTAACAGGGCCAAGTTACACAGCAATCCTAAAACTTCTTTCCTCTCCCCTGTTAACCTGAGGCTCAGCCATAAAAAGCAATTTCCCATTCCCCAACTTTCCCTTGGGACAGCAATGCTACAACCTCACTGGTGTATACAAGTCAACCTCTGTGAACCCTTAAAGCATTACCCCGCAGTCTCTCTCTTTTCTGTATTACATGCACTTTAAGTGGCCCAATCTAAATTGCTTCCTATTGATATATCTTTCAGCATGAGGGACTAAATTCATCCCTCGTGTTACTTCAAAGGAATTAGCAGTGCTGCACCAGGAATGAGTTTGGCCTTAAATGTCTGCCTCTGACAGTGTGGTTCAATACATCTCCGCTGGCTGCCTTGACCTTACTGGCAAGCATAGATTTTAGGATTTATCCCTATAGTCAGATATAGATCTGCAGCAGCAGCTTGTGAGAAACCTTGAAGTATTCTCAGAAATGAATCCCTCAGCCATCTTACAGCTCAGGGTAACATGCTAATGAGGATTTCAAAGAAAGTACGCAGCTGGATTCCTGTCTGTGCTAATTTAACAACTTGATGTTTAGTTTCATTTAGGTCATATTACCTCCTCAAGCAGCTAAGAGGGTTATAAAATCCTTATGCTGGCAAATAACTTAACGTGCTGAAAGTAGCATTGGGCTTGCTTTGCACAGCAGAAGGAAACTGATGCCAGTTTTTCCAATTTCTGGGCCAGGATTATCGCTCAGTGTTTAAAGTCAAAAAATTTAATTTCAGGACACGCTGGGGAGAAATAACTACTAAGCCAGAGATCTAAAAATCAAGGGGATCCCTAGCAGCAGCCATAGAGAGCCAACAGAGAGTTTGCGGCGCCTTTCCGAAGGGCACAGAGCAAGCAGGGGACACACCAGACTTCAGAGCCCGAAAGCCCGGTCTGGGACGAGGCCCCGGTGGCCGTGGGGTCACTCCGTGCGGTCACTCCGTGCGCTCCGTCCCGGGGCTGCCCGGGCTCCCACCGCTCCTGCGGGTCCCCGGGCAAGAGCGGTGCCGCGCAACACCCGCTGCGCGCTCGCTTTATTGCTTGTCCCGCTGTCTGATACCAGGCAGGAGAGCTCCGTCTGAACACGGACATTGAGCCAAAAGGCAAGGAAAAAAAGAACCAGAAACAACCAAACCAAACAAAAACCAAACCAAACAAAAAAAAGGGCAAAGACCCCCGAAGCCACCGCGCTCCTGCACAACTGGCAGGGCTCCTCCGAAATGTCCCCTCTCCTGGCTGCGGCGCAGGACCCTCTCGGTGCACGGCGCAGTTCGCGGGGACCCCCCGGCAAAGAGACCCCCCCTTACCTCGGGGCGCCGTGGGCGGGGGCCGTCCCCGGAGCGCAGCACAGGCTGCTAGTCCTGGTGCCAGTCCTAGTCCTGGTCCTGGCCCCGGCGGCCGGCCGAGCATCCTCCGCGCGGGGCCCGTGCCTGGCGCCGGGGCGAGCCGGGGCTGC
>VYXB01001211.1:398743-425421 GCA_013397135.1 Pachyramphus minor | reverse complement strand
CTGCTCCGGCGCTCTGGGCCCGCGCATCGCCGCTGCTTTCTATTTAATGGGCGGCGATGGGCTCGCACGGCTCCTCCCCTCGCCTTCTCGGAAAACACGTGGCCCCGCTTCACTTTCGCTTTCCCAGAGAGTCTCTCCCGGTGGCCCGGAGCCAGCGGTGGCACCGCAGCGGAGAACACCCCGCGGGCTCCCCGCCCCGCCCCTCCCATGGAGCTGGTCCCGATCTCCGGGTGACCCCGCTTCTCCAAACTACGTCTGGGTTTACTCTTTTTGTTTTCTTTTTTTTTCGGTCAGGCGGGCCTGGCGGGAGGTGCTGCGGGGTATTCCCGAGCACCGGAGCGCTCTGAGGCCCCGAGGAGGAGAGGGACACTGGAGGCAGGTGATGGATGAGGCTCTGACTGGCAGCCAGCTCAAAACGCGGGCGGAGGGGAATGGCAACAAAAGCAAGTAAGCAACCAATGTGGGAAGTTTTAACGTGCTGCTCTCCTCCGAGCTAACAGGTCAGCGTGGGCAGGACAGGTGAGGGGGCTCAATGTATAACTTAAATGTCCAAGAAAGGGCAAAAAATTAGACCAATAATAAAGTGTGAAAAACATTCAGCGACGTCTATGATCCTTCTACTGACAGGACTTTAAAGATGCTACGCCGGGGTTTGAGTTCTCAGAGCAGAATTTCCCTGGGGTTTTCTACAGGGTAATCTGAGTTAAAACTTCAAATTGCAGCTGTATTTATAACCTTGCCAGCAGCCAGTGCAGGAGACTCGGGATGCTGTTCTGCTCGCCCAGACAGAGATCTGAAACCTCAGCTACCAAACCAGTGTCTTATGTGCTCTCTTAAGCAGGCCCAGTAAAGTATGCCTTCTTCCAAAGAGCATGTTTCTTAAAGTAATAACCAACACCTTTAAAAGGCCAAGAAGTTTCCCTGCAGTCAACATCTACTGAGACAATGAAGAGGAAATGTCTCTGTCAAATGATTAAGGGGAGAGGCACTGGAAAGGCCTTATGAGTTGTCCTTTAGGATAAGTTTGAGGGAATGTATGTCCTGCTTTGACACTGAATATTCTTTTCAGAATCCAGTGTGGCCTCAGACTGACTTAACCTGATGGCAATGCAGCACCTTACACTTATGTGCAGCCAGTGTACAAGAGGTGAACCTGGCAATTTCTGATAATGTTTTAGCCACCAAGGTTTAACTGCGTAGTTCTGTCATGCAATAGTTGTCATGAATTTGGAGAAACAGAGTTGGCCATGAACTTTAAGACCTTCCACAGAGATTCACTTTGTGCTCAGAATCCTCTCTCAAACCATTTTTGAGCAACGGAGCTTTAGTCAAGGTTTGTCATAAGCAGCTGGGGGAAACTCATCTGCTTTTCTGTGTAAAACAAAAGCATGAAGCAATGGTGGAACTGAAACTTGCTTTAGAATTTGAACATGCAATACTGAGAAGTGTTTTGCCACTGTTTGCTTTAACATAGTGCACTCCATGCTGTGAGCTGATTCAATGTCTGGTTTGATGTTCATGTTCAGACAGGTAGTACAACCAGGCCTTGCCCTTAACAGCTTAAAGTCTACTTAGGCAAAACAAAGTCCCCTTCTTCCCCTCTACCCTTCAAAGGGAAAGGTTTTGAAGTCTTTAATTCCGTCAAGATAAATTCTGTCAGAGATGGAATGTATCAAGATAAAATATATCAGAGCCAAAAGTACAGCTGAGATCCTCTAACTCCTCCCCAGTCCCCCGAGGCGCCCAGCCAGGCTCCCTCCCTGCTGCTGCACCCTTGGCTCCTGCCATCCCTGTGGCTGTAAGTGGGAGCACTGCTCGGCTGCGGTGCAGCACAGTGCTCTGCGTGTTTCTCAGATGAGATGGAGTTGGCTGAAGGCTGCTGTAGATGTGCCAGGAAAGCTGTTTCACTCTCATGTAATTCTTAATTTTGTAAGATCGCAGGGGAAAGAAAAATCCTGCAGGTGCACGTGCAGTCTGTCTGCCATGCACGGCGTAGTGCAGCTGATGAAGTGTCTGTCCAAAAAATCATCTTCATTGAGCAAGAATGTGGTAATAATACTCAGTTGCAAAGCCTGGCAAGGCTCAAATGGGCACGTTAACTCCTAGTTGCTGAGGAGAGTGATGGAGTGAGCCTGCCAGCTCGGACACCAAAAGCCAAGTGTGCCAGGCTGCTGCTTACAGAGTTTGACACCATCTCTATGTGAATCACAGCAGAGTGGTCCAGGGTGCCCCATAAAGTACCTTGAAAAGTCTTGCCCAGGAGAAGTGACCATCAGCTGTAACATGTGAAGGAGACTTGCACAGTGAGTGAGGTTTTTGTGACAGGAAGAGCTGGGGTTTTAGACATCCCACAAACTGGGCTTTCTTGGGATATCTCTAGTTTTTCCCACACATGTTTCATTTTTGCATTCCCCCATTCCCACCCTGTTTACCTTCTTACATCCACTCCCTCCACTTCAAACCCTAAAACATGGCCCTTGGGAAGAGCTCCACGTCGGCAGGATTGGATAGTTACTGCACCCAGTAGAGGGCAGTGCAGAAATTTGGAACCGGTGCAGAACTGCTGGACAGAGCCCAGGGAGAAAGATCTCTAGAAAGGACTGAAGCTGAAAGCACAGCTGCCAGTTCAGATTACTCTGATCTGTGCTCTGTCACTCAAAAAGCAGTTGCTTTTTGCAAGGTGAATTAGAGTCTGTTTGCTAAGTAAAGCCTTCTGTGTGAACCACCTACTGTGTGAACCACCTACTTTTCTCTTCTTCACAAAGTACTTTTCAGGTGGAGAAACAAATTGTGTTCCCTTTCTTCCCTGCTAATGGTCTCAAGAAGCAAATCAAAGTCTGGGGAGAAAGAAAATTATCGGGAGACATTATCCCATCTTCCTTTCTCCCTTGTTTCCCGGGGCAGGAAAGTAAATGCTTTTGATTTGAAGGTTTGTATCAGTAAATCTCCAAAAGCTAGGATAAAAACAAACTCGGCTTTTGTTAAAAATAGAAGCCCTTACCCCTATTTTGTAAACGTTGGTTTGGAAGATGGCAGAAAATTCAGAGGAATTGCTGGGCATCTGTACGGCGAGAGCAGGGGTAGAAACGGGGCAAAGGGGAGAGGGAATCTGTTAAGAAATCACTAGGGATGCCAGGTAAGGTCTGCCAGGTGGCAGCAAGGGAAAGCACATGGGTCTGAAGATGGTTTTGAAGGTAGGAGAGTACAGTATCTTTTGGGGTACATGAGACATTTTCCTGTTGGTTGGTTTGTTTTCCAAAACCCACACTGTTATCCCTACTAGCAGCAGTGTAGTGCAGACAGAGCTTCCTTTAGTTATGCTCCAAGCTTTTCCTCACCCTGTGAAGCTACCAAGAGAGAGGAGGTTTTGGTATCAGGTACAGTATTCCCCAGTATAAATTCCGGTCTGGGGCACTCTACACCCTGCTGAATTCATCCCCACTGCAGGGACAGTCTTCTGGGGAAAAAAAAAATCAAAAAAACTTGGAAGGCTTAGAAAATCAGCAGGCACTCCCCATTTTAGCCTTTTCCTAACTTCTGAGAATAGAAGCAGACAGTGATTCTGTTATGAATCAAGATTAATTGACAGGCCAATGTGTCTGTGGAATAACATGCTGTTCAGAGTTTTGTTTAGTAAGTGGGTGATCAGTGTGGGAATTTCATATGGGATTGCTATTTTCTTGGAAGAACAGTTCAGTAAACAGGGTCACATATTTTTCTATAGTGTTTTGAGGTTAGAACCTCTCTTGTGCTGATACTGTAAATGGTAGCTCTTATGTGAATGTGCTCACTATCTAAACTGATCAAATCACCAACATCATCTTCAGAAAAGGGGAACTGAAGCACCAAGAGATTCAGTGATTTGCTTGAAGTCACAGAGAGAGATAGTCTGCAGAAGGGCTACGAATGGAACATAATTCAGGTCTTCAGAGCCCTGTACTAGAAACTTAACCACAATACCATCCTTCCTGTTTTAGCGGGTTTTGTTTTCTTCTCCAGAATCTGAATTTTCATTTAAACGAAACCCTTGAAATCGGAATTCTTTGATTTTGCAAGTAAATTAGACACCACACTGTCTCTGAGTCTGCTTTCAGATGCAGTGAAACCAGCAGCACTGAGAGAAGTGTGAACCTCTGTCACCCACCTTGATTAGGTTTTAGGGTCAGAGTTTGATGCATTTAAAAGGGACTGTGCCCAAAAGGTGTAAATACTGTGACCAGACATTTCCTCACACATCTCCCAATTCCATACTACCCATTCAGCAATTTTCTAAGTTAAGAAGTAATAAAGTGGACCTGGGGAATGCAACTCACCCTTGTATCCTTTTAGTCAGTTCTTCCAGGTAAAATGGCAACGAAGATGACTCACTTTACACTGATATCACTGAAGAACAATGTCTGTCTGGCACAGTTGTCAGTCACAGCAGACACGTCATTATGCCAAGAACAAAATACATTTTGAGGAATTCACCAATTTGTTATCAAGCCTTGATAAGCATCTGCCTAGACAAGGGTTAACCGGTTGGTAAAGAGATAATAAATTCTGTCTGAACTGGAATTTGTGCTGCTCTGCAGAAAATATACAAGTCAGATACCATCCAGCTGGGATGGTCAATAGGAATTGGGTTTGTCTTCCAAAAAGGATCACTCTATTAGTTGTTAGAAAGGGCACATCTACTGGCTAGAATGAAAAACACTGGGTTTTGGAAGTTAAGCAAATTAAGCTCAATTGTGTACTAAAACTGAGTAATGGCTGAGCCTCTCCTTCTTGTCAGCTCCTTTGAATAGTCCATGTTGTCTGAAATATTTCACTGTAAGAGAGAAACTGCAAGAGATAAATGCCATGTTTCAAATAAGCAATAAACTAACTGTCTAAGGCTATGAGGGAAGTTTCTAAGCTGGCTGTTCTGGAATTGTTTATTTTAAATTATGTTAGTTACTTTTTCAGGGGTAGTTAATGCCGGTTTCCCTGAGCCCAGACTAAATGGATCTTGTCTGATGTTTCAGGGGAAGCTCTTTGTTGACATTAACCAAGTCAAATCAAGATTCGCATTCGTCTTGTGAATTCAAATGCTGAGGAGTTAACCACACAAAAATGTGGTTTGGGCTTTCTACATCTCAGTAGTTTAGACATCTTTCTTGGTAATTAGTTGAGGGGGAGTGGGGGGGAAGGAAAGTCTCAAATTGTTGGTAAAAGTATTGTGAAAGGGCAGCCTGCTTTCTGGTAGTTTTTTCATGTGAATGACAGTTCTGTGCTGCCGGATTGTGTGGGTGAGTCTGGATGTGCACACTCCACAACTAATGAAGGAACTGTGGATCCCTAAAAATAATGTTGGTGCTAATTCCAGAGATAGCAGGGTGTTGTTCAGGGGAACTGCAGCTATAAATACTGAACTGGATATGTTAAAGCAGGAGCATATAAAGTTTGGCTTCCAGATACACTTACTGAACTACAGAGGTTTCAGTGCTGGCTGGAGGAACACAGACACCGAATTTCAGAGCCTGTTGCTAATTTTATTCCAGTCTGGCTGAAATAAAACACCTGAGTGATCCTTTCCAAACTGAGCCAGTACAGACCTCTGCTCCCTTTCCATTGCCTCCCTTGCTGCCCTCTCTCCCTTGCTTGAAGCCACACTCCATGTTTCTCCAGCTCCCTGTTCTCAAGTCTTTTTGGATCCCAAGCCTGTGAAAGGAGAGTGGTAATATGGCACAGGATTGATACTGAACTGTGCTGTGGGTTTTGGAGATCAGGTTACTGTTTGTCCATGCAGTTAGGGTCTTCAGGCATTTATGGATCCATGAAATATGGGAAGGGGATTCTGATTGTAAAGAGTGCAGAGGTGATAAGCTTTGGGGAAAATTTATTTTTGAGTGGGAACCTTGAGGATACCAAACAAAACATCAATTAATATGCAAAAAGGTCTACAGTGTATCTTTACTAGTAGTTTAATGGCATCTTTACTCTCTGCTTTTATAGTTTCCCATTCTTTTAGGCATTTTCCACTACTCCTTTTTCTTTATAGTGCCTGTTTATCTTGCCCTGAATGATTTACATGATGACAAATTTTGATTTGCTGCTGCAGGTGGACAGTATTGATGCTCCTTCTGATGCTCCCATGAGTCCATCTGCTCAAACCACAGGCAAATGCTGCACTTCTGCTGAAGTCAAGGGTTGTGGAGTCAGTTTCTAATGCATTTTATACATAGGCATAATCAACATATGAGGGTTTTTATGGTTGGTGTGAAGTGGAGGAAATGACTCAAGCATTCCCTTACCTTTGGTTTTCACAGAAACTGATGAAAATTCATTCTTAATATGGCCAAATGGATGCAAATCTACCTCCTTGAATGTAGAGAGATTCTGTAGCCCAAATTACGAGGAAAAAAGTGGTCCAGTTTTGGAGGTGAACAAAGTGCTGCTGTAGGAGCACAGAGGAAGTTGAGAAATCAGAAGGGGGTGGCATAGCAGTGTCTTGCAGCTTCTCATCCAGGTGGACAATCTTATTTCTTTCACAATTCACTGAGACACTTTCAGATTACTTGGTTGGACTTCTAACACTTGAAGCCATCAAGCCAGGATGACTAAACCTGAATAAATCACTATTAATACTCAGCCTTGAGAAAATATCTTCCATGGGCATGATTTGCTGACCTCTGTATTTCTGCTGTATTCTAACCTATCTTAATTGACAGATCTTTTTTATAGGTGCAGTTTCATCTCAAATCATAAACCACTAAACTCTTAGGATGATGGAATATATTAGGTCCTGAAGTATGTGATAACCCTTACATCCAACAAATAAAAACTACTGAATGTGCACCTTATATTCTACTGCACAGATAGGTGCTATATAGATTTTATTATTGTTCTATGGTCTTGGCTAGTTATGTAACATGCTCACAAAGATCTAGGCAAGAAATAGCTAATGTGAATTTTAGTGTCTCAGTTTTCAAAGTACTGAGAAACTATATAGATTTCTGTTTCTCCTCTGTCCTTGGAGAAAAGAGGTCCTGATACATGGGCCAACAGTTTTCTTCAGAGTACAAATATTCATTTTATATTCAATTCAAATATTAATTCCTCATTTTCCAAGAAAAGAAAAGGAAAAAAAAACCCACCATAATTGCTCTTGTGGAAAAAGAGTTGGATTTTTTTCTTCAGACATTTTGCCTCTCCAGATTTATTGCAAACCTCAGCCAATTTTACATGTGAACTCAACAAGCTGTGTTCAGAATAGATTAAATTCACGATGCTCCAACTCCAGGAAAATTTCTAGGAATCAGGAGAATAAGCTGACAATTTCTGACATGAGACAAAAAGTCCTTTAAATGTAGAATTTTTGGCATCTGTTGTTAAAATGGTAAATTACAAACATCATCTAACAGTATTAATGAAGCATTCTCTAATTTTAGAAAGATCTATATCAGTTACATACAGACCTCACCACACATGCTTTTGGATTAATTAAGAAGAAATATTACATTATGTAAAATTAGTGTAGCTTTGCATGCAGGCCTTGATGTCCCCTAACAGTAAATTAGGTAATTAAGAATATGAAAGTGGGAAGAGTGCCCAGCCTGGAGGATTTCCTGCAGCAGTTCTGGAGAGATCTCACTGAGTTGCTGTGGTAGGGAGGTTTTGCTGCCTGTGGTGACTCACCTTTTAAGGGCCACTTTGTCCTCTGACAGCGTGAGAAGTCTTATAGTCACTTATCTTAGACTGGAGTGCTAATGGTGCATTTCAATTGCAGGTCTATTTCAGTTCATAATAATGTCAAAATAAAATACTGGCGACTGTCTGATGAGTCTAAAGGAAGCCTTAGACTTGGTTACATAAATTGAATTGAGCTTGCCAAGGTGACCTTCAGAAACTGCTTGGATGTATGAGGAGTGACCTGTGATGACCTCAAACCACAAGTAATTCTAATACAACTTTACTCACAGGAAAACCTTTTGGGGAGGTGAGTGGAGTTATTATAGGTGAGCAGTTTAAATTTGTATTTCTCTTTAGTTCTTTACTTCATCTGTCCTGTTCTGGCTCTGTCTTATACTACTGGAGTATAGACTGAGTAACCTCTCAGTTTTTGTAGCAGTACCCAAACTCTGTCCCTGGTTTTCTGGGTTTATCTCTAAACAAAATGATCTATATGTTCCTGGCATTACAGCCTTATCCAACATAAGTTATTGCAGCCTTCAGGTGATGGTTGATTTAATACATATCTAAGCTGAAGTTCCATAATTAGATTTCTCTAACCATCAGTTTAAAAATTCAGATTAGCTGGGTCTTGTCAAGAAAAAGCAGAGATATATATATATATATTCTTCATGTGCCAAGTGTTGGGGCTTTTTGCTTCAAGAACTTTCATAGGCAAACATGGAATTTAGCACCTCTAGTAAGAAATACCAATACACTGATGAATTTAAACACTGAGCTCTCTCTCATGATTTCCCATATAAATAGGTTTATATCCCCTCTCCCTGAGTCTACAAGGAAAGGTTAAAATACTAACAGGGAGTATGGATTTTGCAGTTAGTCAGCCCCTTTGTAATGCTCATACAGTGCTGTGCTTTACCCCTGGCAAAGGTGGAGCAGCTACAGACAAGGCCCTGCACATCCTGAGGTTTGCTCAGCTCCAGAGCCCTGCCAGGCACCCAGAATTCCTGGGTATGTTAAAAATGCTTCAGTATCTTCCCAAGTCCATACTTACAGACTATGCTGCGGTCAGGAGGAAATCTTTAGTGAGTTTCAATTTCTTGCCTAAAGAATTGGCAGGAGTTTCATCAGAGCCCTTTTGAAGATTTCCTGTTGCAGTAGCATATAAACACAGCAACACCAGGACAGTGTCTGTGTTCTTAGCAAGTTTCTCAGGATTTTTTTCCTTTGTTATGCAAAGTGAACACTTTGATCTGTGCTGCTGCTTTAATAGGGATGTAATAGATGTATTGTGGCTTTAGCAGTATGCAAATGTGACTTCATGTTAGCCTTGACTTCTGCATCCAAAATGCTGCAAGTGGCAGTTGGGTAAAGATCTCCAAGTAGATGTTTTTAGTGAAGTGGAAAAGCAGGATTGCACCTAGAATAGAGCAGTGGGGTCCAGACCTTCACTTCACTGCTAAAAATAGCCTATTTTTAAAGACAAAGACATTCAAAGCTCCCTTCTAGACACATTTGCGCTACAAATTTTGAATCAGCTGAAAGGATACTGCCTAACACCTCCAGTTTCATTCTGGCTTTTTATTCCTTGCATATTTTATCCTTACTTTCCTGGTGTCCCATTTTGCGCCGGACAGTCATTGATCACTGGGTCACAGAGCAGGGGAGCCCTGGGCAGGGCTGTACCCTGTGCCAGCAGAGCAGTGCCTAGAGATCCCTGCACTGCAGGATTCCAGGGGTCCAGGCTGGAAAAAGCAGCTTGCCTGATTCAAGCACTGGATAAAAAAAGTCCTGACTTCTTGCTTGCTCATGGATCATACTAAAAATAGCTCACCACTGATAAGTGTATAATATATAGCAATGTGTTATTCCAGTAGTAAGCTGAATAGCATTCCACATTTTTCCTACTCTGTTTGATTCTGTGAAATTCAATTAAAATCTTAGTTCAATACACACACACACACAAAAGAATACATTTACTCTCAGTGGCTGCATTTACCATCAAAGTTGGTAACATTTCCTGAAATGGGTTTCTGATCCCCCTGAAAGGCTGCAGGTTTTTCTTCTTTTTTCTTTTCTTTTTTTTTCTTTTTTTTGGTTGTTTTATTTTTGGAGGGGTTTTGTTTTGTTTTGTTTTCAAAGGTTAATTTCAGGGAAACTGAACAACACACAAGAAACTGTAAAATATCAACTCTGCAGATAAGTTGTGGTATCAAGGGCATAAATCATGTGACCTGCCTCCAGTTCCATGAATTCCAGTGAATTCCCAGTTTCCACTAGCGGGTGGCCGGCAGCTCTGAGTGTGGCTATTTTCTGTTCATTTTGTGCCAACACGTGGTTGTGATGGTGGTAGAAGAGTAGGAGGGGTGTGATCTGGGGAGAGAGGGAAACACTAGACTCAGACTGGGGAGGTAACCCATTGGGTGTTACAGACTCACACTCATTGACTTGTTTCAGGTCACAAATGAATCCCCTCCATGTGACAGACTCACTGCAGAAAATACCTAGAATGGTACAGCCTACAAAGCTTTGGCAAATAGATCATCTCCCATGATTCATGCAGCATCTTTTCGTTACTCTGTATATGATAAGATGTGTACTTGAAATGTACTTCTAATGTGTTCTGAATCCAGCCAAATCTGGGTTTAAAGAACGACCCACAAGCAGAGTTTTGTGCATAAAAAAGAAAAACTGATCCCAAGTGTCTGTAGCTGCCAACATAGATTGTCAAAGCATTTTTGTACTGGATGAACTGCTTGTTTGTACTGGTTGTTAGGAGGTTTTCCTCTCTTAATTTCACTCATACCTTAGCTCTGAGACACTGAGAGTGTCACTGCCAACTTCCCAGAAGTCCTGTGGCTGATTCTAATTTGCATAAATTTTTCTGCCTACTGCCATATGCAGACAGAAATGCATCCAAGAGAAGTATTTTCTTGGTTTTATGTTTCTTCCCTTATCTCCTCCCAGCCTCCTTGTCAGGGCTGGGCAAATATGACAGATGCCTGCACAGGCAGAAGCAGATCTGGGAGGGTCTGGGCCGTGTTTACTGCCCTAAGGAACACTCCATGACTGGAGACAAGTCCTCATCACCAGGAATTTAGCAGCCATTCCCCTCTGAAAGTGGGATTCTGGTGGAGTCATGAGACCCCATCACTCTTCCAGAGAATCATTACCCCATTTCCTCTTCTATTCTCCTAATTTGCAGTTTGCACTTCAGTGCAGCAGAGACCACAGCCTTCCTCACATTGCACACACTGCACCGATTTCATGTGGTTACAAAGAACTAAAAAACTGGGCAATATCAGATTTACATTTGCATATACAACCTGAAATCTGCCCACTCAGACATTTGTGCACCGAGTGACACAGGGGTGCTGGGGAAATGTGTGATCTTAACTCTCACAAAACTAGGACAGAATTGGCAGGAAAGGCAAGGAAGATCCTGTCTCAATTTTAAGGGCTGGAATTTGCAAACAATTACATTTTTTTTTACTATAGATTCTTGTAAAGAATTCTGTATTTTACAAAGAAGAAACTTTGCTAGCATTCCAGAATGTGGGGGTTTTTTTTATACAAACTAACTTTTGTTTTAATAAAGTTCATTGCCAGAAAGATACTGTGCTGAATGTGGGAGAGCAGGACTCTCCCAGGTGCTGAATGTGGAGATCACTGAGTTGAGGCAGGATAGGCTGGCAGAACTGTGGTTGCCCATGCTTTTCTGGATCTTTGAACTCCTGACTTACTTAAAACTAATGATGAGATACCAGAATTATTCAAATTTTGAAATGCTTTTGTGCTGCTGTATCTGCCTGTGCTCACTGACAGCATGCTGGTTTCTAAACAGACGAGATGAGCAATGCAAAGCATGTGTGCAGGTCAGGTATGACTCAAACAATTCGAGTGGATGGAGAGAAGGAGGTAGAAGGGGCAGTATTTCCTCCATCCGAAGTGAAGAGATAGAAACCTCACGAAAAACCAACGCTAAACACATGTGGCCTTTTGGAAAGTGTCTCTGTACAGATGCATCCACAACATCTAGAGTGATAATATCACCTCCTGAGCTGAGTCGAGTGGCATAGTTGAAGTAGAGCTGTAAATAAAAGTGGTAGGCGGTTTCCTGCTAAAACTCCCCTGCATGTCCAAGAACCCACTGTGACTCAGCCCTTGCAGTCACTGGGAACTCAGGGCAGACACCCTTTACTAGTTGGGTAGTTTTACTTCTCCTTTTGCACCATACCAAGAGGGGCTCCATTCATCCCTGGACTGACAGTATGACCCATTATTTTTTGTTGTCTTAAGGTAATGATCTTACAGTAGACCCAACAAGATGGTTCAGACTTCTTGTCTGATTATCAATTACTTGCAAAATTATCTGTCTGCTTGGATATTTCATGTGAAAGTTCTTGGGACTTACATTCACTTACCTTAACAAGGCTCTTATCTGCATCTCTTCATGGCCTAAAAAATCAAATTTTTGTTGCTTCCATTTTATGTGCAAGAATGTGATTCTGTAATCAGCATTACAGGTGTTTACAATTATAATACTCAGGAATGGCTTTTTTTTTTTTTTTTAAGAGTATGTGTTTTAATACCCTGAATGGGACACAATTGCATATTTGCATATGATACATTTTCCAATGTACTTACTGCCTTTGCTGTTCCTTCCAAGAATTAGCATCCTTGGAAAGATGAACTGAGCTGGAAGAAGCTATACTCTTGTTAAAATAACAGCAGTAGCAATGTCTAGTAGCTTTTAGTAGACCTAAAAGCTCACTTTAGGTCTCACTTCCCCTAGAATATTTTATATATGAAGCTGTCAGACGTCATTTTACTCCTCTGGGCTCATAGTTTTAGAACATCCTTTGCCATTGAGATAATGCTCTCCCTGGTCCATTTTGAATTTGCATAGACAGTTGCCTTTCCACATGAAAAGTTCAGTACACACACAGTTTTAAATTTGGCATTGGCAATTAATAAAACAGGTTTGGGAGATCTGCAGGTTTCCATGAGCTGAACTAGAACAGGCTGTTCATTCTTTCCCTCTCTTTATCCCATACAATATTTATTCTGCTGCTTCTTTCTTTTCTCTTTCATTTCTAGCCTGTCTCCTCTCTTCCAGGTCACAGTCCTTTTCCCATTTTTTGTTTTTTTTTTTTTAATTTATTGTACTCCCTCTCTGCTAGTCCCAGATAACTCTTTATTGGCTTCTTCCATAAAACTGCTGGAAGTTAATCCCCATCTGACCTTCCCCTGTGTGAACAAATCTCAATTTCCTAGGTTTATTCCACTCTGGGTTTTTCTGCTTTCTAGCTGACTGTTTTCTAATTGCCCCTTTAATTTCTGTTTTATACCCCTTTTAGTTTCAAGATGCTCTTGTCTTTTGCTTTCTTTCTGTCTGTTATATTAAGCACACTTCATACAGGTTTTGTTTTGGTTTTTTTTTCTGAGAATTAAGTCTACTTTCTCCAGAGTTTTCAGTTTAGTATCTGAAGGTTATCAGTGGTTCCTTGTTAGTGAACTTCCTTTCTGGGAAGTTCAGCCTCCTTGTATTCTGACTCAAGTCATTAACATCGAAGTAGATTCTTTTTTTCTTGCAAATTCCCATAACTGCCCACCTTTCTTCTCTTTTCTCTTCCTCAGTCCCCTCCAGTGTCCCCCAGAGCAGGGCACTGCTTTCTCAAAGACACCCAGTTGCTTTTCCCCTTTGTGCTGCTGTTACAGAAGTGAATCGTGGAGGACTTGGTGTGTTTTGAAACCCTCCCATCTTAAAAGCAAGAGTCAGGGATTTCACGAAGTGCTCCCGAGGAGGGGATATCCACGGAGCTGATGCCAGGGAGGAGCTCAGATTATTGTGGAGCCCAGAGGGAACCATTTTTTGGGTGGCACTGGGGCCCTGGCACTGGGGAGCCAAAAGGCAGGGGCAGTGCTCGGAGTGCCGGGGGTTATGAGAGGGCAGCTCTGCAGTGATTCCAGGCAGGCAGGAATCCAAGAGGGATTGTAGACCAGGGTTGTTCAGGCAGGGAGGGGATGTTCTCGTGTGGATATTTTAATTTTGTGAGAAGAAAAGCAGCTCTATAGAGAAGAAAGAGGTTTTGGAATGGGTTTGGAGAAGTGGGGTTATGGATATGGAGGACACCAGGTCCAAAGAATGGGGGAACTGGTATCAGTGGGTGGAAGTGTTGAAGATGTGATATGAATGAGGGGACTCAAAGGCAGGAGGGCCTGGGGCTCACCATCTATCAAAGCAGGTGCCATTAAATGGGATCCAGGACACACAGTGACCTGCCACATCTCCCTTGCTCCCAATGAACTGCTGTAAAACTCTTTCTTGTCTACCAGAAATACCAGAAATAGTATGGATGTACATAGTACATCCACTTCCAAATAGAAGATTTAACAGACAATCTGATATCCACATAAATAATAATTTAGTGTGACCAGAACTCTCTTCCTCCTCCACCTCCTCCTCCTGTACCCCCACATACTCTTTTTTTTCAGTATATTAGTACTTAAAGAGAATTGTGGGGCTATGTGGGTGGTGGCACTTGTACCCCACAAACACAGGGTGGGTGCTGAGATCCTGCCTTCTGAGAACAACTCACTAGAGTGACCAGTGAGGGCAGTGAGTGGGCAGAGCCCAGGCTGCTGCAGTGGTGCACCTCAGCATCCTGCAAGGGGACTGCTGACTGTGGCTGTACCAGGACAACCTGTGCCCACGTCAAGGAGGGAAAGTGCTGCACCCTTACTGGTCATGGTGAGTCATTTGCACCTTCTGCTACATCTGGCATGAATTTCATTTTGAGTTACTCTAGTGCATCATTATTTTCAATAGTTCCTTCACCAGAAGCTGGAGCCACAGAGGTGAAAATAATTACGTTTACCAGAATCTGTCATTAAAATTGGCAGCTAGTTCTCATTAGAAACAAAAGAATCTAGTTGTGAACAGCACTGTACAGTGCTATTCAAGTGGTCACATGGGGAGTAAAATTATTCACCAGAAGTAATAAAGACAGTATAATTCCCAGGTATTCAAGTGCACCTGCCTGTACTTCTCCTCTGTGTGAGTTGAAATCAAACAAGGAAACAGTCCTTCATGGACAAATCCAATTAACTGTGAAAAAGAGGAATTTACCAGAAGACTAGCCAGCCTGTTTGAATTTAAAAAGAAATTTGTGTCACTCCTTTGTCTTTATGTAACACTGTGTGCAACATAATACTAAGCACTAGCTTTAAATGTGCTTTTGTACACCACCACCTTGGATTACAGCCATGGTTTTGGTCTCACCCATACTGCCAGTGTCTCCTTTGGTCATCCAGATTTGTGTTAATCGTTTAAAACCACAAGGTGGCCTCAAATAATTAGATAACTATGCTGTAAACTCCTGGACTACTCACAGGACATGTCCTGCCTTAATATACACAGCTTGGTTGTGGCTTGGAAATCTTTCCACCAGAACTTACCTCAGTGTCTTCTCTGGGTTTTTTTTGTACACTTATTGAAGTAGTTTATAGGGAGAGATTTAACACGAACTTGGACTCAGCTTTTCAAAGGAATTAGGAGAAAAAACTTTTTTACTTGCACACTGTGCCTGTCAGATACAACTGCAAGGGCTTTCTGCTGAAATAGAAAAGCTACATTGAAAAACAAGGGAAACAAACATAGCCAGAGCAACACTCAATTTGAATTGTGTCTGTTTATATTTGAATGCCTTGGTTGGAGGAAGTTCTGTTTTTACTTTTAACACTATGCAAGTTCCTACAAAAGTCAGTTTAATTTTAGTATTACTCAATTTCCAAAGAAATCATTTGGTTTTGTGTTTAGAAAACTTACTGCCAAGCCCCCTCTGCTGGAGGGAAAACTATGTTTTCAGCCCTGCATGCCGAAGACATCTAGTAAAATAATTCCAGCCTATTACTGTGCAAGTAATTGCAGGCTCAGAGTTCACAAGATCTTTACTATGTTTCTGTAATTATCTATCATTATCTGTCATGAGTTGAGCTTTACAGAAGTCAGGATGATCACTGCAAATGTGTCCTAATTCCTCCATACAGTCAGTCTGTTGAAAATTCATCTTCTGAATTGATTATTTTATCATCCAAGTTACTTTCAGTAGTGTCCACCCTCTTCATCAACCACTGTGTCTCTTATGTATTATTTACATCTTTTGCCAGCAATCACTGCACACAATTAGAGTGAACTTGTATAATATGTCTATGCAGCAAAGTGAAAATCTGACTCCAAGAACCACACATGCTTCATGCAATTCGAACTGCAAAGACCTGTTTCACTTGTCTCTCAAGTGTAACAAACCAAGCTTGCTGGGTGAACAACAATACTATGTGCTGGTTAAACCACACTCATTATTTCTGTATGACAAAGCCTTTTCCAAGGACCAGCTTTATATTTACACATCAGGAAACAGGCCCAGCATGGATTTCAGCCCTGCTCTGGAACATGATTGCCTGGTGACCTTGCACCATTTAATTAGGCTAAAAGCCAAAAAAGAAATGTGTCGTGACATTGAGCATTGCCCAACAAAACTGGAACTTCCCAAGGTAGTGTTGGACCTGTTCAAGGTCCTCTGTGGTGCACATTCAGAGCATTGAGTTTCTTTGACAGGAAATCCAAAGCAGCCCATATTCCACGCAAGCAGCCAGTAAGGAACTGCTGCTTATAGATGTGTGTCTGAAGCTTTTCCCTCTCTTGTGCTTGTTCAAAAATTGATTTTTGAAGAATGGCAGTCCTTTAAAAATGGAGCAAGCCAGGAGAGCATTGCTGGAGCAGCTGATTAGTACTTAGAAGATCCTTCAGTATGTGGAATGTGAGATTTATGTCCCTGCTTGGCAAGAGGGCAGTCAAACTTCAGTTTCTCCCTTTTCTGAAAGTTGTCCCAACTCCTACGTGGCACTCTCTTTTCATTGAGAGGGAAAGAGGAGTCTTTGTTAGCCAAGAGAGCCTTGAAGTTTAATAGCTAGAGCACTCCTCTGTGGGTGGGAAACACTGGATTCTGGTGATTGAAGTTTAACAGCTCGAGCACTCATCTGTGGGTGGGAAACACTGGATTCTGGTGATTGAAGTTTAACAGCTCGAGCACTCATCTGTGGGTGGGAAACACTGGATTCTGGTGATTGAAGTTTAACAGCTCGAGCACTCATCTGTGGGTGGGAAACACTGGATTCTGGTGATTGCTCGAAGTGCTGTTACACACAGTACATTCAACAGCTATTAAACAAGCTACATAAGTGGTAATTGAGGCTGAGACAGAATTCAGTGCCTCACCTCTCTCAAATCAATGCCCCAGCCTTCAGGTTTAAAGGCAAGCCCCATTCTTTCTGCAGGTCAATGGCTCTGGAAGGCCTTTGTGTGAACTAAAGAAAGTTCACAGGAAGACCAGAGAATGTTTCCTTCTACAGGCTTATGGTGTGAGGTCATAATTTCAAAATGAGCTTCACAAGCATGTCCTTGAGTCCCTCTGTGCCAGAAAGGGGTTTGAGCCTGAATTTAAGCCCAAAGTACCCACATTCCCACGAAAGATCTCACTGGCAAACTGTTGGATAGAACTGATAACGTTGAAAAAATGATGGTACTCCTTTAAAGAAAATATTTCTAATGAAGTCTCTGAAGGGATGAGAACTATATCAAACCCCTATTATTTCATTGTTTGATAAAATACTGACAGTTGTTCCATAAAAATCAAGCTGTAGCAACACTGAGGAAAGAAAAACCATACTGACTTGGTGTTTTATGTTAAAAAATACTTTTAAAAAATGTATTTCAGATGAAAACATGAATTAATTAAAGTTTCCTAGAATATACTGTAAGTACAGCACGTATCCTGGTGGGGTTAAATGAGTATTCAGTCTTAGCTTTAACAACAGGTTTGGAGCAGAAGGAAGTCTAAATAGCCCTGAGTTCCAGGGGAATTTAGAGAACCCAACCCATGTTTGGAAATTGATGCCCAACCTCTTTGCTTACAGGGCAGAGGGTTAAATAAAAGTTGTGTCAGTTCTTGTATATGCAACATTTTGTGACTATGCAACATCTCCTGGTTGATGAAATGCAGCTGCATCACCTCCCAGGTATAAGTCATCTGTTGCTTTATAATTGCAGTGCAATAAGGAGCTCCCTTTGCTTCTGAAATGAGAACACTTTATTGCAGGGTCTGTGCACAGTGAAGGAAGAAGAAAGGAAGGGGGGAAAAAGGCAGCAGGAAGTACTTCAGTCCCAAGCAGTGGGTGATCAGAGACAGCTCTGCAACAGGAGGAGGCATTTGGTCATGCTTAGATAAACCTCAAGAGTTTCTAGGTCTGCAATCTAGACATGTCTTTGCACCTTCATAGGGCTCTTATGCTTCTATGATCAGAGCTAACCTGCTTCCAGAGGCCAAACTGTGGCCAACCAAGCTGTAGCACTTCATAAAAGCTGGAAAAGGAAGTAGAAGCTCCCTCCTGCCTCGGTGGGACAGAGGACTGGGGTTACAGGATACAACCTGCCACTTTGCAGGGGCCTTTTCATGCAGAGCCTGCTCATTTCTTATCATCTGAAATGCACAGTTTTCCCACTTATACAGAGCTGCAACACAGAGATACAACTTTCGAGCTATTGAGTTGAAGCATTACATATTCAGACATCTACAGGTAATATAAAAGTGTGAATGAAAGCCAGTGAATTGAACATGATAATGGAAACTTGTTCTTTAGTATGAACCTGTATGAGACACAGCTACCAGGAAAGATAAAAGCATTGCTCCTAAAGCATCCATCTGTAACTGTGCTGATGAAATAACTAACAACAGTACATTCTTTTCTACTCACATACCAGGAATTTAACCGGGCTTAATGCAAGACTACAGACATTGAGGACATTGTAGAACATGCAAAATGTTTGGAATTCAAGGACAGAAGTTTTTCCCAGAGTTCATGAGTAAGAATTTCATGGCACTGCTCCTTTTATGACTTTACATGTACCCTTTGTTATCAGTTTGTACCACTCCACAGCTGTGTGATGAAGATTGCAGAAGTACTGTCAGGGGGAGCTTTACTGTTCTACATCTGGGAAATGCTGCCCTTAGAAGGAAGTGCATCTATCTATTGTACAGATCAAAAAGATGAATGAGAAAGATTTTCTAATTACTTTCAGTTCTGTTTCCTTCAGCTGGAATTTCTGTTTTCCCCAGACAATCATGTGTCCAGCCAGAATCCAGGGTAGTACAATGACATTTATAAGAAACAGAAGGGAAAGTAGACACAAGCAAAAGGGATGCTCATCAAACACTGCCAGCTTTGAGTAAAATGTGGCATTATCTAAATGAACATTCCTGTGACTGTAAACCTCAGAGGTTTTCTTAATAAAGACTGTTCCTCCCAGTCTTGCTTTTGCAAGACACTAGTGACCATTACTCAGGCTGATACCAAAGGAGCCCTGAAGTGTGTAGCATTTTTCAGAAGGCACTGTGGACCCTTCAGAAGAGAGAATACACCCTTCAGTCAGAAGAATCAGTGACTGATTCAGAGCAGTGCTGGTTTTATAAGCAGCATATACTGTTATTTAACTGGGCCAGCCAAGGTATTTTGTGAACTCTATCCATGTTATGCTGCTGAATCTAACCCAGAGACCTGAATGCTTAATTTTACTGGGCAGGAAGTGAGCAGTGGAACTGGAAAGTGACTGGGACCAGCCCAGTTGCATTTGAAAAATGTCTGCATTAAGCTATTAATTCTTTCATCAATTTGGTTTACTGCTGCTGACCAACTTGGATGGAGGTAAAAAAAGGGGCCTGGAAAATACTTTCTCTATCACTCAGATATTCACCCAAGTATTTGATTTGGCAGAAACTAGTGTAAAACAGATTGCATTAAATGACAGCACGAATGCAATACTGACTGTACTTCAGCCTCCTTAGCTGCACTGGTGAGTGCTGGAAGCTCTTGTGGTCTGGAGTGGACTGACACACCACTGAGTTCCCAGCAGAGGCAGAGCCAGAGGCACCAGGATGCAAATAAATCAGTGGCCTGTGTCAAACAGTGGGGTCAACTGTTCTGTTCTCCCTCTGCCTTAAAATCTATGAAAACAACAAAACTGAAGATACCTAACCCACACCTGTTAGGGTTATTAGTAATCACAGTATTATCTTTATAAGAGTCTAGATCGTGTATAGGCAAATTAGAGATATCTGTAGATAAGAGGTAGAAACTGATATGTGCCTTTCACTTTCAACCTGTACGATTTCTCATAAATGAAGCTGTAACTGGCAACAGAGCCCAAGGACTCTGATGAGCTTTGCCTTGCAAAGCTGAGGTTGTGCACTGCCCTTTTCCGTTCTAAAGTGTCTATTGTCTGAAATTCATATTGGTTCAAATTGCAGCCGAGCTACAGCTCTTCAAATGCTCCTGTGCTAAATTTGAAATTACTTGAATGTAAGTGCTTGAAGTTTGGAACGTCCAAACTTCAGAGGTGCAACCAAAAATGTGCACACACTCTCCTGCCAGCTCTGTACAGCCACTCTCTGCTGTGTGACATTTGCATGAATCTTAGGCACCATCTGCACTGAAGTGATGTCTCTTACTTGGCTCTTAAAGTATTGATAGTTTCTATTTTGAACAAACAAGCACTGATGGCTTTTGCAAGTCTGGTTTTGTGGGCTTGTCAGGTTTTGAAAATAAGGTGTACTGTCTTTGCATTTATCATTCATTGCTGCTTCTCATGACAAGCTGAAAGCTTGTGCATTTTTGGCTTCAATATTTTTTAATCCCCAAAGAGTCACTTTTTTTGTTGTATTTGCATTTCAAGTCTCAGTTTTGTTGTTTAGTTTGGAGGGCTGCACTATATAGAGCTACATTTAGAAGAAAGGAATGTCTTGCACAACTATGTACCTTTTAGCCATCCACGAAAAGTCAAATACATATTTTTAATTCACTGATAAGTGTTTAAATATATTCAGGTACGTAAGTGTTCATATAGTTGTCTCACTGCAGTCTTCACACAACCACTGGTTCAGTAGAAAGCTTAGGTTATCCATATATAAAAAATTATTTTAATATTTTTCCTTGAAGTAGGTCCTTTTCACAATTTCTTTGTATGTTCCTCTGGTTTATGTTGTTTTGCTGTTTAGTTCATAGCACAAGGTCTAAAGTCTCACTGGAATGAGGTGATTAAAATCTTGGAGTACATATTTAACTTAACAAAAACTAAGTACCGTGAGGTGCTCACCGACCAGTTGTCAGTGATGGTTCAAGACATTTAATGCCAACAATGTAAGTCTGACCTTCATTCCATCAAACTGATATTTGACCCAGCATATTCTGGGCTGAGTGCAAAGAGATGGGTCTTAATTAGAGAGCTTTAATACAGTGCTTAATATAAGGTGCTGTACAGACTGTAAACTAGAACCTGTGATTAAAATGACTTAAATCAAGAGTTGGAGGCAGTTTGTGACATTTTAATGTCAAATTATATTTTAAAATGTGGCATTTCAATATGGGTCATTGAGGTTTTTCTAAGATGAACTGATGATATACCCCACGATTGGTTCATGCAGTCTTGTGTCTTTTGATTATTTTAAGAAATTAAAGAAGCTTGAGAATGTGAAAACATGCTTCAGCAATTATACATGGAGTGTTCTGATTTAGGGAAAACCCTGTTATTTCACGTGACTTTTTATATCTTCTCTTAGACTTATGAAAATTGGCCCTGTATAGCCCATACTCTAATATGACTTTAATCCAAAATTAACTTTCCCTCATTCATTCATTCATTCATTCATGCCATGAGCTGGGGGAGCAGGCTGCTATTTGTAGAGGTATGGCAATAAATCCAGGCCTGTAAGTACTTTTGGTTTTGAACCTTGCTTTACAGAATGCAAACCACAATATAAGAAATTGAAAACTCAAGCTTCTTGAGGTCCCAGTCCACCTAAATACATTAAAACATATAAGTGCTATTACTGAGCAGCTTTAAACAAAAGTTTCACTGCTGTTGATTTCCTCCTTATATTGTTTTTGCTTTTTCAGTCATTCAGCTGCTTGTGCTGAATTCACACCTGGGGTTCCCCCTGCAGAGCAGCAAAAGGCCAGTTGTGCCTTCAGCTGGGATTTTTGCTTTTGCTTTCTGAAGCACCAATACCAGAGCCTTCCACTCTGCCCTTGGCAGTTCTTCCTTTCAAGGCCATTTCTGCTCTTCCTCTGAGATTACTGCCAGCACCAGATGAGTCAGGGGGCCACTGCTCTATCCAGTTTCTGAAGAGGATGCCAGTGCTGTTAGTGACCTGTGTCCAGTTCAGGATCCTTTTTATCTGCACCCCTGGACAAAGCTTTAGTCACAGCCTCATGGAAAATAAATGCAGTCATTTTACATGGAGATTCTATGATCTCAGAGAAAAATTTGATTAGTTAAGGACAGTCACCACAGATGTGTCCTAGGTGATACTCATGGGGATACAAGTAACAAAACTGGCTAAAGCATAGGGAATAGTGAGGGCAATTCACTTCTCACACAAATTGTCAGTGACTGTAAAAGAGCTGACAGTCTCCTTGGCTGTGTGACCTGCAGCCACCACCAAACCTGCTGTTAAATATCTGTCTCCTGAAGACTCTACAAAATAGTACCTCACACAGCAACAGAGGTGAGGGCTTTCTCCTCTCTACCTCCCTGTAACTCTTGGAGGCTCACCTCAAACTTTCATAGTCAAGTAGCTTGATGTTAAACTTCCAAAAGTTTTTTCCTGAATTAATGCAGTGAGTGCAGAATGTGAGATTGGTGTAAAATTCCTGAGTCATTATATTAAAACTCTGAACACCATTTAATCCTGTTCTAACATTTAGGTTCAAACATGTTTGCTGGTGGTGTAGCTGTGATGTTTTGAGTTTAAACAAGATCAGCTTTGTAGGGAGATATGGTCTCTTTGACTGGACCTCAGAAAGATCTTGCCTGCTTGAAGATTTGACTATTGCTAAATGCCTCTCCCTACTAAGCACCAGAAATTTGTTTCATGAATCTTTGAAGAGGCCTTGAACACTGCAGAATCCTGGCAATGTCTGTTCTGGAATGGCTGTAGCTTCTCAGCCTTACTGGCTTCTCTGTATATTTCTAATATTTGACACATCAGATTTTAAGATTTTGAAAGTAAAATGTTACTTCTCTTTGGGAAAATTGTTCTGCTCTCATATCACTGGATGAACTGGATGCTGATGATGCTAATTGGAGTGTATTTATGCAGAGGCAGCAGCTGCCAAGGGAAAACTGTGATCTGTATTCCCTAACACTGCTTATACAGACTCTCCAATTATTTTATGAAGTGAAATGAAGCAGAAAGGCTGAACAAATGAAATCTTCTAACTACTGGCTTCACTTCAGTCAGGATGAAGATCTAACGCTTTGGATGCCATTCATATTTCCTGTTTAAAAAGAGTTCTTTTTCTCTTGAGCAGGAGTTTGAGTAAGCCCATCTGGAAGCCAGCTTTGCAGACCACTCCCAGAGCAGCAAACAATACTGGTAAAGTAAAGACTATGATTAATTCTGGTTTTTTTCTTTAATTATGTCATAGTCCTATTCCATAGAACACCAATTTATTTCAGTTCCACAGCAGCATATTTATACCATGGAAAGAAGCAAACAGGTGACACCCACTTCTGCAGAACACAACTGGAGCTCTCTAAGCATTTCCTCTGAGTATTCTTTGTAAGTGAAATGAGTCAGCGAAGTGGGAGAGCATTGCTCTGTGTTCATAGCCTGCAGACTCCCCTCAGCAGGGGCGTGTGGTCAGTGACAGGAACTGGTTAAGTTTGCGTGATGGTGAGAGGCAATGAAATAATTTCTCATGCTAAGGTTGGCTGTATAAGCTGAGGTTTCCACCCTCTCTAAGGAGATGATGTTTTTCTCTGCCACACACTGGGTGCAGCTGTCAGCTCCTGGCAGCTCCAGGAAGGCTCTTGCAGTAATCCTCTGCAGATTCCACTAAATATAAGCTAACATGCAACGTATAGCATCTGTATTAGGTTCTCAAGTAGGATTTGCCATGAAAGTTATGTTAATTCTTCTTATCTTAGCGTGACTCTCGTGCAGTTTGGAGTGGATGACTCTATGGGAGAGGCCAGACTCTTGTTTTTGTAAGTAGTGGGATCGGGATGTCTGTCACTCACGTTCATTTTCAAGTCGCTTCTAAAATGCCACTTATTCAGAGCTCCCTGCCAACTAAAACTTTGGCATCTTGAATCTGGAGTTTTCCTGTTTCAGCAGATGACTTTGCTGGCTCCAGGTCTTTTGAAATTCCTGGACAAACACAATTTAGTATCCATACTGCCAGACTGATCAGTCCCAAAGCATAAATTACAAGCAGCTGAAGCTCAGGCTAGGGATGTAAATATGACTGAGTTCCAACTCATTTATTCCAGCTAATTGATCTGTTAATTTCAAATAATTAATTAAATTCAGTGATGATGTGATAGGTAGTCTGGAAAAAAACCTTGAAGGATGAAGATGGTTTTGCAGACTTCAGTCAGCATGTCCACATTGCATCTTTTATGCAGTGCAAAACAAACACCAGGAACAACTGAATTTTATATTCTTGTGTTTGTTTCATATAGTTCTGTGTGCAGTATAAACAAATAGATCTAAACTAGGATGGATCTTCTAAACTTGAAACCTGATACTTGCCTGTGCTAAAAGTTGCCCTTCAGTGAATTTTCATAGGAATACCAGGGAAAGGAAGACAGTCAGTCTCAGACTTCTCCATAATGCATTAGTACAAAGTATAAATCTTAAAAACAACCCCAAAAACTTAAAACTTTATCTGAAACACAGTTAGTGACTTCTCAGTACTAGGAAAGTGAAACAGAAATAAAATTGAAGAACCTTTTCTGTACACGTTGAGCCTTGGACGGGAGTGCAGATATTTTTTAAAACTCTTTTGGGTAGGATGAAAGGCTGTAATAGATCAGAATTTCTGGCCAAGGGAAAGGAGGATTTTTGTGCTTGTGTAATATCAGCCTTTTACCAAAATTAGAGAGGGGAGCAGAGAATTGCTTCCATTTTAAGTAATACTGTCCGTAAAAGCACAGAAAGGTCTGAGCTGGACAGAAAACTTCTAGTTGCTGCTTCTTTGGAAATCTCTTTTCACAGTTATCTGGGGTCAAATTCTTTTCTAAGGTCTCTTGGCACCATACCAACAAAACAGTGCCAGTGCAATTGAGGGAGCCCTGGCTCCTGCTATGCTCTGGACTATGTTATCTAGGTGTAGTTTGACCTTTCTGTTTTACCCATACTGTGACCATCTCACATGCCTGTCAGCGAGAGGAATAACGTCCTTGAAGATTGCTTTGAAGAAAGGCCCCCATTGTAGTAGCAGGCAGAGGAAGATTGATTCCTTCCTTTTAATCTGTGCAAACCAAGACTCTGTCTCACCCAGGGTGCTCTCAGGAAATCTGCTCATGTTTAACCCACTGTAATTTACAGCCTGTCAGGCACCAACTCATTGCCTTTTCCAACTGTGTGTTGAGCTTCCTCTGCTCCCCTTAAATCAGAGGATTATCACTGTGGGGTCACCTCCAGAAACCAGTCTTCCTTGCAGCTTTAGAATGTGTCTGTGCTTGGCTGAGACAGTTCTTTGGTAAGAGCTCTGCAGCTAATTCAGTGTAACTTTGCTTTTTACTGAAAGACACAGATTTTCTGGTTTGGGAAAACAAATCCATTTCTTGATGCAGATTGCCAGTGCTTCTGCCCTTCTTACAACACAGTTTCTAGAAGGCAAATCTTTTAAAAGGGACCTTTTAGTCTCTCCTGAAGATTACACTCTTGTAGGGGTCTTGCCTTCATCTGTAGATTTAATGGCTTAATAAGCATTAGACACTCCTATTATGCAGTAACAAATAGGAATACAATACTTTTATCAATATTTGGCACAATTAATTTTTTTTATGTGAAACTAAATATTGATGCTGTCAAGTGACTGCAGCTCAGGGACGTAAATTACAAATATCCTTCTCCTATGAGCCTTGCTCAAATTTTGCATTCATATACAGTAACCATCTAATGTCTTTCTATTCCTGTAAGCCACATGATTTGATTGCCAGATTACATGGTTCTGTATTGTGCTTAGATGTCAGTGTTTTTATTGTTATTACCAATATTATCTTTTATTCTTACTGTAAGTGGTAACAAAAAGTTAACTGCTTCCTTACACTATAAAAAGAATAAAGTCCCATTTACAGAATGTCTCTAAACAGAAAATATCTCTGGAAAAAAGATGTACAAATAAATAATTCACAACATCATGGGTGAGTAGAAAAAAAGGTTTTTGATGTATTTTGCTACTCAAAACAAATCCAGACTTTTAAAATAAAGTAACTGGCTATTTTAGTGGAGAGCAAAAGCTCTTTTAAAGAAGAATGATTGCAGGGGAGTCAGCTCTCTGTGCATTTTTACCCATTCTGCACTTTTGTTGGTAACAGGACTTGTGAAATTGATTAATCCATCCCCTTGGTTTTCCCGATTCTCTTCTTTGTTCCATCCTCCTGTTTTTCCATTAACTTATTTCTTGGCTTATTTTCTAAAGAAAATGTCAACGCACCCAACCACCCGAAAGAAACCATAACATTTCAAGGATTTCAGGCTGCGGCAAAGCAAATTAAGCTGTCTGTAATATAAACAGACAGCAAATAAATTCTTAAAGGCCTTGGAATTAAAGTCTCCCATCTTAACCCCCCCCCCCATACTTTCAGTGCATTATGCTACGGTTTTCCACATAAGTGGATTAAGTATACAATAAAAAGTTATCCCAAAAGCATGCCTGGGAAAACCAGCACAGGCACTTTGCTGTTTTCTCATGAAAGTGGAGGAGCTCCATCAACAGTAAACATGGAGTGGCAGTTCCTTGCCGAGCAGAGACAAAACCCCCGGGATGGCTCGGGAGGTCTCACACCGGCTGGGGGCAAAGAGCCGGGTCTGCAGGGCGGGGCTGAGTCACAGCAAACGGTATCAAACCACTCAATCAGATTTTTACATTAGTTTTTGCACATTAAGGAGCCGATC